>CM040128.1:21219661-21791877 GCA_022559845.1 Amorphophallus konjac
GGGGGAAAATGAAAAGGAGAAAACCAGAAATTAACTGATCAAGAATCAAGACTGCCAAAGTTCAAAAATATACGCAGCATACACAAAACCTTATATGTTCTTCAAATTTGGTAATGAAAAATGGAAAGAACCAATGTAACGACTATCAGAAAGAGGAAAATGATGTGAGAAAAAATCATACTCACATTGCGAAACAGCCACGAGAGAATCACTGGATTCGCCTGCAAGGAGAAGATCAGATTCACCGGTCAGAAGCTCCAAGATAGGAGAATATATGCTAACAAATCTAGAAACCCTAATCGAGAACGACACAGATCCAGAATTCGTAATTGCTTTGCCCGATAGAAGAGATCAAACACCTTTACCTTTGCTCCTGGTGCCGTTCCCCGGGCAAGGCTTACTGATGCGGGGTGGGGGGGTGGCAGATTTGTGGGATTCGGTCCTTGCGAGCAGCGACGACCGAAGAGGTCAGGGCTTTCAGTGGAGGGTCGTCGCTTCTGGGTAGGGGGCAACTTGAGGCATATGCAATGGTAAGTAAATAAATTAATGTATGCAGTAAAGTTATGGGTTTTTTACAATAACACTGCTTAAAATTTCATATTAATATGTAAGTCCCTACCCTTCCCATATTGTCATGTATACTATTCATATATCTCGTATTATTATAATTATACCCTCGCCGCAACTCTCGTTTGTTTAACTAAAGTGAGTTGTAAGTTAAGAAGTTGAATTACTAATCTATCATCAAGTTAACACACTCTCTCTCTCCATCCATGACAAACAATGACAATAGCAACATAGGGCAACCCCTATACCCACCTTCCTCCTCCTCTTCCTCTACTTCATCCTCCTTTTCATCCCCAGGAGCGCCTGCCAGTGGCACTCGGAGGGTGTGGGAGAGTGAGGGCTATAAACATCATCGGTAGAAGGTATAAACACAGGGAGAAGAAGGAGATGGGAGGATAGGGGGCTACATGTCGTTACTAGGGAGGATGTGTAGCGAGGTGGGAGAAGGAGATGGGAGGAGAGGGGCCCAACGTGGGCTACGCACCTAAAGAAGGGAGCAGAGAAACAAATAATAAGAATATGGAAAGGTTGTGACTTTTGCTACATCTTCTGCATGTCACTCCTCTCCGACTCATTCATCGTGAACGTCTTCCACGTCAATCTCAACCGTGCCAACATCGCAGGTGGCCTCACGACGAGAGCAGTGTGCTGCCAAACTAGCCTCACCCTCCTCCACCTCAACTCCAATCGATTTTGCTCGCCGATGGAGCTTGCCACTATCGCGCAGTACTAAGGTTAGATCGAGTTCTCTCTCTCTCTCTCTCTCTCTCTCTCTCTCTCTCTCTCTAATACAAGTGCATTTTTCAGCATTTCATATGTCCCAACAGTTTCCATGGCATAATCCTATGAATATTTGTCTCACGTTAATGGCTTGAAACTGTAGGAGTATAACTGCAACAATATGAGATATATGAAAAGTATGTACGGCAACATGTCAAAAGTAGGGGCTTATATGTCACTACAAACTTTTATAGAGATATGATTATAAAAATCTATGTTTCCTAACAAAAAAATGCGGACACGCGGATGATAAATTTAAATTTTATATTATTTTGAGTATCATCAGCACATTTATTTGTATTTAATTATTTCGTATTTTGAGTTTATCAGATGATGTAGGATTCGTGTGTAAAATTTTTCCCTACCAACCCTAGTTGGTGTTTATTTACGTTAATGTAAAGTCTAAACATCTTTGATTAACTGTCAAAAAATATATTTTGTCTCTATTCGTTGTGATATAAATGACCTTGATGATTGCCCATTATAAGTATATACTCTTGTAAGAAAATTTGAATATTATATTTTCCTAAACATATGTAAGTTTATTTACAATCGACCCTTTAAGGCCTTTACATTTGGTCCCGCTTATATAATCGAATCTTCGTGATTACATCCTATCGTAATCAAACTCTCTAAATTTACTTCAGTTTGCATTTGGACCTTTTGAGTTTACTTCTATCACGACAGGTCATCGAATTCACTTCTGTCTCCTGATCAGTCGGTTGAATTTGAAGTCCATCACGATCGAACTGTTAAATCGTCAAGATGAACATTATTGGTTCGTTGAATTACTTTTGGTCATGATCACTCTTTTGATCATGATCAGGCCCTTAATTTGGCTTGATGTCTATAAAGGATACGATGGGGACATTCTTAGTCACCCCATCTTTTTTTGAGACTCTGGTTGCTCGCCATCGACACATCATCATCTCCATCTTAATTTCGAGTCATAGTATGTAATTTTCATTTCATTTGAGTCTCCTTATATGTAATCTTCATTTGTTTGAGTCACTTAGTAAGTTAATGGGTCATTGGAGTGGCTAGTGGAGTCAATTGGGCCCAACTAGTGGGCTAGGCCCATGGGCGCCCCCTTCAGGACTTGTCTAGTCATTTGTCTAAAAAGTCAGGGTTAGTTTGGTCTCATGAAATTATGTAAGCCTATAAATAGGCCTCCTCTCCCCTCATATGGAGGAACTTTTGAAGAATCATTTGAATAGAAAAAATTCTCTAATCTTACTCCTCTCCACCAAATCTCTCTTTACTCTCTCTCTCATTATCTCTCTCTTTCTCTAAGGGGTGCGCCCCTTTTCTCTCTCCTCCCCCCTCCCAACCACTTTCTCTCACTTCCCCTCCCCTAATAACTCCTTCCCTAGTTCCCACACCCTTCCATTAACTCACCCCAACCCCAAGAGCTCTCCTCCAATCCACACCCCACCTCCCAACCCCCAACTACCCCACTCACCTTCCCAAAGCATCCCACCACCTTACCAATGCTAACTTAGCTTCTCCCAAAGTCCAATTTTGAATTTCCCTCCCATCTCCCACCCCTCTTAGCTCCCTTGGTCGCCCAAATCCAGCCCCAAACCCAGCCAAGGTCGCCTCCCACCACCACCCCTCCATCCATATCCATTTCTTTTGCAGGTCAAGTTCTGGTTGCAGGCAGCAGGTTGGCCGCAGGTTGCAGAGGCTACCCCGTCGTCCCCTGGGAGCTTCTGATGACCTACCTTACATCGTTGGAATCGTCTCCCAATCAGCTTCACAACGGCAGTGGTTTCGACTTCATCCGAGCACCGTGCTACCCGGGAGAGCCGTTCTCCCTCAACTGCGCGAAGCTTCCCCGGTAGAGCACCTGAACCGGTTTGGAAGCTCAACTGTGGCGATCATTGCGGGAGTCTGGACAGGAGTTCTTCATCAAAATTCTTCAACTCTGAATTCTCTTTTTTCCCCAAAAAGCAGAGCTCAGTTTGGCGTCCGGATCTAGAAGTTATCAATTTTCTCCCCCGGGTGCGCGGTTCTGCCTCCACTCAGTTTGCACCGACCTCTCATCAGTGATCAGAGCCCACCAATCTTCTATGACATTGTTTGGCGTCTCCTCTAGTTTTTCTTCGAAGAGGACTCGTCAACGGTTTCAACGGTTCTAGCGGTACCTGATTTGGAGTTCGGGAGCGGTCGTGGCATCCTCTGCTTTCTGCTGCTGAGATCCTGAGACAGTCAGAACTGTTAATCTGCTCCCCTGTTCAAGCTCCTACTCCGACCAGCACCGGTGCCCGACGAAATTATCGAAATTCTGGCGTCATCCTGGTCCTGCTACAAAAAATTTCCCACAGGTTTTGTCATCAGCAAAATTCCGGAGTGACCGCAACATCAAGATAACCAACTGTCAGTCCAGGAGCGCAGAGAGTGATCAGATTCAGCTTCGGCTACCTTTCTTGTTTCTAGCTCAATTTCCCCCCTTGTTGCTTGGCCGGCTGAAGGCCCCTCCCTGTGTGGAGGTAGTTTTGTATGTATTGACAATGAACCCCTACCCCAAGATCCCCCTCCTGCGAGAGGCGTAGTGTTGTAATCATTTAAACAGGTTGAAGCGGCATCGACGCGGCGTACGGGTGCGTACCCACGCCTCCCCGCTCGCCCTCGTCTTCGGCCGGGATCGGTGTTCTCACACCGATCAGGTGATCTCCGGGACACATCCTTTGCTGGTTTACTTTTGCTTGATTAGTATTATCTTTTAGCTCCGTTGGTCGGTAAGTGAGTGCTCGATCCAAATTTCCCTCCAATTGAGTGGCCACCGCGGAGTGAGGTGAGAGCGACCCTACGACCCATGCCTTGGGCATGCTGACTGCCCACAAAATTGGGTATCCCAGCCCCTTAGGGGTCATCCAAAGCGAAGCCTAGCCTCGGAACATCAAGGTCCCACTTTGGACCCTCCCCACCATTGCCAATTTGCCCACGGGCAATAGTGTCCGCTAAGCGAGTGAGCTCGCCCGAGTGGTTTCATCATCAAAGTTGCTTGCTTGCGAGTCATAGGTCCAAGGTTCATTGGCCTTGTGATTATCACCCCAAGGTGGTGTCACATCAAGTGGTATCAGAGCAAGTTTTGGACTTGTCTCTACTATGTCTAGTCCTAGGGCCATTGTATTATTCACTTGTGCATCACTCTTGTCCACTAGTATGGCCACCTCATACCGACCTTACCAATCGGCCCTTTCCATAAGTCCAAATCACCAAGGGATTCCTAACACTAATACACATAACCTCCCTGGCCATGTCAACTACCTCATGAAGGCCTTGACCCATGCCAATGAGCGGCTTGATAACATATCGGGTCGACTCAACCAACTTGGAGAAAATGGGCCCACCCCATGGACGGATGATAGTAGGGCTCCTCCCCCACCTCCCATCTTTGATGGAACTCAACCTATTGACTAGTTAGATTAGGAGGCATCAATGGACCATTACTTTGAGAGGAATCCCATTACCGAGGATGGGAATGTTCGATGTGCCAAAATGTAACTAACCAAAAGGGCTCAAACTCATTGGTTGAAAATTGAAGGCTTAAGGATAATTAGAAGGGAAGATCCCATCACCACTTGGGAAAACATGAAGGAACACCTTAGAGCTAGATATGTGTCCCCTTCCTACTCGGATCACCAAAGCCCAAGGAACCCTTCAATTCCTTCACCCCCTAAAAAGGACACACCTCCCAAAACCAATCAAACCAAGCCTCCACACCCACCCCACCTTCCTCTTCCAACCCCAATCTTACCCCAACCTAGGCCACCACTACTCCCAACCCCACTCCGAGTCCGACCTCGTTCACCACCCCGGATGCACCATGCCCCGATCATCATCACCCCACCCACAAAGTACCTACCCACCTCCTTGGTAGAAGAACCCATAATCCTAACACCCAACCCCATAGTGGTGAACACCTCTGTAATATCCCGGACCTTTCGGATCCTTCTTCGTGGGTCCCGGATCTGGTTTTCGGAGCGTTCGGCTCTGTTGTGTCTGAAATTTCGTTTCGGACATCTTTCGTGTTCGGATCGGCGCGATCCGGAGTCGTTTCGGAGGCCCGGAGGCGTTCCGCGGCTTTTTCCGTGCGTGATTTCCGATTTCCGGCGCGGGTTTCGGCTTTTCTCTTCGGACGCTCGCTGCGGGTGAACCGGGCTGTTCACACGGGCACGAGTGGTACCGTTGCAATCGGTACGTTCCGAGGATCGTGGGGGTGTAATTTCCTAATTTTTGGTATTTTCCGCATTTTCCGGGTTTTTCTATAAAACCCTTTTTCTTTTCTCTCTCCCCCACCATCTTCTTCTTCCTCTCTTCTTCTTCCTCCTTCCTCCTCCACCGTGTCTCCCTCCCTCTCCCTCTCTTCCTCCCGGTTGGCCACGGCGAGCTCCCCTCCGGCTGCAGACGGCGGCGGGGCGACGGCGCGGTGACGTGGGCGGCGGCGAGGCGGTCGTGGGGGCGTGCGGCGAGCGTGGGAAGCTTAAGGAAGAACGAGGGTTTTCAAGCGTTCTTCGCGATTCGTGGACGATCCGGCGGAGCATTCGCTCCATTGAGGTAGGGTGACGTTCCCTAGCTCTTCGCCGTTCTTTTCCGTGGTTTGTAGGCCGCGGGGAGGCCGAGAGAGGCATGTTTGGGCATTTTTGGGGTTTTTCCATGTTTTGGGGGTGAGCCGCCCGATCTATGGTTTTAGCCCATGATTCTATGTTTTGGTGGCTTAGATGCATGCTAGGGGTCCCCAGGGGTCTTCCCCCTTGTTTTCCCCCTCTCCGGTGGAGGTACGGGGGCGTGGTTGGTGTTTTTGGGGTTTTCCCGCCGTAGCGTGCTCTGGGGCAAGCGACGGTCACTCCAGTGACCGTCACATGCTTGTAACGCCCCTAGAGGGGTGCGTTACTTCCCTGGGTGTTGGCCTTTGGGGTCGAGGGCTGTAACGGTCCTGCGACTGGCCGCCGTTTGCTAGTGACGCCCCTGGGCTGGGCCGTCACATGCTTTTCGACCGTTGGTTTTGACCGTTGGGGGTCAGGCCATGTGACGCGCCATTCTAGGTGCGTTATATGCGTGTAACGCCCTGGGGCAGGAGCGTTACTTCCTGTGTTTACCCCAGGCGTGAGGGCCATGTAACGCGCTGGTCCAGGTGCGTTACATGTGAGTAACGCGCCCGGGCAGGGCCGTTACATCCCTTTTTGAATCTGTGCCGTGGAGGGGCGTGTAACGCGCTAGGCTAAGCGCGTTACATCCGTGTAACGCGCTGGGCCTGGGCCGTTACTTCCCTTTCCCCCGTGTTGAGTGACGGTCCGCCTTAGACCGCCATTTTAAGTGACGGCCCTAGAGTGGACCGCCATTTGGCAGTGACGGTCTGAGGGTAGACCGCCACTTCCTGAGTTGCCCCATGAGGGTGGCAACCTTACTTTTCTCCGACCGTGGTCTCCGTGTGACGGGACTAGTGCGTGGGGTGATTCCCACACGTTGTCGGGCTTGGGCGTTGTTTTCCGTGACTTGAGAGTCTACTCCTTTAGCGACCCTCCACTAGTCGTAGCCCACCAGTACGCGGTGCTGGTCTCACCTGGGAGTGGTGTACGGGCACCCACCTTTCGAGACGGTTTGTGGACCGGTTACCGTAGGCCCCTCGTCGTAGCCAGAGTCCGGCTGCGGGGGAAAACCGGTCAGAGGGCCAGACCTAGGACGCGTGGTCTGTGTGTGCACACGTGGTTGGGGGCGGTTGGACCCACGTCGACGGGCGTGACCCCAGCTAGTCACTTGTTGTGAGTTACTTTTCGGTGTTTGCGCCTCGGGTAGGACCTACCACGTCAGGCGGTTCACCTGCGGTGCGGTGTAAGACGTCAGGGGACGCTACCGGCTGTGCTTCTAGTGGGTGGTACTCCTGTCGAGTACGGAGTGTCAGACTGTCAGTCGTGTGTTTCCGACCTTCGGGTTTGTCGGTGACCGTTGAGCTTCGGTCTTCTCTTCGTAGCACGTGTGTCGGTTTGCGTGCCGTAGAGTCTTGCTTTGTAGAGTACAGGGCTTTCCTTTCCGAGGTACTCTCCTACCGCTAGAGTAGTGGTTTCTCGCTTTGCGAGGTAGGGTTCGAGTGATCCCTACTGAGTCTTGTTCCGAGACTCATTCCCTGCGTGTTTTCACCGTGTTTCAGGTGAGACGCCACCTTCGGGGAGCGCGTCAGGAGCGCAGCGTGGTGCGGGTGCCCAGAGGTAGTGCCAGAGGTCTGAGCCGGGGGATGCCCCGTGTAGCTGTACTTTTCTTTCTTGTCACTGTACTAGTCGTGGACTGTTGTCGTGGTTATTTTATTTTGTGGACCATGTAAATTGTTATCTTATTTCCTGCTTAATATCATAACTGTTTAATTTCTGCAATTACTTGTGATAACTATGTAGTTTCCACACCATCCTTTTAACCCTTCCGAGTCTTCGGACTCGTGGGTGGCGGTGCGAGTCTCGGGTTATCGGGCCTTCCCGGTAATCGGATTCTCGGGTCGTTACAGCTGGTATCAGAGCGCGGTTGTGGAATTACATGGGAATCATAGGTAATTGTAGTGGTCCACTAGTCCATGGCGATGATGTACAGGTGACGCTGGCCTTGGGCACCGCGTGTTTTATTCTGACATTGCCGTTTTCGTGTTTTCTGTCTTGTGCTTCAGGAGCGAGGATGGCGCCGAGGAGGAGTTCTCGCTCTCAGCAGGGGCAGTCGGCTGGAGGTCAGGAGATCCAGCAGGGGGTCCAGAGGGACCAGGAGGAGCATAGCAGAGTTCCGGGAGCTACCGAGGCCGCGGATGCTGCGAGAGCTCCGGGGGCCGAGGATTTCTTCCGTGGCATGTACCATCTCATGTCTCAGCAGTTTGGCGGAGAGGCTGCTGAGGGCTCGTCAGTCAGGGGTGGGCCGGGCCGAGCAGTGAGGGACTTCATGCAGTTCCATCCACCTTACTTTAGCGGCCAGGCAGACCCTGATGCGGCTCGTGATTGGCTCGATGAGATGGAGCGGGTGTTCAGTTCTGCGAAAAGTACTGCCGAGGACAGAGTGGTGTTGGCCTACAACCAGTTGCAGGGTACGGCTCGGAGGTGGTGGTCTTCCGAGTGGAAGACGTCCTTTCAGCTTCGTCCACTTGAGCAGGTCGAGTGGGGTGACTTTGTCAGTGCTTTCGAGCGTACGTACTGTCCAGACGTCGTTGCTACGCAGCGGATGCGGGAGTTTCTGGAGCTGGTGCAGGGTGACATGTCCGTGTTGCAGTACAGGGCCCGATTTGTCGAGCTGGGTCGGTACGCACCTCATGTCATGGAGCATGAGAGGGTGAGGACCACGCAGTTTGTACAGGGCTTGAGGCTGGAGCTGAGGCACCATTTGATCGCGAATGGGGCCACTGATCTAGAGACAGCGTCTCGTGTTGCGATTTCCTTGGAGATGGATATGCAGAGGACTCGAGGACCGATCAGCCAGGGGCAGTCCGTGTCAGGTCGCAGCCAGCAGTCGGCTACCCAGCAGCAGGGTTTCTTCCAGCATGCGTCGGGTGGTTCAGGAGTACCGGCATCGGCAGCTTCAGTGACAGGATCTGCGTCTTTTAGCTCGAAGGTCAAGAAGTTCTTGAAGAAGGGTTTCCGTAAGAAGCCCAAGGATCAGGGACAAGCTTCATCGGGCAGTGTGCAGCAGCCGATTCCTTTGCAGCGTCAGGGATCAGGGGGTGGATCACGAGGACCTTGTCCACGGTGTGGTGGGACCCACCCAGGCAGGCAGTGCACGGCGCCGATTATCTGTTTTCGGTGTGACCAGCCAGGGCACATGGCGCGTGACTGTCCACAGAGACCGCCGCAGCAGCAGTTTCCCCAGCAGCAGAGGCAGCAGCAGCAGCAGCAGGGACAGTATCCGCCGCTACCCAGGTCAGCCAGCGTGGGAGGCAGGCAGAGGGCTCGAGGCCAGATCACGCACTTGACCAGGGCAGAGGCAGTGGCGTCGCAGCTCGTGGAAGGTACCGTTCAGATTTTGGGTTGTGCGGCTCGGGTTTTGTTTGATTCTGGCGCGTCTCATTCGTTTATTTCGGAGGATTTCGCGTCGAGCGTCGAGGAGCCGGTGACCCAGTTGTCTTGTGATTTGGCGGTGGAGTTGCCTTCGGGTGACTTTATGGTCACTCCGTATTGCTTCGACCAGGTTCCGGTGTGGATCGATGGCCGGAGTATGCCAGGCAGATTGTATGCGTTGCAGCTTCGGGATTACGATGTGATTCTAGGCATGGATTGGCTCGAGACTCATGGAGCGGTGGTGGATTGTGGGATGAAGAGGGTCTACTTCCAGCATCCGAGCAAGAGGACCTTCTATTTCCAAGGTATCCGTTCCGCC
Source organism: Amorphophallus konjac (assembly GCA_022559845.1). NCBI lineage: Eukaryota > Viridiplantae > Streptophyta > Magnoliopsida > Alismatales > Araceae > Amorphophallus > Amorphophallus konjac. Next base: position 21,229,355 of record CM040128.1, read on the forward strand.
TCTTCTCGATTTCTTATCTCTGCTATTCGAGCCCGTCGGTTGCTTGATTCAGGTTGTCAGGGTTTTCTCGCGTCAGTGGTTGTGTCTGACCGGATGGAGCCGGATGTCGAGGACATCGCGGTGGTGTGCGAGTTTCCCGATGTTTTTCCTGAGGAGTTGCCTGGATTACCTCCCCAGCGGGAGATCGATTTTGTGATCGAGGTTGTACCTGGTGCGGGACCTTTGGCGAAGGCTCCCTACCGTATGGCCCCCGCTGAACTGAGGGAGTTGAGGGCGCAGTTGCAGGAGCTGCTGGCCAAGGGGTACATTCGTCCGAGTTTTTCCCCTTGGGGTGCGCCCGTGTTGTTTGTGAAGAAGAAGGACGGTAGTCTGCGGCTGTGCATTGACTATCGGCAGCTGAATGAAGTGACCGTTAAGAACAAGTATCCGTTGCCGCGGATCGATGACTTGTTCGACCAGCTTCAGTCTGCGCGAGTGTTCTCGCGGATTGATTTGCGGTCAGGTTACTATCAGCTGAGGATTCGCGAGTCCGATGTGGAGAAGACTGCATTCAGTTCGAGGTACGGGCATTATGAGTTTCTGGTGATGCCGTTTGGGCTCACCAATGCCCCAGCTGCCTTTATGGACTTGATGCAGAGGGTGTTTCATCCGTATTTGGACCAGTTTGTGGTCATTTTCGTGGATGACATCCTTGTTTATTCGCGGTCTGCTGAGGAGCACGCGTACCATTTGAGTGTGGTACTGCAGACGTTGCGAGATCACCAGTTGTATGCGAAGCTCAGCAAGTGCGAGTTTTGGCTCAGCGAGGTGCACTTTCTGGGGCACGTGATTTCTGGTGATGGCATTTCCGTGGATCCCGCCAAGGTCGAGGCTGTGATGCAATGGCCGAGGCCGAGGTCGGTGACGGAGATCCGGAGTTTCTTGGGGCTTGCGGGTTATTATCGTCGGTTTATCCAGGATTTTTCCCGCATTGCGACCCCGATGACTAGGCTCACGCGGAAGGATATACCTTTCGTTTGGTCCGAGGAGTGTGAGCAGAGCTTCAGGGAGCTGAAGAGATTGCTCACCTCGGCTCCGGTGTTGGTTTTGCCTTCTGGATCGGGAGGTTTCGTGGTGTGTACAGATGCTTCCGGCGTTGGACTGGGTGCTGTTCTGATGCAGCATGGTAGAGTGGTGGCTTATGCATCTCGGCAGCTAAAGCCTCACGAGGAGAACTACCCTACCCATGACCTTGAGTTGGCGGCTGTGATCTTCGCGCTGAAGATCTGGAGGCATTATCTGTACGGTGAGAAGTTCGAGGTGTTCACTGACCATCAGAGCTTGAGGTACGTGTTCTCGCAGAAGGACCTGAACCTCAGGCAAAGGCGTTGGATGGAGTTCATGAAGGACTATGACTTCACCCTGTCTTATCAGCCAGGCAGGATGAATGTCGTCGCCGATGCCTTGAGTCGAAAGGTTGCGGTCAGTGCCTTGATGTTGAGGAGGTGGAGGCTCTGGGAACAAGTGCCCGAGGTATCTTTCAGGCTCAAGATTCCCCAGGAGCCAGGGTTGGCTGTGCTTGCGAGTCTGACTGTCACTCCTGCTATCCGTCGTCAGGTGACAGAGGCTCAACATGCGGACCCTGAGTTGCCCCGGATTTTGGCTATGGCTGACGTAGAGCTCGGCGAGGACGGTGCTGCGAGGTTTCGTGGCAGGTTGTACGTCCCAGCTGAGGAGCAGGTTCGTCGTGCGGTGTTACGCGAGGCTCATGGGAGCAGGTACACTGTACACCCGGGTGCGACGAAGATGTATCGGAACTTGCGGAGGCAGTTCTGGTGGCCTGGCATGAAGAGAGATGTCGCAGAATTTGTGGCCAGGTGCCTGATCTGTCAGCAGGTGAAGGCGGAGCATCAGCGACCAGGCGGTACTCTCCAGCCCTTGGATGTTCCTGCTTGGAAGTGGGACCATGTGACCACGGATTTTGTGGTGGGGTTGCCAAGAACCCCGAGTGGGCAGGACAGTATTTGGTTGCTGGTGGATCGGCTGACGAAGGTGACTCGGTTGCTACCGGTCAAGGTCAGCTGGAGCGTGCCTAAGTTGGCTCGTCTTTATGTGGAGCGGATCGTTCCGTTGCATGGGGTTCCCATTTCGATCGTGTCGGATCGGGATCCGCGCTTCACTTCTGGATTCTGGAGGAGTTTCCAGCGAGCTCTTGGCACGGAGTTGGCATTTAGCTCGGCATATCATCCTCAGTCAGATGGTCAGTCTGAGAGGACCATTCAGACTTTGGAGGACATGCTGAGATCCTGCTGCCTGGAGTGGCAGGGGAGTTGGATACATCACCTACCGTTGGTGGAGTTTGCCTATAACAACAGCTATCATTCGAGCATCGGCATGGCTCCTTATGAGGCATTGTACGGGCGTCCTTGTCGGACTCCACTCGATTGGTTTGAGGTGGGTGAGCGTGTTTTGACGGGACCGGAATTGGTGCAGCAATGTGTGGATGTTGTGCACCTGGTTCGTCAGAACATGTTGGCGGCCCAGAGTCGGCAGAAGAGCTATGCTGACCGTAGGAGGCAGCCCCTCGAGTTCGCCGTGGGCGATCATGTGTTCTTGAGAGTTTCTCCGATGAAGGGGGTGATGCGTTTTGGACGGCGTGGGAAGCTGAGTCCCCGCTATATTGGTCCTTTCGCGATTGTGGAGCGCATCGGTGAGGTTGCTTACCGGTTGCAGTTGCCTCCTGAGTTGGCGTCGGTGCATGACGTGTTCCACGTCTCGATGTTGCGGAAGTATATGCCCGATGACTCTCATGTGCTCGAGTTTTCCGTTTGGCCTGAGGTGACTCCAGATCTTTCTCTCCCAGAGTTTCCGATCCGCGTGGAGGATAGGCGAGAGCAGCGCCTGCGGAACAAGGTCATTCCCTTGGTAAAGGTCGTGTGGCAGCGACACTCTGGTGGTGAGGCTTCTTGGGAACGTGAGGACGAGATGCGTCAGCAGTTCCCGTATCTGTTTGAGTGAGTCTTCCTCTTCTTTCCCCTCTGGTTGTTCTCAATTTCGAGGACGAAATTCCTTAAGGGGGGAGGGCTGTAATATCCCGGACCTTTCGGATCCTTCTTCGTGGGTCCCGGATCTGGTTTTCGGAGCGTTCGGCTCTGTTGTGTCCGAAATTTCGTTTCGGACATCTTTCGTGTTCGGATCGGCGCGATCCGGAGTCGTTTCGGAGGCCCGGAGGCGTTCCGCGGCTTTTTCCGTGCGTGATTTCCGATTTCCGGCGCGGGTTTCGGCTTTTCTCTTCGGACGCTCGCTGCGGGTGAACCGGGCTGTTCACACGGGCACGAGTGGTACCGTTGCGATCGGTACGTTCCGAGGATCGTGGGGGTGTAATTTCCTAATTTTTGGTATTTTCCGCATTTTCTGGTTTTTCTATAAAACCCTTTTTCTTTTCTCTCTCCCCCACCATCTTCTTCTTCCTCTCTTCTTCTTCCTCCTTCCTCCTCCACCGTGTCTCCCTCCCTCTCCCTCTCTTCCTCCCGGTTGGCCACGGCGAGCTCCCCTCCGGCTGCAGACGGCGGCGGGGCGACGGCGCGGTGACGTGGGCGGCGGCGAGGCGGTCGTGGGGGCGTGCGGCGAGCGTGGGAAGCTTAAGGAAGAACGAGGGTTTTCAAGCGTTCTTCGCGATTCGTGGACGATCCGGCGGAGCATTCGCTCCATTGAGGTAGGGTGACGTTCCCTAGCTCTTCGCCGTTCTTTTCCGTGGTTTGTAGGCCGCGGGGAGGCCGAGAGAGGCATGTTTGGGCATTTTTGGGGTTTTTCCATGTTTTGGGGTGAGCCGCCCGATCTATGGTTTTAGCCCATGATTCTATGTTTTGGTGGCTTAGATGCATGCTAGGGGTCCCCAGGGGTCTTCCCCCTTGTTTTCCCCCTCTCCGGTGGAGGTACGGGGGCGTGGTTGGTGTTTTTGGGGTTTTCCCGCCGTAGCGTGCTCTGGGGCAAGCGACGGTCACTCCAGTGACCGTCACATGCTTGTAACGCCCCTAGAGGGGTGCGTTACTTCCCTGGGTGTTGGCCTTTGGGGTCGAGGGCTGTAACGGTCCTGCGACTGGCCGCCGTTTGCTAGTGACGCCCCTGGGCTGGGCCGTCACATGCTTTTCGACCGTTGGTTTTGACCGTTGGGGGTCAGGCCATGTGACGCGCCATTCTAGGTGCGTTATATGCGTGTAACGCCCTGGGGCAGGAGCGTTACTTCCTGTGTTTACCCCAGGCGTGAGGGCCATGTAACGCGCTGGTCCAGGTGCGTTACATGTGAGTAACGCGCCCGGGCAGGGCCGTTACATCCCTTTTTGAATCTGTGCCGTGGAGGGGCGTGTAACGCGCTAGGCTAAGCGCGTTACATCCGTGTAACGCGCTGGGCCTGGGCCGTTACTTCCCTTTCCCCCGTGTTGAGTGACGGTCCGCCTTAGACCGCCATTTTAAGTGACGGCCCTAGAGTGGACCGCCATTTGGCAGTGACGGTCTGAGGGTAGACCGCCACTTCCTGAGTTGCCCCATGAGGGTGGCAACCTTACTTTTCTCCGACCGTGGTCTCCGTGTGACGGGACTAGTGCGTGGGGTGATTCCCACACGTTGTCGGGCTTGGGCGTTGTTTTCCGTGACTTGAGAGTCTACTCCTTTAGCGACCCTCCACTAGTCGTAGCCCACCAGTACGCGGTGCTGGTCTCACCTGGGAGTGGTGTACGGGCACCCACCTTTCGAGACGGTTTGTGGACCGGTTACCGTAGGCCCCTCGTCGTAGCCAGAGTCCGGCTGCGGGGGAAAACCGGTCAGAGGGCCAGACCTAGGACGCGTGGTCTGTGTGTGCACACGTGGTTGGGGGCGGTTGGACCCACGTCGACGGGCGTGACCCCAGCTAGTCACTTGTTGTGAGTTACTTTTCGGTGTTTGCGCCTCGGGTAGGACCTACCACGTCAGGCGGTTCACCTGCGGTGCGGTGTAAGACGTCAGGGGACGCTACCGGCTGTGCTTCTAGTGGGTGGTACTCCTGTCGAGTACGGAGTGTCAGACTGTCAGTCGTGTGTTTCCGACCTTCGGGTTTGTCGGTGACCGTTGAGCTTCGGTCTTCTCTTCGTAGCACGTGTGTCGGTTTGCGTGCCGTAGAGTCTTGCTTTGTAGAGTACAGGACTTTCCTTTCCGAGGTACTCTCCTACCGCTAGAGTAGTGGTTTCTCGCTTTGCGAGGTAGGGTTCGAGTGATCCCTACTGAGTCTTGTTCCGAGACTCATTCCCTGCATGTTTTCACCGTGTTTCAGGTGAGACGCCACCTTCGGGGAGCGCGTCAGGAGCGCAGCGTGGTGCGGGTGCCCAGAGTTAGTGCCAGAGGTCTTAGCCGGGGGATGCCCCGTGTAGCTGTACTTTTCTTTCTTGTCACTGTACTAGTCGTGGACTGTTGTCGTGGTTATTTTATTTAGTGGACCATGTAAATTGTTATCTTATTTCCTGCTTAATATCATAACTGTTTAATTTCTGCAATTACTTGTGATAACTATGTAGTTTTTCACACCATCCTTTTAACCCTTCTGAGTCTTCGGACTCGTGGGTGGCGGTGCGAGTCTCTGGTTATCGGGCCTTCCCGGTAATCGGATTCTCGGGTCGTTACAACCTCGGATCCAACCCCCACTTTGAAAGAAACACATGCCCAAGATGAGGACAAAGCTTTGCATTACTGTAACGATCCGAGATTCCGATTACCGGGAATGCCCGATAACCCGAGACTCGAACTGCCGCCCACAAGCCGGGAGGGCTCGGAAGGGCTAAAAGGAGTGTGGAGGCACAAAGAAATAGGAAATAAAGCAGGACAACAATTAAACAATTAACAGAATTAAATAAACAACTACAACAGAGTCCAGTCCAACAGAAAGTACAGTCTAAAGCAGTAAAATGTACCACGTGCCAAGTGAACACTCGGCCCGGTAAGCTGGCAACTAAGAACCTCCGCATCGCGTCCTCGAACCTCGAGGAAGAAGAACTGCCTCACCTGAAAAAGCAGGGAATGAGTCTCCAAAACAGAGACTCAGCAGGGATCCCGCGGAACCCCAACCGGAAACAACGGCGGTAGCGGAAAGGAAGGCTACAAGAGCAACCGCAACAGCAGGAACAGTAAACCCGGTGGCCGGTCGAAGCCCGACGCTACAACTACTCCTACTGTACCAGAAACACACCCCGATCTCGCAGTCGAGGCTATCGAACTGCACTAGTACCGCTTACCGAAGTAAAAACTCACGGCAACCACGCCGTAGAGGCCTGTCTCCCCGGACACGGCCGACCTGGACACACAGTCCAAAGTGCAATCCCGACCATCCGGTCACGGGTACCACACAACAAGACGCAACCTCGGCAAAGCCACTAGCAATAGTCTCACGGCGCGAGAGCCGACACACGTGCCATGGTGAAACACCTGGAACTCAACAGTCAACGCGACCAAAACCCGAAGGTCGAAGTCACACGGAAACTGATAGTCTGTCACTCTCTGTCCAGAACAGGAGTACCTCCCACTAGAAGAACGACCGGATGTGTCCCCTGACGTCTTACACCGTGTCACAAGTGTCTAGCTACGACGCCCTAGGCGTGAGACTCAGACACACACAGTAACCAGTACCACAACAAGGACTAGCTGGGGTCACGCTCGTCAGCGCGTGTCCTAAGCCCCAACGTACGTGTGAACACACAGACCAACTGCTCTAGGTCAGGTCCTCTAGCTGGTTTTCCCCCCCACCGGACTCTGGTGGCAAAGGCAAGGGGCCGACGGAAACCAGCCTAAAAACCGCGTCTCACCGGGTCGCGCTCTCCACCACTCCCAGGTGGGTCCGCACACGCGTGCGCAGGAAGCTACGACTAGTGGAGGATCACTGAGAGAGTAGACTCTCAAGACAACGGAAAACAACGTCCGAACCTGACGAAGTACGGGGACCGTCCCACGTACCAGCACCATCGCACGGTGACCACGGTCGGAGAAGAAACGGACGCACCGCCCACGGCCAAACACATGACCCACTCGGGGATCATCTTCCAGGAAGACTCACGACATGCGAGGGAACTCCATCGCACACACGCCGATACACGGTGACTCGATCGAGCGAGAACACGGAAACCCGAAACGCCTGGGGTCACCCGGACCCACCAAGCCCACGGGCACGCTAATCAAGGTGAACTGAACCTCCGGACACCCAAAGACACGGTCACGGAACTCCACGGGGTGTCCGGGACACACACGGCCCAAGAGGAACACCAGACGACAGGACAGATCGCGCTAGGGACCCCTAGCGCGATAAGGAAGAATGCGCTAGGACCCCCTAGCGCGACAGGGAAGATCGCGCTAGGGCCTCCTAGCGCGACAAGACAGGTCGCGCTAGGGACCCCTAGCGCGACAAGGAAGATCGCGCTAGGAACCCCTAGCGCGACAAGGCAGATCGCGCTAGGACCCCATAGCGCGACCGGAACCGCCCTACTGTTCATCTTCTCCGATGAACGCACCCCATCGGGGCAGCGCGACCATCAAGAACGCGCTACTGGAGCATAGCGCGTTCTCAGTCCGCGCCCGAAAACGGTGGAAACCGCGGGAAAAACTATTCCACTCCCCGTTCACCCCCAGGTGAAGGGGAAACAAAAGGGGAAACCTTCCCCAAGTCCCTAGTCATGCATCTAAACCCCTGGATCGCCCAAAAACACGGTAAAACGAGAGATCCGGCTCACACATCAAAACATACATTTTCCCCAAATCGCCCCATTTAGCCCGCTCGGCTCACCACGGCCTACAAAACTCGCGGGAAATGAAGTACGTGGGTTGAGGGTCCATCTCCCTACCTCCACCGAAGATTCGACGCACCGTGGACGCCGATCCACGAAGAAAACGCCGTTTAAACCCTCGCCGGTTCACGATCCCACAAACCGCCTCCACTATCACGATCCTCGTCCCGAGCCCGTCGCCCCACATCCCACGAACCACGCCGCCCCGCCCTCGCCGCCTCCGTCGGCCGCCCAGAGTGAGAGGGGGAGAGGAGAGAACGTGAGAGAAGAGAGAGGGAGGGAAGAGAGAAATGAGATGGGGAGAGAGAGAAAAGGTTATATATAGAAAATCTGGAAATTCTCAAAAATATCAAAAAAATAGAAAATCACGTTTCTGCGATCCTCGGAACACACCGATCGCAACGGTACCACTCACACCCTGGTGAATAGCCCGGTTCACCCGTAACGAGGTTCCGAAGGAATTACCGAAACACACACCGGGAATCGGAAAACACACGCGGAAAAGCCGCGGAACGCTTCCGGGCCTTCGAAACAACTCCGGATCGCGCCGATCCGAACACGAAAGATGTCCGAAACGAAATTTCAGATACAACGGAGTCGGACACTCCAAGAAACCAGATCCGGGACCCATGAACAAGGATCAAAAAAATCCGGGGCATTATAACCCTCCCCCCTTAAAGAAATTTCGTCCTCGTAATTCAGGACTAGCACCAAGTCACAGGGGAAGAACGCCTCCACTAACTGACAACGCTGCCAGGGCCCCAACATAGAAAAACCTCAATTTTTGAAAAAGCACCGATCATGAGGGATACAGCCAGACCATAATCACGAACAATGCCATGCTCCGCACACCACGCACACACCGGCCACCAGAGCAGGCATAACACAAGGGCACAAGTCTGGTATCACCTCGGACACAACGGAAACCACTCACGCCATCGCTGCCACCTTCTCACTCACCGAGGGAACGCAATCCTCGCCACAAGGACCAATCCACCGGTCAACGCCCACGCTCGGCAGACCAACCAAACGCCAGCTTCACAACTGCTGATCGATCTCACACCCTGCACCAGGGGCAACCAATCACTGAGCTTCCACCAGCTCACCCCAGGCAAGCCAAATACCAAGGACAGCACGGGACCAACTCTCTCAGAACTCAAACTTCGACAAAGCTCAGATCTCATCTGGAAAAACGCATCTCATAAACGGCCACCAAAGGCCTTGCTGGCACTCGGCTCTCTCCATTCTCGAGCCCCTACAGCCAGCATCTTCTGTCTGTGAAAAGACCATCCACTGGTCACCAGACATTCGTCAACGGGAAACCTCCACCGGCCCAGCAGGCACGATCCAACTCATGACAGGCCATCCGTTGACTCTTTGCACAGACCACCACTACATCCAGATGGACCCCTGCGCCAACTCTACCCTTCGGGGGAGCACGGCGCCGGATCCAATGACTCCATCTCCTCTCAATCTTCATGTCACTCGACTCAGACTTACGGGGAATCCTCCCTTGCTGGCCACGGACTGAGGATCAATATCCAACGCCAACGTCTCATCAGAGACCACTCTCCGACGCCAATCTCACGAAAAAGGCCCCTGCCCACAGGCGTCACTCTTCCATCTGGTCTCATCAAATCCTTCGATCAATCCAAATGGACACCTGCCAATGCCATGAACCACAATATCTCAAGCAACGGCACGCCAACCAACACGTCTCACACCACCGGAGACAACGCACATCGATGAACCAATCCTCCACTGCTCTACACTTCCTCAAAAATCCACCCGCAGCAACCAATGCTACGATCCGCGCACTCTGATCCAAACGCACAGTCACCACAACGCCAACTCGGGATCCACCAACTCGACAACCATCTTCAACCCCGCAGACTCCGATCCTCCACACATCAGAAACCACAACACCAACCGCAATTCTCGCGAACACCGCCCAGCCGACACCCGTCCTTCCGGAACAGCGCCAACACCCTTACACTCCAGGGAGCGGGCAACGCTTCTCACAGGCAACCACCTTGCCAAAACGTGGAACGTGTCTCGCACGGATTTCACGGCGCACAAAGGCCAACCAATCCGGACGCACAGTGCAAGACGACGAACCTTGGCCAAATGCAATCTCTCCAACCAGAGGAGAGACCAATCGCACCTCCGACCAACGGAAGGAAAACTCCGCACTCGACCTGACCTCGAGCCTCGCGCATGCTGGGAATAGCACCTTCCAGCACCAAGAAAACCATCACTTCTGTCAGGTCAGCTCCTCCGACAACACTTACCAAGTGTCCCGTCGGACTATGATCACAACATCTCTCGATGCACCACCGCTACAATCCCCCGAACTGCAACACGCCCGCCGGCAACCTCTGCCCAACGCAACACAACCAGGGCCACCAACCACGAGAGGAAGCTCTTGACCTCGATCCGCATACCCCACGCCGGCACTCCAACGAGAACAGCAACCACCCTCACCGCGCCACACAACGCACTCAAGCTCTCGAGCGAGAAACAAAGCGAAAAACATGCACGAAACCCTATGCCAACTGCCGACTGTACTGGACCTTACGGACTCTGATCACTGCAATATTTTGAATTCCTATGTACGTCTACAACCACTGCTCTGATACCAGCTGTAATGACCCGAGAATCTGATTACCGGGAAGGCCCGATAACCCGAGACTCGAACCGCCGCCCACGAGCCGGGAGGGCTCGGAAGGGCTAAAAGGAGTGTGGAGGCACAAAGAAATAGGAAATGAAGCAGGACAACAATTAAACAATTAACAGAATTAAATAAACAACTACAACAGAGTCCAATCCAACAGAAAGTACAGTATAAAGCAGTAAAACGTACCACGTGCCAAGTGAACACTCGGCCCGGCAAGCTGGCAACTAAGAACCTCCGCATCGCGCCCTCGAACCTCGAGGAAGAAGAACCGCCTCACCTGAAAAAGCAGGGAATGAGTCTCCAAAACAGAGACTCAGCAGGGATCCCGCGGAACCCCAACCGGAAACAATGGCGGTAGCGGAAAGGAAGGCTACAAGAGCAACCGCAATAGCAGGAACAGTAAACCCGGTGGCCGGTCGAAGCCCGGCGCTACAACTACTCCTACTGTAACAGAAACACACCCCGATCTCGCAGTCGAGGCTACCGAACTGCACTAGTACCGCTTATCGAAGTAAAAACTCACGGCAACCACGCCGTAGAGGCCTGTCTCCCCGGACACGACCGACCTGGACACACAGTCCAAAGTGCAATCCCGACCATCCGGTCGCGGGTACCACACAACAAGATGCAACCTCGGTAAAGCCACTAGCACTAGTCTCCCGACGCGAGAGCCGACACACGTGCCACGGTGAAACACCTGGAACTCAACAGTCAACGCGACCGAAACCCGAAGGTCGAAGTCACACGGAAACTGATAGTATGTCACTCTCTATCCAGAACAGGAGTACCTCCCACTAGAAGAACGACCGGATGCGTCCCCTGACGTCTTACACCGTGTCACAAGTGTCTAGCTACGACGCCCTAGGCGTGAGACTCAGACACACACAGTAACCAGTACCACAACAAGGACTAGCTGGGGTCACGCTCGTCAGCGCGTGTCCTAAGCCCCCAACTACGTTTGCACACACAGACCATCTGCTCTAGGTCGGGTCCTCTAGCTGGTTTTCCCCCCCACCGGACTCTGGTGGCAAAGGCAAGGGGCCGACGGAAACCAGCCTAAAAACCGCGTCTCACCGGGTCGCGCTCTCCACCACTCCCAGGTGGGTCCGCACACGCGTGCGCATGAAGCTACGACTAGTAGAGGATCACTGAGAGAGTAGACTCTCAAGACAACGGAAAACAACGTCCGAACTTGACGAAGTACGGGGACCGTCCCACGTACCAGCACCATCGCACGGTGACCACGGTCGGAGAAGAAACGGACGCACCGCCCACGGCCAAAAACATGACCCACTCGGGGATCATCTTCCAGGAAGACTCACGACATGCGGGGGAACTCCACCGCACACACGCCGATACACGGTGACTCGATCGAGCGAGAACACGGAAACCCGAAACGCCTGGGGTCACCCGGACCCACCAAGCCCACGGGCACGCTAATCAAGGTGAACTGAACCTCCGGACACCCAAAGACACGGTCACGGAACTCCACGGGGTGTCCGGGACACACACGGCCCAAGAGGAACACCAGACGACAGGACAGATCGCGCTAGGGACCCCTAGCGCGACAAGGAAGAACGCGCTAGGACCCCCTAGCACGACAGGGAAGATCGCGCTATGGCCTCCTAGCGCGACAAGACAGGTCGCGCTAGGGACCCCTAGCGCGACAAGGAAGATCGCGCTAGGAACCCCTAGCGCGACAAGGCAGATCGCGCTAGGACCCCATAGCGCGACCGGAACCGCCCTACTGTTCATCTTCTCCGATGAACGCGCCCCATCGGGGCAGCGCGACCATCAAGAATACGCTACTGGAGCATAGCGCGTTCTCAGTCCGCGCCCGAAAATGGTGGAAACCGCGGGAAAAACCATTCCACGCCCCGTTCACCCCCAGGTGAAGGGGAAACAAAAGGGGAAACCTTCCCCAAGCCCCTAGTCATGCATCTAAACCCCTGGATCGCCAAAAAACACGGTAAAACGAGAGATCCGGCTCACACCTCAAAACATGTATTTTTCCCAAATCACCCCGTTTAGCCCGCTCGGCTCACCACGGCCTACAAAACTCGCGGGAAATGAAGTACGTGGGTTGAGGGTCCATCTCCCTACCTCCACCGAAGATTCGACGCACCGTGGACGCCGATCCACGAAGAAAACACCGTTTAAACCATCGCTGGTTCACGATCCCACAAACCGCCTCCACCATCACGATCCTCGTCCCGAGCCCGTCGACCCACATCCCACGAACCACGCCGCCCCGCCCTCACCGCCTCCGTCGGCCGCCCGGAGTGAGAGGGGGAGAGGAGAGAACGCGCGAGAAGAGAGAGAGAGGGAAGAGAGAAATGAGATGGGGAGAGAGAGAAAAGGTTATATATAGAAAATCTGGAAATTCTCAAAAATACCAAAAAAATAGAAAATCACGTTTCTGCGATCCTCGGAACACACCGATCGCAACGGTACCACTCGCACCCTGGTGAACAGCCCGGTTCACCCGTAACGAGGTTCCGAAGGAATTACCGAAACACACATCGGGAATCGGAAAACACACGCGGAAAAGCCGCGGAACGCTTCCGGGCCTCCGAAACAACTCCGGATCGCGCCGATCCGAACACAAAAGATGTCCGAAACGAAATTTCAGACACAACGGAGTCGGACACTCCAAGAAACCAGATCCGGGACCCATGAACACGGATCCGAAAAAATCCGGGGCATTACAATTACGATCTTAAATCTATGCCCTCTCCTCTAGTAGGGAGTGAACTCATCATAAGTGGGTCATTGACTAGATGGTGTAGACACGCCATTCCTGACGTCTCCTGAGGAAGTCTCATATTACTATACGACGCCCCGCGACGGCTTACGCATTTCGAATCACTTGAGTACTTCCTTTTCTTGAGTCTTCTTCCGCCCTTTTCGGCATCCGGAATCGTCTCATCACGGCATTCGGACGGCATCAACACCAGTCAGACGCATCAAAAGGTTCCGGAACCAAGAAGGGTGTCTGCCGGGCGCCCGCCGACGCCTGATCTAAGGACCCGGGTGGGTCTTAAAGGGGGCGTCCAGGCCCCTAGACGCCCCCATATTTTTAATTTATTTTATTTATTTTCTCAGGGCTTAAACTAAATAAAAAATATATAAATTAATGGAGGCGTCCAGGACCCTGGACGCCTCCATAAAAACAAAAAAATAAAAAATAAGTATAAAATGCCAGTTGGCATACAAAAACAAAAAATAAATAAAAATATACATATATTAATGGAGGCGTCCAGGACCCTGGACGCCTCCATAAAAACTAATAATAATAAATATTAATAAAATCCCAGTTGGCATAAAAAAAATAAAATAAATAAAAAATACATATTAATGGAGGCGTCCAGGCCCCTGGACGCCTCCATAAAAACAAATAAAAAAAAAATCAAAAATGCCAGCCCTATCATAAAAAGACAAAGAAACGATAAAATAATATATTTTTGGAGGCGTCCAGGCCCGTGGACGCCTCCATCAACTCCCTCACGGGCGCCGGCCACCGAACGACGGTTTGTCGTGTGTGAAAAAATCCAAAATATAGAGACGTTCGGTCAGCTGGACGCGCCCATTTCTGAATCACGAGGCGCCGCTCACAAAACCACGCGTTGTGCCGAACCGCGTGCGGCCGTCGTCGGTTTTCGGTGGACCTACTTGAGGCGTCCGGGACCCTGGACGCCCCCACAAAAGTATTCTAAAAAAATCAATAAAAATAGAATAAAATATTATTTCGGCCCTGATGGAGGTGTCCAGGGTCCTGGACGCCTCCACCTTTCGGAGCTCTATAAATAGAGGCCCACCCCCTCAGTTCTAGGGGAGCTAAGCAGTGATCCGATAGGCTGCCGGAGCCCAGAGGCTACGGAGTCATTCTTCTAACCCGTGGGGTCTTTTGTAGGTGGAGGTTCTGCCGGCTTCTCGGGTGCCCACGCTCGCGAGAGGAAGGTCGTCTTCATCCACCGCGCTTCTACGTCGTCCCCACGCTGCCGGAGCTCCGCCGAATTTCACCACCGGCACATCCAATAAGCCAACTCTTTCCTTTTCTTCGTAGTTCTTTGCATTCATCATCTCGCATCCATCATCTCATTTTCCTCCTACTCGAGTCCGAGAGGGGTTTAAAAGATAACACCAACCAGGTGTGTGTCTTCCCGTTATTTCGTCATTTTTATTGCAAGGATACGAATACTACACATTCATCTTTCTAAGCCACTTGTCATTTGTTTGTCGTTATTTTGCAAGGGTAGCCGAGGAAAGCCCTCTCCGTCGACCGGCCGGAAGGAGAGGAAGAAGCAACCCGCCATCTCCCGCTCTTGAGGTAGGCGCGATCACTTTCTTATTTTGGGGTCTTTCGGCCCCTGGCGATCACATCTTTTCATCGAGGCCGCGGCGAGTCACTTCCCCAATGGCCGTTTAAATTTCTGTTCTCATATTCTCTTTATATCATGTTATATTTCGTTTATATCATCGAGGCCGCGGCGAGTCACTTCCCCAATGGCCGTTTAAATTTCTGTTCTCATATTCTCTTTATATCCTGTTATATTCTGCTCATATCATCGAGGCCGCGGCGAGTCACTTCCCCAATGGCCGTTTAAATTTCCGTTCTTACATTCTCTCTATATTCTGTTATATTCTGCTCATATCATCGAGGCCGCGGCGAGTCACTTCCCCAATGGCCGTTTAAATTTCCGTTCTTATACTCTCTCTATATTCTGTTATATTCTGCTCATATTCTCGAGGCCGCGGCGAGTCACTTCCCCAATGGCCGTTTAAATCTCTGTTCTTATATTCTCTTTTATATTCTGCTATATTCTGCTCATATTCTCGAGGCCGCGGCGAGTCACTTCCCCAATGGCCGTTTCAATTTTTGTTATTTAATTTCTGCACCATTCCCGTCCCCCCGAGGTCGCGGCGAGTCACTTCCCGCTATGGCCGTTTGAACCCCATATCTTGCTATATTATACTTGTCCCGCTCGCCCCGCCGGAGCAATCTCCCGTGGTGGCCCCTTCTCTCTCTTCTCTCATCTCTGTGTTGCAGCAAACAGCAAAACAAACAAAAAGAAGAGCCCGCGCGCTCTCCGCATCCTCTTCCTCGCTCCATCGAACTCCGAACCGCGTGACGTCGCTCACAGATTGGCGATCACGGTGGGACGTCTACTGCTTCCTCTCGGCTACCCTTGCAAGTTCGGCACCACCCGTGCCTCTCCACCTTGGCGCCCACGCGCGCCCCCGTTGTGCTCACGGCAGCACCGTCAGTTCTGATTGGTTCTTTGTTTATTACATGTTTGTTATTTCTGTTGTTTTCCCACTCCATATATCTGTCAGCATTCCATTGCATACATCCATTCCTCTTTTCTATCCTTTTTTTCATTTTTTTTGAGGATCACCCTTTCCCGGTGAAGGAAGGACTCTCCGTTTGGGAATTCCTCTCAACGGACTAGAATCTCCTACACTGGGACCTCCGTAAGTCCCCGACATCGAAGAATCTCCTCTTCGTTCACTGGGCTGGTTGTACCATTGAAGTTCCCCGAAGTTAGTCATTTCATTCGTGGTGAGACGAGAGACCCTAGCTGACACGGCGGTGAAACAAAAATAAACTAGGGTCCCTATCTTGTGTGAACTTCGGATCTCGCTAAAAACACACAAAAAAAATCATCAAAATCAAAACAAAAAAAAAGGGCGTAAAGGCATCCACTTGTTTGATAATCTCTGCTACCTACTTGCTAGTGTATGTTTTTGCGTTCTGGGAGAACTGTGAGCATGTCTCACGAGTCTTCCGAGGAGAACCACCCTAGCCGTGGTTTGACAGCCGACCCGCGAGTCTATGCTATGGACTCGGGTCCTTCTCATGACCCCTCGCATGAGGTGCAGGTTATTGCCGGGGACACGTCCCCACCACAGGATATCACTTCCTTACTGGGCGTCCTCGCCAACACGGAGCTTACCTCTGAACAGCTCCGGGCCTTCCAGGCCATTCTAAAGGGGAAATCTGTTTCCCCCACGCCCCAGGAGTCAACTCCGGCTATCGCACCTCTCCACGAGTCCGTGCAGGCCATTCCATCTCCTTCATTGGCGCAAGCCATCCAGTCTCCCTCGCTTCAAGGACAAGCGAGCCAACAACCTCCCTCATTCCAATTCCCGTCACAATCTCAAACTCCCGGTGTTCCTCACACACCGTTTCAGCCAGGGCCAACTGTCGGTGGTCCGACAGTTCCCTCTCATTCCGGGTTTCCCCCTCAAGTCTCCGGGAGACAGTTTCTCCCCCAATGGCAAGTGCCACCTTCACCCCCAGAGGAGCTCGCCCAATCGCTCCTCAACAGGTTCAACCGCATGGACGAGCAGTTTCAAAATCTGAGAAGGATGGTGGACGTGAAAGCCACCCCGGAGGTTGCTTTGCCAATCCTCCCCGTCATTCATCTTCCTCCCTCCGAAATGCCCACGTACCGCAGATACAATGGTACCGGCAACCCCTTCATTCATCTCAAGGATTTCATGTATGAGTCCTCTTACTGGCAAAACGATCAGAGGTCCCTGGCATACCTCTTTCGGAGATCATTGGATGGTCCTGCGCTTGAGTGGTTCTATTCTCTGGAGCCCCGCGAGGCCGAGAATTTTGAAATAGTGCAGAGAAGGTTCTTGCAGAAATATAGGGATAGGGTCGGTCCCTCACTCTCCATTACCGACCTAGTGGCCGAAAAGATGAAACCCGACGAGGATTTTGTCCGATATGCTGATAGATGGAGGTCTCTGGCGGAAAGAATAAGGGATACCCTCTCCGAGCCCGAACAAGTGAAAATGATTGTGTCTAATGCAACCCCGCAGTTCAGACACGTCCTCGCCATGAATAAACTTACTACAATGGAGGAACTCTATGAAAGGGCCCGATACATCCAAACCCAGCTAAAAGACTCCCCCATCATGAACATGTTTGAGTCGCCGAAGCCCAAAGTGGTCAGAAAGACAGGCGCTGGTGTCCCGGGCGGAGCCACAGAAGGGGTCGTGACAAATGAGCAAGTCAGTGCGGTCAACAATGCCAACTATGCAGTCAACCCAAGGCCTCCACAAATGCCCCGACTACCCCTTCAATCAAGTCCTTTCCCTCTCCGTCCTCCACCCCAAAATAATCCACCCCAGGATAATATGCCTCCATTACGCCAACCCCAACAACAACAACCACAACCTCAGCAACAACAACCACCGCTTCAGTACAACCAAGTTCCACCCCCGGGGAACTATGGTCCCCAACAGCAACAAAGGAGGCCGCTCGGTCCTAAGAGAGCCTACTATCCACCATTGCCAGAAACCTTAGCAGATATTTTTAATGCCCTCATGGCATCAAACCAACTCGCCCTACCCAGAGAAAGGCCCGCTGTGGCCCCCCAATGTTGATACCTCCAAATACTGCGTCTACCACAGGCAGCCAGGACACACAGTGGATTACTGCTTCCATTTCAAAGATTACATCCATGATATGAATGATGAACATCAAATAGATTGGGATGAGATGAGACGGTACGTCGCGGCTCTCAAGGCTAGGAGACCTCCTCAGAGGCCACAGCAGCAGTTACAACAGCAGCAGCAGCAGCAACCACCACAACAACAACAGCCTCAGCAGGCCCCACAACAACAGCCCGACATGGGCATAATCCAGAATCCACTACCGGAGCACCAACAGCCCAATCATCAGGTTAACCCCATCTCCTCCTTCCCGGAAGTCGGGAGAGAGCAGGTGTGGCACCAGGAAAGTACCTCCATTCTTTATACCTCCAACCCTATCGTCATGCAACCCCCTCACCTTGCCCGGGTAGCACCTCTCTCTCATCAACCCGCATCGGTATCGCCTTCACCATTTCCACTACCATTACGCCCTCTCATCCGCACCCCGACCTCCTATCAACCGACACTCTCTACTACGCCTTCACACCCTCTCACCTTCTCCCACTCCCCCACTTTACCATCCACCTCTACCACATTTACCCCTACGCCTTCTAAACCCCTTATCATCCGTCCACCATACATAACCCCGTCTTTCTCCACCACATCACCACTAATGCCTTCAAAACCACTCATCACCCACCATCCGCCTCAAAACCTTTACCCGTTTCAAACCTTACCTCCACCTCCACCTTTCAAACCCCTTATCCTTCATAATCCGCGCGATATCCCCTCTACCTCCGCCATGCCTCCACCTAACAAACCCCTCATCAGAATCCCTGCTCCCGTCATCACCCCTGCTTCATCAACCATTCCTCCACTACTACCCCTCAAACCCCTGTTAAAACCCACTGCTACCCCCATAGAGGTACAAAAGCCGCAGGCAATGGTGCTCCGGAGTGGAAGGATTTTCCACAGGGTTTTCCCCCACAACAGTCAGAATCCCGAGCAATCTCAGCCAGAGAAGGATGATGCAGAACAACCAGAAAGAGCTATCCCTGGAACACAGTATGATCTACTGAAACACTTGGACAAGACGCCTGCCCGGATCTCCATCCTAGAGCTACTTCAAAGATCCACATCCCACCAGGCGGCCTTGATGGAATATCTTCAAAAGGTCATGGTTAATGAAGACCTCCCCGTGGAGAAGATTTCGACCGTCCTGACCCCAACAGACACACAACCGGCCATCATGTTCCACAACTACGAGCTCGCTCCCAAGGAAGCTCGGAAATATGCATTGTGCATTTCAATAAAAATTAATGGGGTATCCATAAACCCGTGTCTTGTGGACACGGGTGCATCCATAAATGTGATCTCCATGAGCACTCTTCAGTTGTGTGGGGTTGGCGAGGAACAAATAAGACCTTCCTCGATCACGGTCACGGCTTATGACAATAGCAAAAGGCCGCCGCAGGGGATGATTATTCTGAAGGCAGAACTAGGCCCCATGTCAATTCCCACGGAATTCCATGTCCTCGACATGGACCCCACATTCAAGGCTATACTAGGTCGCCCTTACATCGAAGCCATGGACGCTGTGCCTTCCACCAACCATCAGTGCATGAAGTTTCCTTACAATGGGAGAATTATTAAAGTGGTCAGTACACCGGTCCTTCACACAGTGGATGCTATCAACACCTCTCTGCCTTCTGTTTGGCCGTCTCATCGGCCCATATTGTCACTGCTGGACGTACGTGATCCATCTCATGTTCCACTAGCACCACAGGAGCCGGTCAGGGCAACCGCAACATCCTGTCTCCCTTTTCACTCCAAAGGTTGGGAGATTATGAGGAACATCGGCTATCAACAGGGAAAAGGTCTGGGCGCACAGTTACAGGGTATGCTCAAGCCGCCAAAAGAAATTAGGCCGAACCGTAGGTTTGGCCTAGGCTTCAAAGGACCGTTCAAGGCAGATTGGAAGCCCCTCACGTGGACTCTATCAAACCACTTCAACAGAGGGCCCGTTGTTTAGATGGGAGATCACCCACGAGAAGCATATGGAGGATCACATGCTGTATATTTGGCTGAAAAATGTCCGAGGATCACCAAAAGAGGCAAGATCAAAGATCCGGAATGCGAGTGGGACAAATGGTTCGACATATGGGACATTTCCGTTGCACTGGAAAGGATGTTCTCATCTCCACAGCTTGAAGGACCACCATTGATCTCCGAAATACCAGAGAATATTACCACTCTTGCCAAGGTTCCAAACTATCCTCGTCCTCGCCAGAAGGACTCTGTCATCGACGGATCTTCATCCGTCCTCAACATTGCCGTCGACGGCTCATTAGCCGCCATCCTCTCCATCCACTCGTCTCAGCCTTTGCTGATATCTTCTTCCTGGGCCAGACAATTGTCTGATGATCTTCCCAGGTCCCCTTCTTTGCTTACATACCTACGCGGGCTTTTCAACCCGCGCCAGGTCTTCAACCATGATCTGCTCTACGAGCCCCACAATCCTCTAGCCATAACCACTTTCCTCTCTCCTCCAATCTCTTTTCACTGCTTTGTCATTAAAAATGAAAACGAAAAAAAAACGTCAATTTTCAAACTCTCCAACAACACATCTTCGTTGAGGAAACCTCCTACATCTCCCACGGGTGCGTACCGCCTTGCGGACCACCCGTCCAAGGTCCGATGAGCGACCTTTTCTACCCCTCCTCTGAGGGGTCTTCTCCTGTACATTCTACACCATCCTCCTCATCTTCCTCTTCGTCTGTAAATATTGTCAGTCAATCTAGGAATGATAGGCCAAGGGTAGTACCTAGGAAGAAATCCAAGGGTAGGCAGATCCCTCGTCGATTCCTTCTGGATTTGGCCGCCAGGTGTCAGGCCCTTCTTGTCATCCCCCAGTTGTTAGAAAATTCCATCCAGCTACCCGAAATAGAATGCGAGGGCGACTGTGCATCTGATGAAGGGTATGGAGTCTACGAGATCACGGATGAAGAATGCCCCACTGAAGATGAGGGTGAAGAATATGAGGATGCGGCGGGTGCATACGCTAGCGGAATGAGGAGATTCGACGAGCCGTCAACCGCCGTAGAAGAATCCACCAAAGAAGTCAACTTGTGGACTGAGGAAGACCGTAGGATCATCCTCATAAGTGACAACCTACCACCCTCTGAAGAAGAGGCATTATTTGAGGTCCTCAAGGAATATAAGGACATGTTTGCATGGAGATACGAGGATATGCCGGGTTTGGATTCAACCTTGGTCGAACACCGTTTAACCCTAAAACCAGGGTCCATCTCGGTAAAACAAAGGTTAAGGCGTTTCCACCCTCAGATGGCTTTGAAAATGAAAGAAGAGGTCGATAAGCTCCACAAAGCCAGGTTCATTAGAGTCGTTCTTTATCCTCAATGGGTGGCGAACATTGTCCCGGTCATGAAGAAAGATGGGAAAGTCAGGATTTGCATCGACTTCCGGGACCTTAACCGCGCGTGTCCAAAGGATGATTTTCCCTTACCTCACATTGATGTGTTGATTGATAACACGGCAGGTTTTGAAACCCTCTCTTTCATGGATGGATTTTCAGGATACAATCAAATTCGTTTGGCAGAAGAGGATCAGGAAAAGACGTCATTCACTACCCCTTGGGGAACATATTGCTACGTGGTCATGCCGTTTGGGTTAAAGAATGCTGGAGCTACTTACCAAAGAGCGATGATGGCCATATTTCATGACATGATGCACATATATCTGGAAGTGTATGTGGATGACTTATTGGTGAAATCAAGGACCAGGATGGAACATCCAGAAGTTTTGGCTAAGGTCTTGCAAAGGTCAAGAGAATTCCAATTGAAAATGAACCCGAAAAAGTGTGTGTTTGGTGTGTCGTCAGGTAAATTGCTGGGGTTCATTGTGAGTAAAAGAGGGATCGAGATAGATCCCGATAAAGCCAAGGCTATCAGGGATATGCCGCCTCCCAAGAATTTGAGGGAAGTCCGAGGTTTAATCGGCAGGCTGCAGTTTATTCGTCGGTTTGTGTCTCAACATTCACAAAGGTGTAGACCTCTCTACGAGTTGACCAAGCCAGGAGTAGAATTCCACTGGAATTCTAAATGTCAGAAAGCTTTTGAAGGGTTGAAGGAATATCTGGCTAGTCCACCCGTTCTCATTCCACCTAAACCAGAAAAACCTCTGATCCTTTACATCTCAGTCTTGGATGACTCCGTGGGAGCCGTCCTCGCACAAGCTGATGAAGAAGGCAAGGAACGGGCAACCTATTACTTGTCCAAACTTCTCAATCCCTGTGAGCAGAAGTACACCGGCATGGAGAAAACCTGTGCTGCCCTCGTTTGGGTAGTGCAGAAATTGAAGCACTACTTCTTGGCTCACGAAGTCCACTTGATTGCTCGAATGAATCCTATCAAATTCCTTCTGGAGAAAGCCGTCCTTACGGATAGGCTAGCACGCTGGCAAAGTTTTCTCTCTCAGTTCGACATCACCTACATCCAGCAAAAGGCGATTAAAGGTTATGCCATAGCCGAGCATCTCGCTCACCATCCTCTTCCCAAGTTCGATCCCGTCCAATCAGAGTTTCCAGATGAGGAACTAATGTCCATCAACCAATCAGATGAGCCAATGTGGACGCTATATTTTGATGGAGCTCTGAATTCTCAAGGGAGAGGAATCGGCATCGCCCTCCTGTCGCCGGAAGGCCTCACATTCCCATTGGCATACCAGCTCAAATTTCCAGTCACCAACAATATAGCCGAATATGAAGCTCTTCTAGCTGGCCTAGGACTCGCTCATTCTTTTCGTATCACTGAGTTGCGAGTCGTAGGTGATAGTCAACTCATCCTCCGCCAGGTACTCACTAAGTATCGCACTCGCGATCCCAAACTCAAGCCATACCAAGAACTCACTGCTGCCTTTGCCAAACTGTTCACAAAACTGATCTTTGTTCATATCCCTCGTCATCAGAATATTCTCGCCGATGCCCTCGCCTCATTGGCATCATCCATAAGGTTCCCTCTAGGAAGATGGTTTAAGTCCATTTCCATCTACAAACTTCACGCCCCTGCAGTCGATGATGCTTCCTACGTAAACATCAAAGACAGGATAGCAAGGAAGATCCTGCAGGAAGATATCCTTGAGAAGAGGGAGCTCATGTTGGCAGAGGCCGAAGAAGAACTGGCTGATGAAGAGAAACCATGGTTCTATGAAATTGTCAAATATTGCCAAGATCAGTCTTACCCTGAAGGGGCCACCACAGAGGACAAGAAAGCCATAAGAAGGGTGACTCAGAAATACACATTGATTGGAGGTCTACTCTATAGGAGAAGCCTTACTGGTATTCTGTTAAGATGTCTTGGTGACGATGAGGTTTGGAAATGTGTAGAAGAGACGCACTCGGGTGTGTGCGGTGGCCACGTGAATAGTCAGATGCTCGCCAAGAAGATCATTCGTCAAGGTTTTTATTGGCCCACTATGGAAGAGGATTGTGCTGTCTATGTCCGTAGGTGTGTCAAGTGTCAACTTCACGCCGATAAAATCCATTCACCATCTTCCTCACTTCATCCAATATCCTCCCCATGGCCTTTCTCCATGTGGGCATTCGACATCATTGGTCCCTTAGGTGATCCCAATTCCCTCACCAAGCAGAAATCTTTCATCCTTACTGCGACGGAATACTTCACCAAATGGGCCGAAGCCGAAGCTTACGCGGAGATCAAGGCGTCAACAGTCTGCAAGTTCATCATGAAGAACATTCTCGCCAGATTCGGCGTCCCAAGCACGATCGTCACCGACAATGGGCCACAATTCATTTCTCAGGACCTACAGGACCTCTGCAAAAGGTACGCAATTACATTGCATCATTCATCGCCTTATTACCCACAAGGTAACGGTCAAGCGGAGGCCACCAATAAAACATTGCTCAAAATCATCAAAAAAACCTGCGAGTCTAGTAAGTTTTCAGACTGGCCAGAAAAGCTTATCGAAGCCCTATGGGCCTATCGCACCTCAATCCGTACCCCCACCGGGCAGACTCCATTTGCCCTCACTTATGGTATGGAAGCGGTAGTCCCGTACGAGACTCTGATCCCTTCTCTCAGGGTACAATTGGATGAGGAATTTCCCCTCGACGATCGTCGTAATTCACTCCTCGCCCAGTTGGAACTCTTGGATGAGAAGTGGCTGGCCACCGCCGAACACGCGCGTGTGTATCAAAATAGACTCGCTCGCTTTTACCAAAAGAAAGTCGTTGAGAGAAAATTCAAAGTCGGTGAGATGGTCGTAAAAAGAAATTTTGTCAAACCTGGAGGGCCGCGTTCTAAGCTCCAACCCAATTGGGAAGGACCATTTGTAATTCAAGCCGTGCACCCTGGCAACGCCTACAAGCTAGTCAACGCCGAAGGGACCGAGTTATCCCACCCTTGGAATGGGCTTTATCTTAAGAAATACTACCCTTAGCACAAAACAAAAAAAAATGATGAAAAGATAAAAAACATCAAAAATAAGGAAATATTGAAAACCACTAAAAATATGGAAAATTCAAAATGCCGATGCCTGGCAGGCACCATGTAGTTAAGTCCCTGCATCTAACCTTCATGTTAGGATAGGGCCCATTAAGGCTTGGTAGGCACCGGGTCTTGGTTTGCCAGAACCGTGGAGACCCCTGTCCGGCCACGTCGGCCTATGCTCGCTCGAAGGAAGCTAACATGTGTTCACTTATGTATTTTATTCAAAAAAGTTGGTAGCATCACCTACGGTAGGGCCACACCTAGAAGATCTCCGGAAGCTGTAATCTTTATTCTTTTCTCTTCGACCAAATGAGACAGTCGGCGCCCTTAAAACGCTGAGCATGAGAAACCGAAACTCAAACCCCAAAGGCAAGAGTAGGACCCATTTCCTCGAGCATCGATCAGAGCACGAGAAGAGGGCAGTGTCCCCGCAGGCATACGAAGAGGGAGCCCACCAACGTCAAACGACTATATCTCCCTCACAGAAAGAAATACAAAATCAAAATCAAGAGAAAAGCCTGGTCGTGACCGTGCCTGGTACGATAAACGGAACCCCTCAAAGCAAAAGTCTGAATCCACAAAGGGGGGCCGTGGAATGTAAATGCTCGATATTTGGTCCGAAGTTGTCCGAAAGGAAAGAGTTAATGGGCCCTTATTCGCTCGCCGGGTTAACGGCTTTGCCGGTCCTCTCAGGAGGTTTATCCCCTACGCTCTTCCTTCTCCCTCTAAAGATGAAGGTTTGATGGAGTTTCTGAAAGGTGAAAGCTGCCCAGGGTCTGCGACCTTATTTTAATATACACATTTTGGTTGCCTACTTTGAAAAGCAAAAGCTATCGCTGCGAAGGAGTCTCTGTGTTTCTGGATGGTCAAGACCCATGTTTACCACCTTGATGTCTTCTTGTTTAACCTCGGGCTTAGGCCAATGCAAGCGCGTCACCTATGGGTGCGACGGCGTCTGATTCCGGGTCAGCGTCGCGCGGTTGGTCGTTAGGGTTCCAGGGTGTTCCATCTTATACCATCTAGAGTTGTGAGGAAATAGACCCGGGTCGGGCAAATCATCTACCTCAAACACCTTTTGGGTGAATCCCTGTGGTCGGAAGCAACTGGGAGCCTAAGCATGGCATGACGGTATTGTCATCAGGGTAAGTCTTAGCCGGTGGGATCGTCATTCGAGGGGTCTAGAGGCCCAAATCAACCTAGATGTGCACTTAAGATACCTGGGAGGTTAGTAAGAAACCCCTGTCTCACGTAGGTTAGGTGCC
Source organism: Amorphophallus konjac (assembly GCA_022559845.1). Taxonomy (NCBI): domain Eukaryota; kingdom Viridiplantae; phylum Streptophyta; class Magnoliopsida; order Alismatales; family Araceae; genus Amorphophallus; species Amorphophallus konjac. Next base: position 21,254,988 of record CM040128.1, read on the forward strand.
ATTTGGGTGCTTGCCGGGCGTTAGCAATAAAAAAAATTGAAATGATAAAAGCACAAAAAAAATTGAAAAGAGAAATGTACATATTTGCAAACAAAAAAAATCTTTTTATGATGAAACAAAAAAATATATCAAATAAATAAAAAAGAAACAAATCAATTTTACATGATTACATTTGCGTGCAGCATCTCACTTTTTAATATCGCTTACATTCGTGTGCTTGCCTGTCGCATTTATCATCACCGCATCTTTCCCTTGCCTTCGTTAAATAAAGGCTTGGCCCCTTGACCAGTTATCAAGGACAGTCACAGTGACCATTTTCTTATTGAGCAAGGGGCCAAGTCAGAACAGAAATTCTGATTTGTTTGTTTCAGTGATATGTGCAGGGATTCAGGTAACTAAAGCAAAGGTGAAAAACAAACAAGCCAAACCTTGTGTTTACATCAAGTTCCGCCCTCTCTCTCTGCATTACTCGTCCCACTACTCTCCGGGCAAAACACTCTCAAAGGTGCTACCCAACTACGAAAAGCGGTACTCCTGTCGCTCTGTACTCCTCTTCCTATTCCCACATCCCGGCGTTGATCCGCGGAAGCAGCAGAGAAGCTACCAACACGAAAGCCACGCTCTCGTGCTTTTCGGTAGCGCTCCTCACCATCTCTCAGCCACTGTTCAGCAAGACCAAGGCCGATTCGGAGTTCGAATAGTTGGGCCTCCATGGCCCTTCGCTCCTCCCTTTCAGCCAAACTGTTGGCTCTTTCTCTCTCTGCGTTTCTTTCCCTCTCTGCCCGTTCTCTCTCACGGTCTTCCCTCTCTAACTGGAGAGTGATCCTCAGTTCCATAGCGTCCCTGGATGAGTCGTCATCAGGATGACGCCGCAGTTCCCTCTCCAGTTCTGCTATCCTAGCCTCCTTATGCGCAGCTTGGGCAAGCGCTTCTTCCGTCTCCTTTTCCTGCCGAGTGTACCATCTCAGATACGCGATAAGGCGTAAACAAAGAGAACTCAACGCTGAAACTTTTACCTGTATACGGAGCATTCCTTCTGCCTCCGCAGCACGCTGCGTGGCGTGAGCAAGTTGCTCATGAAGCGAGTCAAGTTCTGAGGTGGGAATCCACAAGCTGGAAGAGGCACCACCTACTCCCATCGCTGGGGAGGCTGCGCCAATCTGGGCATGCTGCGACCATATGAATTAGCAGCCAACATCTGGAATCTGGGGTTTTAACTAGGAACGTACTGTACACCTACCAAGGCACTCGTAGCTCCGCGGGCATCACCCAACTGTTGTTCTATCTCTGCCAAGCGAGTTCGTAAATTCGCTATCATGGCATCCCGGACATCCTGCAGCCTTACAAGTCAGCATTTTTACCAAAAAAAACCAAGAAAAGGAGAAAGAAGAGAAGAGAAAAAGGGGAAACCTACCTCCACAAGTCCCCTGGGTTGGAACCGTTCTGCGTACTTTGTCCTATATAGACGCAAGTAGTCCTCGCTGTCCCGCGCCTGTGATTCTACAATCGTGCCACCCCGTTGCCAGTCCTCATACTGTTCGGGGAATCGCACGCGCCAGTCAATGCAAGTCACCGGTCCCCGCGTCTTTCTCCCGACACGAGGTGGCGCAGCTGAATCCACCCATTCTTGAGCCAGTCCTAAAGTCCTCATAACTAATCGTAGCCGAAGCGGCTCGATTTCATTCAGGCAGTGCATCCATAGTTCCCGTCCGAACCGGGCACGACTTGCTAGAACCCACGGCTGGTTGGCATCGACCATCTCTGAGTAGGGTCTCCAGTTTACCATCGCTGCAGGGAACTCCTGTAGCTCCCGCCTTAACACCATCAGTTGGTAGGTTAGGGGTGCCGCACTCATGATGGGCTCCCACCGCCTGGCTAGCGGCACCATCACGGGTCGCCAATGTCAAGCTCTCCCCATGGGGAGGTAATAATAGCTCCATAGCTGCTCGGCGCAGGTCATCAGCACCTTGCGAAAACAACAAGAAAAAATACAAAACAAGCAAAACCAAAAATACCTGGATGAATGGTGCGAAACCACTCACAGTCATCTCACGATCCGTTTCTTGGAATAGGCCTGCAAACAAGTGCGCCAGCATGGCAGCTCCCCAGGCATAGTACCCTACTCTTTCAAGGTCTGACAGCAGCTCCAGAAAGCAACATTGGATACCGTCCCCTTTCGAGCTCAGTACCAATCTCCCCAAAAGGAAGAGGAGAAATCTCCTCAAATCTATGTTACATCTTTCCCAGTTGCCGAAATCTGTGCAATATACGGCACGGCATCCTGTTTCTATCCTTTCCATGAACTCTTCTGAGGATTCGTCATCCCGCCGACGAGTGTCGGTGAGCCCTAATGCATCCATGAGGGACGCCCTAGATACCGACCTGTTTTTCCGACCATCTAGGTCCAAACCCAGTAACTTCTGGGCACCTTCTCGGTAGTCCGCGTAAGTGACTCCGGTCCCTAGCCCGCCAATCCTCACCATCATAAGCACTACAATCATAAAGAGGTGACGGGTCCACTAGCCCGCCAATCCTCACCATCACTCGTCTCTCTGGGCACTCTCCTCCTCTCCCCCGAGGTGAGGGTCCCTCAGAAGCCTCCGGGATCCCCGTGCAGTAGCACCTGCCTCGCCTCTGGGCGCCTGCTCCGCAGCAGTGACTCGCTGCTCCTCCCCTGGCGTGGCGAAGAAGTCACTGACGGCAAAGCGACCGGACTGGCGGAGTCGCTCCCCGAACTCTCGCGCTCTCTCGTAGCGCGTCTCCATCCCTCCTAGCCTCTGCACGACGGCCTGAAGGCCCAACTGGAGCTCCCTCACTTGGGCCTCCAAGGCCCTCCTCTCGGTCAGATCCCGCTGTCGCTCGGACCTTCTCTCGGCCTTCTCTCTCTCTACCTCTCTCCTCATCATCTGCAGAAGAACCCTTAACTCCAGGATGTCTGGAGAAGGTCTCTCCTCACCACGATGCCGCAGCTCCTCTACAGTCGCCACCCAGGCGTCACGCTCCTCTTCCGCCCGGGTCGCACGGGCCACCGCACCGGCAAGTTGCTCCCGGAGGGAAGCAATCTCGAGAAAAGGGGCCGAGGAACTGGAAGATGTGCCACCAATCATCCCCGCCGTCACTGTCTGCTGGGCACGCTGGAACAAAATAAACAACGGCCGTCAGTGAAACTCCAAAATCTGAAGTTAAAAGGGCGGCACGTAACTTACCAGGAGCGACAGCTCATGTTGAGCGACGGCCAGTTGCCGCCTAGTCTCTGACAGCTGGGCGCGCGAGCCGCCGATGCCACGTGTGTCCCCAGCTTGGGGAAGCCCCGCGTAACTCTCTCTCTGCCGCCGCAGGAAGTCGGCACTATCCTGCACCAGTACACCCCCTTGCTGTCCAGGGAGACGTACGGGCCAGTCCTCGAGCCTCGCCTTGCCACGACTCTCCTTCCTGACGCGGCTCAGCTCGTCCGCACTCGCCCACTCATCGGCCAGGCCCAGGGTCCTTGCCATGTCCTGCACCAAGAAAGGGGTCCCATATCAGTCAAAAGGAACGCGTCCCCTATCTAGGACGCGTCCATCATTTGAGTGCAACACTCGCCGAACCCTTTCCTCCTCGCGCGGCTCGCTTCAAAACCCAAAATGAATTAAAAGAGGAAGAGATCGGAGGACCTACCGGACCGTGTTCACCTCCTCCCACGCCATCGGGCCCCTCGGGTCCCTCGGGGGCCCGAAGCGGCCCTTCCTCCTCCATGGACGCCGTTCCGTGCTCGGGCGCGTCCCTCCTTGGGCGAGGATTTCCTCGTCCCTCTCCACCTTCACCACGGTCGGGCCCACCGAACTCCATCGATCAAAAGAGGAGGAAGACGAAAAAGGGGCAAGCGCGTTTCGGCGGGAGGCGGGCTCGTTTGCGGGTAAGGCACGGGAGAAGAAAGGACCACCCGTCGCTTTAAATTTAAAATCAAGGATTAAGACGCGTCCTCGCGTCTGGACGCGCCCAAAAGGGGGAAAAGGAAACAAAATCCCCCCGTGCAAAACATAGTTCCCCGCTGTTCAGGGCAAGGTCTCGCGGAGCGTGCCTCAAGGGACAACTCAGTGCAAAAAAAGAAAGTGTGGGAGAGAGAAAAGTACACACAACACAAAAGCCATTTCCATTTCATATAATAGCCGAAAGTACATCATACAGTGAGAAGGGTGGCGTACAAGCAACTCTCTAACTCTCACCATCACCCTCCTGGTCATCTCTCTCCTCCCTCCTCCACCGGGGATCCCTAGGGGGCCTCTGCGAACCCTGAGAAGCCGTGCTCGCCTCGCCCTGCGGTGGCACTCCAGCCTCGAAGGCGCGACGACGCTCCTCGGCCGAAGAAACCAGGTAGCTGCCCATGGAAAAAGAACCAGACTGACGAAGTCGCCCCCCGCGTTCCTTCGCCCTCTGGTACCGCTCCTCGCTCTCCCGAAGCCTCCCCTCCGCCGTGCCAAGACTCAATCGGAGCTCCAGCAGCTGGGCCTCTAGAGTCCTCCTCTCGGTCTGATCCCGCTGTCGCTCCTCCCTCTCTCTCTCCCTATCCCTCTCCCTCTCTCTCTCCACGCTCTCCCTATCCCTCTCCCTCTCCTCTCTCTCCCTCATCGCCTCTCTCCTCGACAGCTCGAGGGCGATCCGCATATCCACTACGTCGCGAGGAAGCTCCCCAGCCTCCCGTCGCCGCTCCTCCTCTAGCTCCGCAATCCGGGCATCACGCTCTGCCACCCGGGCATCGCGCTCCTGCTCAGCACGAACAGCACGCGCCAGGGCCTCTCGGATCTCGGCCACCTGTCAAGGCACGCATGCACCGTAAGAGAACAGTGATAGAAGGAAAGTAGCTAGAAAAGGGTCGCGGCCAAGCAAGCACTCACTCGAGCCTCGCGGTCACGCTCGGCCTCCTCAGCCCGAGCCACCGCGTACGCCAGCTGCTCCTGGAGGGCAGAAACCTCCGGAGGAGGGCCCCGCGAACTGGAACCCGCTCCACCAGCCATCGTGGCTGCCGCTGTCTGGTGGGCCCGCTGAAACACGGGGCAAACGTCAGTCAAAGGCTAAGCATCAAAAATCCAGGTCACAAAAAAAATGCATTGCATAAACTCACCAGGATCTCCAACTCTGTCGGATGGCCACCAACTGTCGCCTGGCGTCCGCCAACTGGGCCCGCAGGTCGGCGATCATGGTATCACGAGCATCCTGCATTACACATAAGTTAGCATCCCATGCATATACATATAGAAAGGTGGAGCAGTTTCATTTCACTTACCCCTGCCATACCACCCAAGGAGAGGCGGTCCCCGTACGTAGCTCGGTACCATCTCATGTAGTCTGTGCTGTCCTGTACGTGGGACACTACTGGGACCCCGCCCTGCTGCCAGTCCTGGTACTGTGCTGGGAAGCGCGTACGCCAGTCCACGATCTTCGCCTTCCCCTTGGTCTTCCGCCCAATGCGGGCCGACGCATCTACGTCTACCCACTCCTGGGCCAGCCCCAACGTCCTCATGACCAGTCTAAGCCGCAGCGGCTCAATCTCGTTCAGGCAATGGACCCACACGTCCCGCCTGAAGCGAGGAAGACCCGCTACAACCCAGGGCTGGCCAGCATCGCCCATGCCCAGGTAGGGCCTCCACACCACCTGCATCACCATACATACATCATGTTAGTTACCATTCAGTCACATGCATAAACACAAAAAAAATCATACGCATCATACCATGGCCTCGGGATACTCGCTCAGCTCCCGACGAAGTGACGCCAGCTGGTAGCCGTGGGGTGCTGCAACCACGACCGGCCTCCACTGCCGCGCCAGAGGCACGGCCCTCCTGTTCCCATGCCTAGCCCTCCCCATCGGGAAATAGTAATAGCTCCACACCTGCATCCATCATACATCATTAGTACAATAATTGCATATTTAACTGTGGGAATGCATAAATAAAATGTTTACTTGGAGGAAAGGTGCGAAGCCGCTGACTGTCGTCTCCTTCTCCGAAGTCTGGGAGAGATCGGCAATCATATGGGCAAGCAGAGCCGCTCCCCACGCATAGTGCCCCACTCTGTCCAGATCCGCCAAGATCCCGAGGAAACGGCAGTGGATGCCATCCCCCTTCGTCCCCAGCAGAAGGCGGCCCAGGAAGAAGAAAAGAAACCTCCGAAGGTCTAGATCCACCAGCTCCCTCTCGCTCGGATCCTGGGTGAAAGCCGCACGAGCATCCCCCTCCAGTCGAGCCAAGAACTCCGCTCCAGTCTCGCTAACCCGCTGGCGCGGGTCGACGAATCCGAGCGCCTCCATGATCTCCACTCGGCCGACTACCCTGCTGTCTCTATCAGTCACGCTCATCTCTAACCACAGCAGGTCCAGGGCACTCTCTCGGTAGTCGGGGTAGGTCACCCCGCTGACTGCCTCTCCGTCAACTCGTAGCCCGGTGATCCGAGCCACGTCCTCCAGCGTCGGCACCATATGCCCCCAGGGCATCAGAAACGCCCGGCTCGGTGCGTGCCACCGCTCCCTCAGTGCCTGGATAAGAGGAAGGTCGAGCCGGAAGGGCTCGATCCTAAGGAAAGCTCCAAAGCTCCAAATCCAAAATATAGAGACGTCCGGTCAGCTGGACGCGCCCATTTCTGAATCACGAGGCGCCGCTCACAAAACCACACGTTGTGCCGAACCGCGTGCGGCCGTCGTCGATTTTCGGTGGACCTGATTGAGGCGTCCGGGACCCTGGACGCCTCCACAAAAGTATTCTAAAAAAATCAATAAAAATAGAATAAAATATTATTTCGACCCTGATGGAGGTGTCCAGGGTCCTGGACGCCTCCACCTTCCGGAGCTCTATAAATAGAGGCCCCCCCCTCAGTTCTAGGGGAGCTAAGCAGTGATCCGATAGGCTGCCGGAGCCCAGAGGCTACGGAGTCATTTTTCTAACCCGTGGGGTCTTTTGTAGGTGGAGGTTCTGTCGGCTTCTCGGGTGCCCACGCTCGTGAGAGGAAGGTCGTCTTCATCCACCGCGCTTCTACGTCGTCCCCACGCTGCCAGAGCTCCGCCGAATTTCACCACCGGCACATCCAATAAGCCAACTCTTTCCTTTTCTTCGTAGTTCTTTGCATTCATCATCTCGCATCCATCATCTCATTTTCCTCCTACTCGAGTCCGAGAGGGGTTTAAAAGATAACACCAACCAGGTGTGTGTCTTCCGGTTATTTCGTCATTTTTATTGCAAGGATACGAATACTACACATTCATCTTTCTAAGCCACTTGTCATTTGTTTGTCGTTGTTTTGCAAGGGTAGCTGAGGAAAGCCCTCTCCGTCGGCCGGCCGGAAGGAGAGGAAGAAGCAACCCGCCATCTCCCGCTCTTGAGGTAGGCGCGATCACTTTCTTATTTTGGGGTCTTTCGGCCCCTGGCGATCACATCTTTTCATCGACGCCGCGGCGAGTCACTTCCCCAATGGCCGTTTAAATTTCTGTTCTCATATTCTCTTTATATCCTGTTATATTTCGTTTATATCATCGAGGCCGCGGCGAGTCACTTCCCCAATGGCCGTTTAAATTTCTGTTCTCAGATGGTTAAAAGAGGGCCCAGCTCACCCAATCATGGCCTACCCATCCTTGGAGCAACACCTCCCCATAGTGCCCTTCAACTCCTATCGCACCACCATCCAATCATCTTATCAAGTGGAGACACTAGGGGACCTTCTCAAGGGCTTAGCATGGCAATTAGAGTTGACTGGCATGTTGACCCCCATGACCGAACAACCTAGGAGCCTTAACCTCCTACACCTATGTGTTGGGTCTATCACCTCAATGTGCACCATTGGTTGCTACACTAGTGACCTTCTATTATTCCTCCCCACACCCGATGAGCCCGACCTTCTCCTCAAATTGGAGCTTTATATCTCGGGTAGAAAGCCAAGCCCTCCCCTCATGGTCGATCTACCTCTCAAGAGCTTCGGTCAAATTACTTCATTAGAGGAGGATGACCCACCTTGTATGGATCTTGTGGACATAGAGTTCCTTATTCTAGGAAGCCCAATCCATGACCCTTTTGATCCCTTCCAATGGGAGCCTAGTTACCCATGTGACCCACCAATCTTACCCACAACCAACCTTTCTCTACCCCAACCAACCATGTTGGACCAAGACCACCACTTCCAAGACTCGGGCCCCACAAAGGGAACCATCGCCATAAACAACATATGCCTAGGAAACAAGGAAGAGCTCCTCGTCATAATGCCCACCTTCTTAGATCCCTTCGATCCATTCACATGGAAATTCAAAAGTCATCCCACATCTATGCACATGGAAGTCACCTTTGGGATAAACATGCATGTGTCTAGGCTTACCACACCACTTGGCATGATTCATAAGTCGGGTACATTCATTCACATCACCCACATATCAAATAGGAAGCATAAGTGGACCGTATTTGGATGTATTGGCCCACCTTCATTCATCATGAGTCTTAAGCATGAGAGGAGCATACATGGATGTCCGGGTCCCCCGACATTTGTCACACCCATACATAAAAGGTTCATCTATGGATGTCCTGGCCCTCCTAAGTCAGTCACAGTCTTCATGGCATCAAAGTATGAAAGGTCTACATTTGGCTGCCCCGGTCCACCTTTGCACACCATACTTTTCACACCAACATCGCATCATAGTGCATGGGATACGCATTCTCGCAAACATCTAGCAATGAGCGGTGAGGATCACAAAAAGCGGGCAATAGCTTGTAAGTGGCACTTGGGATTCCAAGTAGGCAACTTGGTAATGGTGACATTGGAGTGGCTCTACCCTAGGGCTATCTCCAAACCGAGGGCACAAGGACTCGGACCTTCCCGAGTTCTGGGTGGCATTGGCAAACATGCTTTTGGTCTGAACTTACCAAAGGATTCTGGGACACACCCAACTTTTCGTGTGGCAGATCTAGCACCCTATAAGGGCCCCGCGGTGGAACCTAGTAAGCATCTTGAGCCTACACTTACCTTTGTGAGTGACACCACCGGAGAGCCTCCACATATCAGCCCGAGAGCCCGACGTGAGCACATGGAGACAATACTGGATAAGCAATATACCATCGCCAGGAAGAGGGTGTGCCCGTGCTATCCTGAGAAGTGGAAGAGCCATCCCTCGGCTACAAAGGCAGGGTTGAGTTTGGAAGATGTTCGGCACTCGGATCCGCTTTGGTGTGCTGCTACCTCGGTGGACCCACACTCGATGGGGTCGAGTTCTCCCCACCCCGGGGGTATGATGGGGACATTCTTAGTCACCCCATCTTTTTTTGAGACTCTGGTTGCTCGCCATCGGCACATCATCATCTCCATCACTTAATTTCGAGTCATAGTATGTAATTTTCATTTCATTTGAGTCTCCTTATATGTAATCTTCATTTTTTTGAGTCACTTAGTAAGTTAATGGGTCATTAGAGTGGCTAGTGGAGTCAATTGGGCCCAACTAGTGGGCTAGGCCCATGGGCGCCCCCTCCAGGACTTGTCTAGTCATTCATCTAAAAAGTCAGGGTTAGTTTGGTCTCATGAAATTATGTAAGCCTATAAATAGGCCCCCTCTCCCCTCATATGGAGAAACTTTTGAAGAATCATTTGAATAGAAAAAATTCTCTAGTCTTACTCCTCTCCACCAAATCTCTCTTTACTCTCTCTCTCATTATCTCTCTCTTTCTCTAAGGGGTGCACCCCTTTTCTCTCTCCTCCCCCCTCCCAACCACTTTCTCTCACTTCCCCTCCCCTAATAACTCCTTCCCTAGTTCCCACACCCTTCCATTAACTCACCCCAACCCCAAGAGCTCTCCTCCAATCCACACCCCACCTCCCAATCCCCAACTACCCCACTCACATTCCCAAAGCATCCCACCACCTTACCAATGCTAACTTAGCTTCTCCCAAAGTCCAATTTTGAATTTCCCTCCCATCTCCCACCCCCCTTAGCTCCCTTGGTCGCCCAAATCCAGCCCCAAACCCAGCCAAGGTCGCCTCCCACCACCACCCCTCCATCCATATCCATTTCTTTTGCAGGTCAAGTTCTGGTTGCAGGCAGCAGGTTGGCCGCAGGTTGCAGAGGCTACCCCGTCGTCCCCTGGGAGCTTCTGATGACCTACCTTACATCGTTGGAATCATCTCCCAGTCAGCTTCGCAACGGCAGTGGTTTCGACTTCATCCGAGCACCGTGCTACCCGGGAGAGCCGTTCTCCCTCAACTGCGCGAAGCTTCCCCGGTAGAGCACCTGAACTGGTTTGTAAGCTCAACTGCGGCGATCCTTGCGGGAGTCTGGACGGGAGTTCTTCATCAAAAGTCTTCAACTCTGAGTTCTCTTTCTTCCCCAAAAAGCAGAGCTCAGTTTGACGTCCGGATCTAGAAGTTATCAATTTTCTCCCCGGGTGTGCGGTTCTGCATCCACTCAGTCTGCACCGACCTCTCATCAGTGATCAGAGCCCACCGGTCTTCTATGACATTGTTTGGCTTCCCCTCTAGCTTTTCTTCGAAGATGACTCGTCAACGGTTCAAACGGTTCCAACGGTACCTGATTCGGAGTTCGGGAGCGGTCGTGGCATCCTCTGCTTCCTGCTGCTGAGATCCTGAGACAATCAGAACTGTTAATCTGCTCCCCTGTTCAAGCTCCTACTCCGACCAGCACCGGTGCCCGAAGAAATTATCGAAATTCTGGCGTCATCCTGGTCCTACTACAAAAAATTTCCCACAGGTTTTGTCACCAGCAAAATTCCGGAGTGGCCGCAACATCAAGATAACCAACTGTCAGTCCAGGAGCGCAGAGAGTGATCAGATTCGGCTTCGGCTACCTTTATTGTTTCTAGCTCAATTTCTCCCCTTGTTGCTTGGCCGGCTGAAGGCCCCTCCCTGTGTGGAGGTAGTTTTGGATGTATTGACAATGAACCTGTAATATCCCGGACCTTTCGGATCCTTTCTTCGTGGGTCCCGGATCTGGTTTTCGGAGTGTCCGGCTCTGTTGTGTCCGGAATTTCGTTTCAGACATCTTTCGTGTTCGGATCGGCGCGATCCGGAGTTGTTTCGGAGGCCCGGAGGCGTTCCGCGGCTTTTCCGCGTGTGTTTTCCGATTCCCGGCGTGTATTTCGGCTTTTTCTTCGAAAGCTCGCTGCGGGCGAACCGGGCGGTTCCCCCAGGCACGAGTGGTACCGTTACGATCGGTGTGTTCCGAGGATTCCGGAAATGTATTTTTCTATTTTTCGGTATTTTTCCAAAAAATCGGATTTCTTATATAATCCCATTTCTTTTCTTTTTCTTTTCCTCTTTCTCTTTCTTCTTCTTCCTCCCTTCTCTCCCGTGCGTTTCCACCGTGACCGCCCCCCTCTTCCGGTGCTAGCCCCGGCGCCATCTCCTTCGGCTGCGGACGCGGCGAGGCGACGGCGTCGTGGCGTAGGCGGCGGCGTGGCGATCGCGGCGGTGTTCGGTGCTCGGTGAGGGCGTGGGGAGTTCGTGAAGCTTCAAGCGATTCTTGAGGATCGGCGGCGATTCGCCACGTTTCGGGCAACCTCGAGGTAGGGTGACGGTCCTCTACCTCTGTGCGTTCCTTTCCCGTGATTTCTAGGCCGACGGGGAGCCGAGAGGGGTTCGTTTGAGCTCGGGACGGGAAATGCATGATTCGGGGTTTGAGCGCCGATTTAGAGTTTTTACCGCGCCATTTGGAGTTTTGGGGGCGTCATTCGATGCTCTAGGGCGTGGGGACGAGCTCCCCCTTTGTTTCCCCATCACCCGGGGGTGATTGGGGCGTGGAATGGAGTTTTCGGCCGTTTCCCGCCGTTCTCGATTTTCCGAGATGATAGCGGTCCACCAGTAACCGCCTTCATTGGTAGCGGTCGGGTGGGGACCGCCTTCACCAGGGTTTTCGACCGTTGGGGCTTGTTCTGTCGGCAGGCGGTCGCGGTCTTGCGACTGACCGCGACTACTGGTGGCGGTCAGGGGGCGACCGCTTTCACCATGGGGTCCGGCACGGTCTTCGAGATGGGTTTTTGACCGTTGGAGTCTGGTCGCGGTCTCCTGGAGACCGCTATCAGGTGAAGACGGTCATCAGGCGACCGCGTTCAGCTTTTCTTGCACCAGGGTGGTCGCGGTCCCAGGAGGTCCGCGACTAGGTGGTAGCGGTCCTGGGTCGACCGCGACCACGGGAGGCGGTCCTCCGGTGACCGCGACTCCCTTTCCTCGCCGATTCGAATCCCGAACGAGCAAGTCTCGATCCCTGTGCTGACCCGTGGTCTTACTGATGCTGGGCATCATGTGGGGGCCACACGTGGGGGTGACGTGGGGTCCCGGGAGGTGGTGGCTCTGGCTTGTGTCACCGTGCGTCGGTGTTGGTACAAGGAGCGTTCCTCGTACCTGCGATTGCGAAGTTATTTTCCGTTGACTCGAGAGTCTACTCTTTGTGACCCTCCACTAGTCGTAGCCTACTTACACGCGAGTGGTCCCGCCTGGGAGTAGGTGGAGAGGCTTACCCTGAGGACGGTTTTAAACTGGTTACCGTCGGGCCCATCGTCAAATCAGAGTCCAGTGCCAGGGGAAAAACCAGTCAGAGGGCCAGACCTAGGACGCGTGGTCTTTGTGTGCACACGTGGTTGGGGACAGTGGACGCACGTCGACGGGCGTGACCCCAGCTAGTCACTTGTTCGTGGTTACTTGTGCGGTGTCTGTGCCTCGGGTAGGACCTACCACGTCAGGCGGTTCACCTGCGGCGCGGTGTAAGACGTCAGGGGACGCTACCGGCTGTGCTTCTAGTGTGTGGTACTCCTGTCGAGTACGGAGTGACAGACTGTCAGTCGAGTGTTTCCGACCTTCGGGTTTTACCGGTTCGACCTTTGAGCTTTGGTCTTCTCTCCGTGGCACGTGTGTCGGTTTGCGTGCCGTAGGGTCTTGTCTTGTAGAGTACAGGGCTTTCCCTTCCGAGGTACTTTCCTACCGCTAGCGTAGTGGTTTCTCGTTTTACGAGGTAGGGTCCGAGTGATCCCTACTGAGTCTTGTTCCGAGACTCATTCCCTGCATGTTTTCACCGTGTTTCAGGTGAGGCACCGCCCCAGGGGAGCGCGTCTGGGGTGCAGCGTGGTGCGGGTGCCCAGAGGTAGTGCCAGAGGTCAGAGCCGGGGTATGCCCCGTGTAGCTGTACTTTTCTTTCTTGTCACTGTACTAGTCGTGGACTATTGTTATTGTTGTTATTTTATATTGTGGACCATGTAAAATGTTAATTTATTTCCTGTTTAATATTATAACTGTTTAATTCCTGCAATTATTTGTGATACTTGTGTAGTCTCCACACCATCCTTTTAACCCTTCTGAGTCTTCGGGCTCGTGGGTGGCGGTGCGAGTCTCGGGTTATCGGGCCTTTCCGGTAATCGGATTCTCGGGTCGTTACAGAACCCCTACCCCAAGATCCCCCTCCTGCGAGAGGCGTAGTGTTGTAATCATTTAAACAGGTTGGAGCGGCATCGACGCGGCGTGCGGGTGCGTACCCACGCCTCCCCGCTCGCCCTCGTCTTCGGTCGGGATCGGTGTTCTCACACCGATCAGGTGAGCTCCGGGACACATCCTTTGCTGGTTTACTTTTGCTTGATTAGTATTATCTTTTAGCTCTGTTGGTCGGTAAGTGAGTGCTCGATCCAAATTTCCCTCCAATTGAGTGGCCACCGCGGAGTGAGGTGAGAGCGACCCTACGACCCATGCCTTGGGCATGCTGACCGCCCACAAAATTGGGTATCCCAGCCCATTAGGGGTCATCCAAAGCGAAGCCTAGCCTCGGAACATCAAGGTCCCACTTTGGACCCTCCCCACCATTGCCAATTTGCCCACGGGCAATAGTGTCCGCTAAGCGAGTGAGCTCGCCCGAGTGGTTTCATCATCAAAGTTGCTTGCTTACGAGTCATAGGTCCAAGGTTCATTGGCCTTGTGATTGTCACCCCAAGGTGGTGTCACATCAAGTGGTATCAGAGCAAGTTTTAGACTTGTCTCTACTAAGTCTAGTCCCAGGGCCATTGCATTATTCACTTGCGCATCACTCTTGTCCACTAGTATGGCCACCTCATACCGACCTTACCAATCGGCCCTTTCCATAAGTCCAAATCACCAAGGGATTCCTACCACTAACACACATAACCTCCCTGGCCATGTCAACTACCTCATGAAGGCCTTGACCCATGCCAATGAGCGGCTTGATAACATATCGGGTCGACCACGATCGAACTGATAAATCGTCAAGATGAACATTATTGGTTCATTGAATTACTTTTGGTCGTGATCACTCTTTTGATCATGATCAGGCCCTTAATTTGGCTTGATGTCTAAAAAGGATATTTCCGCACAGAGTGGAGATATATTTGTAATTTTTCTTCCACGAAGATATTTTTATAATTTTTCCATACATCATGGAATCTTTACCGTTCCAAAAGAGTTTTGGTTATTGCTGCCTCTTCTGACTCTTATTAGATATCTTTGCAATGTTGGATCTTCTCTAAGTAGATTTACAATTTCTAACCATTTATGAGCACATTTATCATTTCTCAACATCTCGGAGTTCTTATATCCATGGTTTACCGACCCGGTGCGTCTCGCACCGACTCGCACGACCCGACCCGACCCAGGCCGGGACCGGGTCGGCCGGGCCGTGGGTCGCCACCGGGTCGGTCTATTATTTTAATATTATATTATATGATATTTTATATATAATGTGTGTTTTTCTATTTTATTATATTATTTTATATATTATATATATATATAAAGTGGTATTTAGAACGAGACGAATCGGGTCGGACCGACTGACGGGACCGACCCGACCCGACCCAGGACGAGACCGGGTCGACCGGGCCGACAAATCATGCTTATATCATTTATTAACTTTTCGGGACATATCTATCATTTCTTGATATATATTCCAGAATTTTTTTTGTCGTTTCTTGATATTCCCGGAGTATATCTTCGATTAGTAGACTTTTCTGATCACAAAACACGTGAACAAGTCTCCATACTTGAATATCTTTGAACACCCCTCGACGCCTGATGTGTGTTCATTTTTCTTGAATTTCTTTCCTAAATTGACCCTTAAGACTTAAGAATAATACACATATGGGCACACATGCAACAAATCCCCTTTTCTTATTTTTTATGAATGCAAAGTCACAAGAACACTTCACATGGCAATAGTGTCCTGGGTAGTTCTCTGTTGATTATTTGGTCCTTAGTGGATGATTTCATTGATTACTTGATCGTTGGTGGATGTTTTCTCTGAGTTTTTTTGAAACTTTTTCACATGTAAGGGTATTTCTATAATTTATACATCTTCTAAGATTTTTTTTATAATTTTTCACTAACATCAGGGTTTGCCGACCCGCCCGACCCGGTCGACCCGGTCTCGGCGCGGGACGGGTCGGGTCGGGCGGGTCGCATAGCGACCCGATCCGCCCCTCTCGAGTCTCGACGCGATTTTTTGCGAATATTTTTTAAAATTTTTAATAAATTGATTTTGAAAGATTAAGTGTTATATATATATTTAAAAATATTAGAATGTAGAGTTTATTTATAATAATAGATCCATGCTACATTATACATAATAAATTATATAAAAATTACATATTACACTGCTTAATTAAACATCCTATTATATATAATACATAAAAATTTATTTCAATTACTAAATATGTAAAAGGAAACAGTGATATAATAATGGCATTCATTCTTGAAGTATAAAATACAAAAACTCACTAATCCTCGTCCATGTGTGAAGCCCGAATCCCAAAACTCACTCATCCTCCTCATCTGTGTAACCCGAATCTCAAAACTCACTAATCCTCATCATCAGTGAAGCCCGAATCCCAAAACTCATCATCAGATACATGAGACTGGTCACCCGTATAATCTAACTCTATCCTAGTGGGTGGAGGTACATGTGGGTGAGACTGAAAATATGTAACCATCTGCACAAATGATGGGTCGTGTGCTGCGGTGGAGGGTACATGAAAATCTGTAAAAAAAGTCTTCACTACATCTATAGCTTCAATTCTATCATGTGCGACTGGTGCTGGTGCTGGTGCTGGTGCTGCTCGAACTCTGGACGTGGAGGAAGATCCTGCTCCGCCCTGTGCTCGTGGTGGAGGTACCCGGGACGTAGAAGAAGATGTCCTCGGTGTGCTACGAGAACCGTATCTATCCTGTAACTGTGTCCGAAAGGAATGTCGAACATCTCCCGGAACTCGGTCGCATGTACGAACATCGCGTCCCACTCCCGCAAGGTGCTCGCAAACCTGTGTATGCCGGTGACGCGATGTTCGCAGTATCTACAGTGCACATGTCCATCACCCTCAACAGAGTATCCATGCTCCCACGCAGGGTGACGCCGTCCGTCCATGATGACCTACAAATGATGTAAAAGTTTACATTAGTGATTTCAATGACAAGTACAGAACTCTATATATGAAGAAATCTACAATTAATTATTAGTTAGTTATAAATGTAACCAAATGATACATACTAATAAAGACTATGGACCCAAACTGGGCCAGTGTCCATCTCCAAACAATCTGACATTAAATGTGGTCCGCAGATAGGACAGATAGTCTTTATAGCGCATTGAACCTGAGTAGTTCTCCCAGTACATGCGTACGTAGTATTCATACTGCTGCGAACCTTGTGCGTACACGACCTCTACTGGCGCAGCTGAGACATAAGGATATGGATACGATGAGAAAAATGAACTACTACTATCTGAGTCGCCATGATACATCGGCTGCTGTGGCCATGACCGTCCATACGAGCTTCCAGATCCATGGGAGTCATGTGTGCTCATCCTCTCAAAATCAGACAACATGCCTTGATAGCTTGTACTGTCTGCAACCGAACTTCCATAGTAGGGATCCCAATGATCAGCTGCCCGTCTCGTCCCTGCGGGTGGAGCACCGTGGTCCTCATCTTGCGTGGCATGTGTGAAGTGCTGCTCCTCTGTCCATGCGCCATGTTGACGGCCCCCACGACCTCTACTATGACCACTGCTGTACTCTCTACCACCAGCACTAGTATTCTCACGAGGACTCCGTTGGTCACCTTGAGAACCACCACCTCCATGGGATGAAGACCCTGTGGGTGTACTATCAGCATCGGAGTCATGACTCCCACTAATGCGGGGCTCAACAGAGGGCTCGGGAGTGTCGTCATCTACATTGGGATCTAATGTCTCCATGTCTGCAATATCTATCGAATTTAATGGTGGTCCCTTGTCCTTCTTACTGGTGAATAATGTGGTCCATGATGATTTTTTCTTCTGTGGAGCAGGGGGCGGCATACATGCTGCATGTTGTGTCCCTCTAGATGCCTGAGAAGCAGAAGCCTGCTTAGATAATTTTTCAAGTAGTATTCTATTATGTAAGTCTGTACGTATACCTGAGAAGACTGATTGGGTGCCTTAGCCTTAGATGTTGAGCGTCGGGACGCAGCAGACTGAGATGGTTGTTTCGATGCTACCGAAGACTACACAATTGAAAGAAGAATATATTCAATTACCAATGAATTATATATTAACAAATGTAGAAATGGTAATATAATTTCACCTCTCTAAATGAAGAACTTCCCTTAGCCTCTCTTGAAGTGGATAACCTTCTTGGTTCCGCAGATATTGAATGCCGCGGTGCAGCAACTCGGGACCACTGTTCTCCCGCAATGTTGTCATTTGTCGGACCGACCTGCAATATATTTCTTACATCATCATACATCAATCTATGACCACGCTATCTAATGAAATTTGCGATTCGATTTTCATGTATTAATTCACCTGAGGTGGCGCTTGACGCTCAAAAATTGCAGGTTTTATCAATCGCTCCCATGCTGTATCATCGTACGCATACGATGTGTCTCCACCACCAATGACGATGTCTTCATCTAAATTAACTTCATCATCACGTCCCGTTGCTGACTCGTCACCACCCAAATGCACATGAGTGTCATCTCCCTCCCCCACTGCCTCTTGTACAGCCGATGCGAGAAAAGTATTAGGCCGTGGTGTCTCGCCAGGTTCTTCAGCCTCCTCGTCTAATTCTGTCTCACCACGCTCTGTTGTGGCTCTTGCAACCCATGCTACCATAGGGTCATCATCGTCTCGCAAGTACACAACATCTGTTGGGTCGTAATCTCCCTCTCCTCTCCTTGTATCCATTTGTACATGCCGGACCTTTAACCTCATGTTGTAATGAACATACACCATTTTGTCTAGCCTGCGGTGTGTTAGCCTATTCCTCAGCTTAGTATGCAAGAAGGAGAACGTCGACCAATTCCGCTCACACCCACTCGACGAGGATGTTTGCGATAGAACTCTCATTGCGATCTTCCTTAATACGGGTGCACTTGTGCCGTAATTTAGCCACCACTCAGCTGCGTTTAAGACAGATCACGTACAATATAATAATTAGATGTAAAAATTACTTCTCGAGATATAGAAGGTACATTGTGAAGACACATTACCTGGGTCGAGTCTATCACGACTGGCCATGGCATTAGGTGTCACAAATGAACCAATTCCCTCTCTAAATGTTTTCATCTGCATTATCAAAAAATATGAAGTATATATTTCATTTAATATTGTCAATGTTAAAATATCCAATTATACCTCATTCAACGCATCAGCAGCATCTGTTGGGGTGAAAGACAATCGGTCTACCACAATGTTGACCGATTCTATCAACGTATCGTCATAAGCAAGGGCCCGAGCATATTGGAAGGCCGGATGTAGATAGTACGCTGCAATCGTAAGACAATGAATTACATATTAGTATCAACTGAAAATCACAGCCCATTGATTGGACGAGAATGTAAGTGTTTACCTGCCATGTGAAGATCGCGGCTCATTTGTCTGTCCCATCTGTCCTCCACAATCTCTAGAATGGTGGGTCCATATTTTTTGGACGTTGTAAGGATCTTCCGCTTGGCTGCTTCTATTTTGCTGTACACCAACCCCATGGTTGGTACTCTATCCCCATCCACGCATCGTAGAACCTCATACAGTGGCTCTATCAATGACACTAATACCTTCACTCTATCCCAAAAATTCGAGGTGTTGACAATCCCCTCGACCTCCGCCCCTTCACGTGAAGCAGCAAAAGAGGAACTCAGCCAGGTCTCACCTCTAAACATTTGCTTCAACCCATCTTTGTGCTTCAATAGGCTCTGCAATGCGATGTAGTTGGTGGCAAATCGTGTGATGCCAGGCCTCAACAGTTCGCCGCCACAGTGCTCCCTCATCCATGCCAATACAAGTGTGTGGTTGTAGATATATTTCGGGATTTTTTGTGCCACCTCGACCACAGATTTTACCATACGAAGCTGCCCAATCTCCTTCAGCATCAGATCTACACAATGTGCTGCACAAGGGGTCCAGAAAATGTGCCGTTTTTTCTTCATTAGCTCCTCTCCAGCCTTCTTATAGTTCAACCCATTATCAGTCACCACTTGTACAATGTACTCCTCCCCAATCTCAGTCACCACTTGCTCCATCAATGACAAAATATATTGGTGACTGTGAATTTGACCAGACGCATCCACTGATTTGTGAAAGAATACCTGTCTGTCACAATAAACAAGGAAGTTGATCAGGCTAGATTTTGTGGTACCTGACCATCCATCACACATCAGTGTGACTCCGTACTTTATCCATTTCTGCTTGAATGAGTCAATGTAACTCTTGATCTCAGCAACTTGTTCATCAAGGTATACGCCAGCCAATTCTCTCGCTGTAGGTGGCTGCACGTGTAGCCCAAGGACATGTGCTTCCTGAAACATTGGCTTGTAGTAAGGGCTATTGGCTGCATTGAAAGGCAGACCCGCGTGGTGCCACCATTTTGCAACAGCTTGACCAAGTTTCTATTTAGGTCCCTTCTGGCCATACGCATCGTCCATCCTCGTTTGCTTACCATGCTCTCGGGATAGTGCACCGGGCTCCACATCTTCAATGTTGATCGATTGTGTCCTTTTTCTTTGTGTCCCCGAGTCACCAGTCAATAAACTCCTTATGCCTCGTGATTGTCGAGTCGTAGATGAACCACCACTCCCTGATGCTCCGTTCCTCGCCGCCTCGCGACTACGGACTACAGTCTCCTCGGGATGTCTTGACTCTTCTCTGCTCTGACGTACTGCCTCACGAAACTCGGCATCGTATGGATCGTTCACAGTGACATACACATCAGGCTGCTCAGTACGTGCTTGTTCGTCTTCGTCACTGGGTGTCCATGCACATTCCTTCTCGTTGCTGCCACTTGAGCGCCCGCTCACTGCCGCTTGATCCCTTTTCTTCTTTTTTTCCTTTTCTTGCATCTCAGCTCTCTTCTCCCGCAGGTGCCTAGCCATTGCAAGTTTCACATCTCTAGGCACATGGGTACACCTAGCAACCTCAGAGTATCCTGCCCCGGCTCCTCCTGCCAAATACTTCTTCAACCGAGACACCCCTCCTCCCCGGTGTTCTATTTTACAATAGTTACAACGCCAACACCTACGGTTGCCATCCAATAAAACTCCGTGTGACCACCCAATATCATTTGTTCGTTCCTTAGGAGCCATAGAGTGTTGTCTCCTAAAATTAAGAAATTTAAAATATGAAATTATATTATTTCCCATCTACAACTAACAATGAACAGAATTTTATTATTTGCGTACCATGCAAGACTAAATTCAATATTTAATACATCTTCATATAATTTAGTTCAAAATAATATCATTATTTCTATAACATACAATTAAGGTTAATATTTATAATTAATACATATACATTAACTTACATGACATAATTAGATATTTAAAATATAACTAATTAGATATTTAAAATTACATCTCTAATTAAATTACATGACACATATAAATTATAAACATCTCTAAATAATTTACATTATATATATAAATTAACTTTAAAATTATTTAGAAAATAGTAAACACTAAATTTATATTTACATTAAAAATATATCCATACACATTATATTTTTACATTATGCAATTAAATTAACTAATATACATTAAATATTTAAAAATATTTTACATCTACAACTAATAATGATATTAATATCATTACTTCTACAACATACAAGATTAAATTTAAAATTTAATACATCTAAATTAAATCTAATATTTAAACATGATTTGAATAACACATCAAAAAATAAATTTATATCTACAACATGAATTAAATATTGTTTATAATTAATACATATACATTAACTTACATGACATAATTAGATATTTAAAATATAACTAATTAGATATTTAAAATTACATCTCTAATTAAATTACATGACACATATAAATTATAAACATCTCTAAATAATTTACATTATATATATAAATTAACTTTAAAATTATTTAGAAAATAGTAAACACTAAATTTATATTTACATTAAAAATATATCCATACACATTATATTTTTACATTATGCAATTAAATTAACTAATATACATTAAATATTTAAAAATATTTTACATCTACAACTAATAATGATATTAATATCATTACTTCTACAACATACAAGATTAAATTTAAAATTTAATACATCTAAATTAAATCTAATATTTAAACATGATTTGAATAACACATCAAAAAATAAATTTATATCTACAACATGAATTAAATATTATTTATATTAATTCTACAAAATGAATTAAATAATACATCAAATATATGATATTTATACAACATCAATTAAACAAAAATTATATTTCTTATATAACATGAATTAAATAATATATTATTATTAATATTAAATAATATAATAAATATTTTTCTAGATTTTTTAATTTAAAAACTAAAAAAAATAAACACCCCCTCACCCTCACCGCCCCCCACCGGAGGTGGGGGCGGCGGTGCAGACGCCCCCCCCCCCCCCCTCACCCTCACCGCCCCCCACCGGAGGTGGGGGCGGCGGTGCAGACGCCCCCCCCCCCCTCACCCTCACCGCCCCCCCTCCGTGTAGACGCCCCCCTCCCCTCACCGCCCCCACCTCCGTGCAGACGCCCCCCCCCCCCCCCCCCTCACCCTCACTGGCCCCCCTCCGTGCAGACGCCCCCCTCCCCTCACCCTCACCGCCCCCCCTCCGTGCAGACGCCCCCTCCCCTCACCGCCCCCGACCTCCGTGCAGACGCTCCCCCCCCCTCACCCTCACCGCTCCCCCTCCCCTCACCCTCACCGCCCCCCCCTCCCCTCACCCCCCCACCTCCGTGCAGACGCCCCCCCCCCTCACCCTCACCGCCCCCCCTCCGT
The DNA here is from genome assembly GCA_022559845.1 of Amorphophallus konjac. Lineage (NCBI taxonomy): Eukaryota > Viridiplantae > Streptophyta > Magnoliopsida > Alismatales > Araceae > Amorphophallus > Amorphophallus konjac. The sequence continues at coordinate 21,277,231 of CM040128.1, forward strand.
GCAGACCCTCCCCTCACCGCCCCCACCTCCGTGCAGACGCCCCCCCCCCCTCACCCTCACCGCCCCCCCTCCGTGCAGACCCTCCCCTCACCGCCCCCCACCTCCGTGCAGACGCCCCCCTCCCCTCACCCTCACCGCCCCCCCTCCCCTCACCGCCCCCCCCCTCACCCTCACCGCCCCCCCTCCGTGCAGACCCTCCCCTCACCGCCCCCCACCTCCGTGCAGACGCCCCCCCCCCCCCTCACCCTCACCGCCCCCCCTCCGTGCAGACGCCCCCCTCCCCTCACCCTCACCGCCCCCCATCGGAGGTGCAGACGCCCCCCCTCCCCGCCCCCCACCGGCGGCGGTGCCAGTGCGATCGCCGGTCGTCACCCCCACCCCCCTCCTTACCCTAAAACAAAAATTTAGGGCACCTACCTCTGATCGCCGGTCGTCGCTGCCGTCCGGTGCCGTCCGCCGCCGCTCTGCACCGCCCACACCGCCGGCCACCGCCTTCCACCGCTGCACCGCCTTCCACCGCTGCGGATGCCAGACCCGCCCGCACCCGGCCCGCTATAAGGGCGACCCGGCACGTACGCCCCGTCCCGCACGAACCAGACCGGGCCCGCCTCGACCCGCTCCGGTACGCACGGGACCATGCGGTCCAGTGCGTCCCGGCCACGACCCACGGCCCGACCGACCCGGTCCCGGCCTGGGTCGGGTCGTGCGAGTCGGTGCGAGACGCACCGGGTCGGCAAACCCTGACTAACATAGACTATTTTTATACGGTTCTGATAAGACATTTTTGAAACTTCTAATCTTTTCAGATTTTTTGTTGTAAATTTCCACTAGACTGGAGGTAATTCTATAATTTTTGGATAGCAGAAAAAATTTATGTAATCTCTTGAGATTTTAGAGTTTTTCTGTCATTTTCTTAAAATTTCTAGTTTATTTATAACTTTTGACATTTCAAGATTTATTTGTAATTTGATGACTTCTCGAGAGTTTTTCTATCATTTTCCCACAAGCAAGGGTTTTTTTGTATATTTACGAAAGATTACAATTTTTTCTGAACATTGGGATTTTTCCCAAACTTATTGGATAGTTTATGAGTTTTATAAAATTATAAGGTATTTCCACAATTGCACACACTTTAAGAGTAAAACTATAATTTTTAAAATTAGTAGTGTTTTTCTCATGATTTGACGACACATTTCTAAAACTTTGAATATTTTTAGATTTTACATGATCCTTTCAAAAAAAATTGTTGAAGTACAAAACAACTCCGTCGTGTTGGGATATTTATGTAATCATTTCCCTATTTGAGAGTTATAGTGTTATACACAACTTAACAAATTCTTAAGTCTTCGAGTCGTACGAGAAGGACGTCCAAGCTCTTCCATGCACACGTAAGCTTCCAACTTCAAAGTCTTCAAAATCTTTCAAGTCTTTAAACTACTCCAAGTTGAGAGTTGAGATAGGTAGGTCCCCTTCCCCCTTAGAGAGTTGAAGATGAGGGACCTCCCTCCATTGAATTTTGGTGCATTAATTACGAGCGGGTGTGCATCCGGTGCTTGTGTGTAGGAGGAAGATAAGGAGGGGCCTCTCTCAACTCTCAAGTGGTTTTTTCTTTTTCTTTTTGTTTGTCTTCTTTTTCGTGAGAGAGAGAGAGAGAGAGAGAGAGAGAGAGAGAGAGGACCAGAGGGGCTTCATCCTGCCGTTGCACGACCGGATGGACCTCCCTCCCGTGACTCTCTTCTTCCCCCTTTTTTGTGTAAGAGAGAGAGAGAGAGAGAGAGAGAGAGAGAGAGAGAGAGAGAGAGAGAGAGAGAGAGAGAGAGAGGGTCTCTCTCTAGCTATTGTACAATCGAAGAGATCAAAGGAAGATGGGTTTCTCCTTTTCCCCCTTTTCTTTTTCTTTTTGCGTAAGAGAGAGAGAGAGAGAGAGAGAGGGAGAGAGAGGATCAGAGGGGGTTTCCATCCGGTGCGGGATGACCGGAGTGGTTCTTGGTTCTTTACCGAGTGGAAACCTTCGGGTATATCATAAAGAACTCTCATGGTCGCATGGATGTCTTTGGGTTCTTGGTTCTTTACAAAGTGGAAACATTCGGGTATCTCGTAAAGAACTCTCAATCTATGTTGTACCACCAACAGGTATAATGGCACTATGGCTGGGAATAGAATTGATCAGGAAGAAAATTTCTTATCCTCGCAGTCTTTTTCGCCTACTTTGTCGTAGGATCAATAAACTTTCTATCCAATACGAATCTAACGGGGAGGTGTACAGGTGAAGACGCCCAAAACATTGGCACGGGAGATGTCGTCAGATGGGCTCTGATTCCGAAGCCGTAGGAGGCAAACGGTGGAAAGTAGAATTAGAGGCCTAATCTCCCCCATGGTTTTAGAGGGTCATCAATTGTTTTTATCAGCTTTCTTGAAATAATTTAAGTCCCTCTTTAATATAGGTGCGGTAGCTTATTCTGCCCATTTGATTTGAATAAGTTATGTAACCCCTGCTAGAGATGTGTGTGAAACTTAGACACGTAAATGGAGTGGATATGCAGGGTATAGTATGATATTTGAATTTACATTTGATTAATAATTAAATTATATGATATTTGATCGAATTATATCAGATGTTTTATTTAAATAGTTATTTGTTAATATAAATATAAACATAAATATAAATTTTCAATAAATAATAATCAAATTTATTTAGAGATAAGTAATGAGAGTCATGTACAAACGTCGTTAGTTATTTTCTCAAAAGAAAAAGTAGAGAGGTTGTTTTTATTTTGGAAGAAGTTATAAAAAATAAACTTTATTCTAAAAAATACGAGATTACTCGTTAAATGGGTGTAATTGATATTATTTTAAAAATTTCTTTTGAGAGAAAAAAGATAAAAAATAATCAAGTAACATATTAAGATTTGAGTTACTTATATATAGAATAGTTGAATTTTTAAATATTCATATAAAAATTTATATTCGGTCCGATAATATCTAACACTCATAAGTTAAACTTGATTTTCTATTCCGTTAATACAATGGGCCTAAAAGATTATCTTACATCGGACTGTGCAAATAATCTCTTATTTTTTATTCAATGGTTGGGAGTAATTTACCCACATTATAAGCAAAGTACGGAAAAAGTGAGTTAGCCCAAAATGTGATGAAGCCGTGACATTTCTTAAGTCTTATTCAAAATATCACTAATTATTTAGTCCCTACAGGGCCAGGCCACAGCCGACTCTTATGAACTTAATTTTGATTGCTTGATTACACGGAAGTAATAACTTTTATGAAGTCATTCGATGATGCCCACGAGGATGCTGAGGGGGCTCAGCAATGCTACAGTATCCCCCAACTTAAGTTTAATCTCTCACCGGAAAGTGTGGTAAAAATAGTGATACGGCATAATAATATTTCTCAAATATATTTTTTAAAAAACATTTTAAACTTAGTTAGTTTTAATATCCTCTTAATCTATAAATAAAGAAATCCAAGTAATGGAAGTGGGACTCGCAAAAGAATCATCAAGACACACAAAATCACAATCATAATCCTTGGTTAATTTAAAGCAAGTTTTTAATAAAAAAATACACAATTTATTTATTTAATCTAGTGATTACCAGCTAATTCTAATCGGTGCACAGTGCACACAAGCGTGAGATGCCCGCATCGAGTAGGGGCCCCATCCGTGCCACACCGGCCTTGCACTTGCAGCGTTTCTCTACGTCCTCCTCCATACTTCGTCAGCTCATCTTCGACGGCAGAGCACGGGACAAAACCCATTACTTCGCAGGAAACCAGACCCGGCCTGACGAGGGAGATAGAGAAAGAGAGGCGTGGGGGAGCGCAGCAGCAGCTGCAGGAGCTCCGGGCCACGAGCCCTAGCTCCCGGCGGAGCCGCCACGTGTCTCCGACGCTTCCATTGCCACGAGATAGCCCTATCGCTTACACCCGGCCTTTGTTCCTCTCGTTGCCCTCATATAAACCGCCCGGCGCCGTCCCGGTCACCTTCCACCCCCCTCCCCTTCACTGCGCAGAGAGACGCCGGCAGGCAGCTGACCACCTCGACCTGCGGCGCCATGGATCACGAGGCGGACGCGCACCGGACGGATCTGATGACGCTGACGAGGCACGTTCTGAACGAGCAGTCGAAGTATCCCGAGGCCAAGGGCGACTGCACCATCCTGCTCAGCCACATCGTGCTGGGTTGCAAGTTCGTCTGCGCCGCCGTCAACAAGGTCGGCATCCGCCTCCTAAACTCTCCCTCTCGTCCGTCTTGCCGCCTTTGTTTTGAGGGGATTGCGTTCGTTAACCTTCTTCGATCGGGTGTCTTTTTCGATTTCAAAGTATCGCAGTGATCGGATTTTTCAGGGGATATGGGTTGATCAGATAGCTACTTGTAGAAGATTCCGCGGGCGGATCTCCGAACAGGCGTGTTTTATTTGTTTTCTGATCGTTTTTTATCGTGCTCTATCTGTTTACTGCTAAAAATTTTCCGCTTTCGCTTTCCCGAGAGACATAGGCTTCCTGTGGTATCCATTCTCGGAAATTGCTTTTCATTTTCTCATTCTATGACGTAAGAAGGCATTTTCCATTTCCCATTCTTAGAATGAGAGTGGAATTAACAATAGTTCATGGAATTCACTCTGGTAAGTTCTTCCCCTAGAATAATTTTTGAGACGGATGCCAAAGAGGCGTTTTAACGTGAGGCCCGGCGAACGCGTTTACGTTTCCATTTTTTGTGTGTTTTCTTCCTCTTTCTGGGAGCGGTCCCGCAGTTGTCTTTTCCATTATATCTCACAGTTTCTCTGAACAGGCTGGCCTTGCGAAACTCATTGGACTTGCTGGAGAGACCAATGTCCAGGTAAGGTTGAGTCTTTCCTTAAAAAAATAGAAAATTGGAGAGGCTGCCCCTTAATTACTTCCTTGATCATTGAGAATTCTGTCAAGGGATCATTCATCGTCGCAACATGTTCCACATATTGTCTCTAAGATCAAAATGAGGATACGGCATTTTTTGAGAGAACAGTTCTTCAGGCAGCTAAACTGCTCTCAGGAGTTTTAAGATTGCAATGCATGTTTATTGTTTTCTTCTAACTATAAAAGGATAATGATGAATACTTGAGGTACAGGGTGAGGAGCAAAAGAAATTAGATGTGCTTTCAAATGAAGTTTTTGTCAAGGCTTTGATAAGTAGTGGAAGGACTGTAAGTGTTGTTATTCTAACTTACTAGATTATGCTTTGAAAAGATCTCATCATGATGTCACGAGTAGTTTTAATGAAGAATGGAGGTGCAATTTGCAGTGTGTTCTTGTTTCCGAGGAAGATGAGGAGGCAACCTTTGTGGATCCATCATTGCGTGGAAGGTGTTGATTACCTCTTTTTCTCATTTTTTTCTCTTAAACTCTGCATTTAGGATGTTGCTAACGTTTCTTTGTTTAAATATACACTAATAATGCAGGTATTGTGTTGTATTTGATCCTTTGGATGGTTCTTCCAACATTGACTGTGGTGTTTCAATTGGAACAGTATGATCTTTAGCTTCACCTGCTACTTCTTTTATTCAAGTTATGTTTTTCAAACCTGGACATGTTATTGATTATTGTCACGTCATTCAAGATGGGAAAAAAATAACTGTCTTGTCAACATCTGGCAAAAAGAGTTTATTTTACATATTCATGTCCTATGTAGTCCGAGGCGTGAGGCGACCAAGGGGTGCCTCATAGGGATGTCAATGGTAACCGACAACTCGATAACCGTCCGTTTCATTAGCTTAACGAACGGCAAATGGATAGTATTTTTCTTTCCGATAAATTAACAGATACGAATATAGATATATGTGGTTTCTTAGCGGATACGGATACAGATACACCTCATTCTGAACCCGTATCCGTCAGTTACCGTTAAACAAGTTTGGATTTGACTCAAATAATTTAATGTCTTGAAGAAAATGACATTGAAGATGAGATAGATGTATAATCTAAGTCATTTCTATTTTAGTGACGATAAAATATTTCTAAATTATAAGATATTTTTATAATTTTTTAAATTATAACTTAATATATTCTTTATTTTCATGAAAAATATGTAAAGAATGAAAAGATGATGGAGATTAAAGTCCAAGAGTGTTATTTCACTTTATTATTTTCACTTAATATGTTTCATCTTGTCTTTAGGGATATTATAATATTATATATTTTTATACTTTTAATTTCATTCTATGTTGACTCATGAATGATGATGATAATACGACTACTAAATTGAAATGTGTTGGTTTATCATATATATGGATTGTTCTTTTTAATTTTAATTTTTTTCTAATTGAGTTAATTTACATCTTAAATTTTAGTCTTGTATGTACTCTTATGACCGGTGACTATCTGCTAACCGTCCGCTAACCGTATTTTTCGGATATTAGATAACGGTTTCGGATACACTGTTTTCCGAATACTTAGCGAACAGCAAACGGATACAGTTCTTCCTTATCGGATACGGATACATATAGTCCACTATCCGTACCGTATCTGACCCGTTAACATCATGCCTCAAACGCCTAGGCGATGGCCTAGGCGTTTGAGGCATTTTATTAAAAATATATATATACAATTCCAAAAATATAAATATATGTCTAAATATCAAAGAAAATACATACATTTAATTTTCAATAAAATTAACAATCATTAAGATTTGAGACAGAACACATACATACAAATAAGATAAGATTTGATTAAAAGAGGTTTAAACCAAGACTGGACCAAAAGAAGAAGACTGAGAGTGAGGCGTTTGAGGCGAAAGCGAGGCAGTTTGGGACCGCCTCACCGCCTCAACTGCCTAGGCGAGCGCCTAGGCGCGCCTCTGACTACATAGTTCATGTCCAATTGTTGGCTGCAGAATCCTTGTCTTCTGTTGGAATCTTTCATTCTGTGTTACCTTGAAATCTCCAAGTTGGTGTACTTTATCAGTAGTATGGGGTTCTCACAAAAGTCATCTCATTAGATTGGCAACTTTGTGGCCTTCGATTTATGGACATAGAAAACGGCGACTCTCCCAGCGCAGGCTATAGAAGCATGACACTTTCCATTTCCTAGAGTATTTTGGAACTGCTTATTTTTTTGGCTAAGTTTCATAAGCACTCTGAATCCTAATCATGAACGGCTTATTGTGTTAATAGATCATCATTCTCCTTTAGTCCCTTAAACATCGGAAATACAAGTTCCTTCTGTGATTTAAACGACTGATTAAATAAGACATCGCTTTCCCTTTTTTCATCTTTTGATTTTACATCATTAGTCATCGTGGGAATTCAGTTGCAATGTTGAATCTTGCTATTTATATTTAGATGCTTCTCATTTCCACAACTGTTTCCCTGTTTTACACTGGCATATGATCCTTTCTCTAGATTTTTGGGATTTACATGGTGAAAGATAAGGATAAGGTGACTATAGAAGATGTACTGCAACCTGGGAAGGATATGGTTGCAGCAGGTTATTGCATGTATGGGAGTTCTTGTATGGTAAGCTAATCTGCAGCATCTGCCTCTTTTGAATCCATTTTCTTCGTTTCTTCATGATGGTAACTTTCATTGCTCTATGTTGCAGCTTGTGTTGAGCACTGGAAATGGTGTCAATGGATTTACACTTGATCCATCTCTTGGGGAGTTCATACTGACACATCCGGGTATAAAGGTGTGCTGAGTATGAGTTTTCTGGTTTGTAGTGTATTTGCACCCTTTCAAGGGGAAGTGGCTTATGGCTTCCCTGGTCTTTCTGTTAGTGAAAACTTATGGGAGTTCTGGCAATGGAAGCTGCCAAGCTCCAGGTTTTAGTCCGTTTCCTCACCAGAAGCTCTATTTTGAAGGTTTCTGAGTTTTCCAGAGTCGGGGTTAGAGTGAGTCCTGTAGTTGCATGAGCACTTACTGAAATTACATGTGTCCCCATTGAAACTGACTGCCTATTCTGCTGAACACTTCCTGATGGGAAGTGGTGCCAAACATGATCTTGGTGATGGAACTCTTTGAGACCCATCCATAATTTGTTTTCCTGCTTTGTGCATACAAATTATTCAAATGTCTTGCTTGTAAGGAAAAAGTATTCCGACACATATGGGCAGTCCTGTTCGAAGTAGCTTGCTTCTTATTTCTGTACAAGCAGCCAATTTACAAAATTTTCAACTCTTGTTCCAATTTACTATAAGATTTTCACTGTGCATCACTGACATTGACATACGTCCCCTCATACAGATCCCAAAGAAAGGAAACATATACTCAGTGAATGAAGGGAATGCCAAAAACTGGGATGGGCCAACGGCTAAGTACGTGGACTGAGCATAGTGGCATTCCAATTTCAGTTTTTAATGTGTAATTTCTTCTGTTGTTCCCTGACATTTATCAGTTCATAGGTATGTAGAAAGATGCAAGTTCCCTGAGGATGGTTCATCTCCAAAGTCACTTAGATATGTTGGAAGGTATGTGGATTATCGATGGTTGCTTTTTGAGTCTCACCATGCAGTCTAGAAGTTATAGGTATCTGAAAACAATAATGGTTTGGACACCTAGACAAATATGCTTTGCAACTATGTTGGACCCTGAAATTCTCTTTAAAAAAATAAAATAAAAGAAAAAAACAAAAAAAGGGAAGAAGAAAGAAAAAAACAAAAAAAAGAAAAAGAAGAAGAAGGAAGGACAATGCGCCGGGTCGTCTTCCTCCTCCAGCCCTCTCTCTCTCACTCCGTCAACGTCTCTCTGTTCCGTCTCTCTCTCTCTCCCTCTCTCTCTCGCCGGAGGCGACGACAATGCCCAGAGGCCGGATAGATGCTGCGGCTACCTCTACCTTCTTCTTCCCCTACTCGCGGCGAGGCTAGGAGCTCTCTCTCTCTGCCTTTGCCGCCACTCCGGCCTGCGTCTGCCGCCAGCGAGCCTACCTTCGGCTGCCTGCTCTGGAACCTCTCTGGTCCTCTTTCTCTCCCTCTTCTCTTTCCGCTGTGCTGCTCAGGATGCCCGGAGGGGGGACTGCGCCTGTCGCCGTCCTTTGCCTCCATCTCTCTGTTCCGCACCGATCATGCCCGTGGGGGGTTTTTGCAGGGTTAACGAGGATGCCCGGACACCCCTGCATTGCTTGCGATGACCAGTGTGTGTCGGCGAAGCTAGGAGGGGCCAGGCGGAGTCCCGGCAAGTCTGATGCCCGGGGGAGGGAAGGCCCTTGGGATTCCCCTGTGCGGTGAAGCTAGGAGGGACCCTGTCGGATTCCTCCCCAGCCGTGATGCCTGGAGGCTTCTTTCCCCTTGTTCGCAACTAACTCGCGGATCTCCGCCAGTCTTCCTGCCCCACGCCTGTAGGAGCTGCAACCGCCACCCACCGCCGACTGTTGTGCTCCCCCTCCCTATTTCCTTGCTCGGAGGCAAAGCCCGAGGGCGGGGAGTTCTTCCCTTGCTGCCTGCGATGATGCCCGGAGGGGGGGAGGTCGTTTTCCCTCTCCCTCTTTCTCTGCGGATACCCGGAGAGGCCCTGTGAGTCTGGCGATGACCGGAGGAGTCTGCTCGGCCTCCCACCGCCGGTAGAGGTTGGGTAGGGCTCCAATGCCAGGGGAACTGCCACCCACCGCAGGCTACTACCCTTCCTCTCCCTCCTTCCCTGCGATCCCCGGGGCTCTTCTCATGTACGATGATGCCTAGAGGAGATCACCCACTTTCTCTCCCTAACAAAAAAGAAAAAGAAAAAAAAGGTGCGGAGGGGGGAAGCTTGAGGGTGTTTAAACCCTCTCCCATTCCCTTTTCTCCCATGCCCAGGGGAACTAAAAAAGGGAACAAGAAAAAGCCCATTTTCTCCTCTATGCCCCAGTGAGTTTCTGAAGGGGGGCTTTGCCCCCACCTATGCTCGGGGGTGTTTTAAAGACACCCCCCTTTTGCCAAACCCCTATAAATAGCAACCCTTGCCCAAAGGGGAAATGCACTTGGGGAAAGTCATGTGAGCTAGGCTTTCAAACTTTCCCCTTGTAACAAGTTGGGGGGCTTGGAGCTATTGCTTCCCAGGAGTGAAGACTCGGAGGAGACAGATAAATAGGGAGGATTTATTTGAAAAGTATTTTATTTAAGTTCACATTTGTGAATATTCCCCTTCTATGAAGGATGTGCCCAAAGAAATTACAAACAGGAGCTATGTAGTCTTAAGCGGTCGCCTCACGCCTCAAATGCCTAGGCGACGGCCGAGGCGTTTGAGGCGAGATTTTATTAAATAAATATATATAATTCAGAAATTAAATTATATGTCAATAAATTTTCTAAAATTTTTAAATTCATATATAAACTCAACAATTTCCTAAATTCATTCATTCCTAAACAAGAATTAACACTAATATTGTCATACACACAAATACACTAAAAAACAATTGCAAGATTATAACAAAACTAAAATAAGTAATTAAACAACCAAACAAGTCAATTACGTAATTCTATAATATCAAAGTGTTTCAAATAGCCATAGTCTACCATCATAGTCATAAAATCTCTGTTGCGTACTTGCGTGTGTGCGACAGTGAGAGAGAGAGAGGGAGACAGAGTGACGGAGAGGAAGACAGAGAGGGGCTCGACCCCTCCCTCACTGTGAGAGAGATAGAGGGGGAGAGAGAGAGTGTGTGTGAAATAGTGGGAGGGGGGCCAACCCCTCTCTGTGAGTGCGTGTTACAGAGAGAGTAAGAGAGGGAGACGAAGAGAGAGGGAGAGGGAGACGAAGAGAGAGGGAGAGGGAGACGGCGAGAGATAAATAAGGAGAGAGAGACAGTGAGGAAGAGAAAGACAGAGAGGGGAGTAAGAGAGGGAAACAGAGAGAGAGGGAGACGAAGAGAGGCGGAGATGGCGAGAGAGGGAGAGGGAGACGGCGAGAGAAATAAGGAGAGGGAGACAGAGTGAGGAAGAGAAAGACATAGAGGGGAGTAAGAGAGGGAAATAGAGAGAGAGGGCTACCAGAGGTCTGCCGTCGCCGCTCGCCGGAGGCTACCGTCGTTGCTCGCTCGCTCGTCGGAGCCGCTAGAGGTTAGGGTTTGCGGGAGGGAGGTGGCGAACGCTCGACGGGGTGGGAGGGGTCGAGGGAAAATTTAAAAGGAGGATCCGTTTGAAACGGGTCTGGGGACCCGATACGTATATCCGATACGCGAGTGGCGGGAACGGCGAGAAAAAGAAAAACCTTCGCGAGGCGGGGCGAGGCGACAACGGCCGCGGCGAGGCGCGTTGCCACCGCCTCGCCCCGCCTCAGCGCCTAGGCGCGATTTTGCCTACACAGAACAGGGGGCTAAAAAATGTGAAGTAATGATGGAGCGTAAATAGCGTCTTCTCCAGGTGACGCGATTTGTAAATCACATCTATCATAGGGGACGCGATTCAGCCACAAAAATATGGTATTGTCCAAGAATCGTTGAAACGCGGCTTTCTTTAGTGGATGTGTTTTGAATGCGGCTGGGAAGACAACCACGTTATGAACAAAATCGCAGTGGTGCAGATGGACGCAATTTAGTAACAAAAAGTTCAAGAATTGCTGATATGTGGCTCTCGATGTGGCCGCATTCTGATTACGGCTGGGAAGGCAACCGAGTTACGAAGGAAATAGTGTCTCTAGAGCTAGATGCTTCTTGCATGTGATCCACCTTGCAATGGGCGTCGACCAAGGGGGGATGCGATGCAAATGCCAGAAATTACAAATTTTACCTTGCAACCTGGGAGAATGCAGAAATACCTCTGATGCTGAAAAAATTGCAAATATGGTCCCAACAGTCGGAAATTGGAAATATATCTGCTGCTGGTGGAAATTATGAAAAAATCAGGAAGATATAGAAATTATAGAAATGCCCCTACTTACGAAAAAGTTGCAGACAAGCCCACGAGAAACAACTGACAAGGACCAAAGGCCCAAGGAAAATATCCACCAAGGACCAAGCATCCAAGAAAAGGCGTCCACCAAAGATCGAGCATGAAGACTCGTGCATGCATCTCGTGCCCGGGATTGTCAAGAAATGACGGGGATCCCTCGGATCTTCCAAAAATTGCAAACAACACTTGGCCCGTCTAGAAATTGCATAAAATCCTGAACATTGCATAAGTCTCATAAAGCTATTGTTCTACCCCGAACTTCCCAAAACACTCTGGTCCAGGGTCACCTCTCATGCACGACTCAGTGGAGCGATACCATAACACTTTCCTAAAGCGGTGTGCGCTCTCCTGAACTCGGCTTAAGGCTGGCCATGAGCTATCGAGCCTAGGAACCCTGATGCTCAGGAAAATTACGAGAATATTTTTACTGGCTAGGGAAATTGTAAATAAACTCGAGAAAGTCAAGAAATGACAGATATGTCCAGGGAAATCTAGAAATTACAAAGAAACCCTGAAAGGTCAACAAATGACTGATAAGACCAGGGAAACCAAGAAATTGCATTGGGATGTCAAACAAATGGCAGCAATACCTAGAAATGTAAAGAAATTACAAATATACTTTGGAAAGTCGACAAATGCCAGACATACCCCGGACAGTAAAAAATGATAGCAATGTTCATAGTCGACAAAAAATTACAAATACACCCCTACCTTGTGCGGAAATATATTTTATGGACATCAAGTTAAATTAAGGGACTAGGCACAATCAAAAGAGCGATCATGATTAGGAATTAACTTAGACGACCCGATAGTGATCATGTTGGTGATCCAACGGACTGATCGTGAGGAAATTGGTCAGATATCGACCTGAAGTCATTCTAATGGTCGAATTGTGATCTAGAGTGAATTCAACAATCAGATCGAGATCGGTAACCAATCCAATGATCAGATCTTGATCCAGAGTAAATTTAACGGTCATATATCAACTAGTAACAATTCCGATGGTTAGATGGTGATCGAATGCTGATCTGACGGACCGATAGTGGTCCTCTTGGCGATCCAACGGTTTGATCGTGATAAAATTCAAATTCAACCGTCCGATAATGACAAAAGCAAATTCAAAGGTCCAAAGGCAGACTGAAGCAAATCCAGAGGTCGAGACATGACCGGATGTAAATCTGATGGCCCGATTACATGATCAGAACCAAGTGTACTACTGGTCTTGAAAGATCAATTGTAATCCAAATTATATATATTCCAAGAATGAAGGGTCTTCAAATTTTTTTTTTTTTTGCAAAAGTGTGTATCGTCATGGGTGATCATCAAGATCACTAATATCGCAACATATAGAGACTAAAGGTTTCTTTGACAGTTAATCAAGGGTATTTGGACTTTACGTCGATGTAAATAAATATCGATTGTGGACGATGGGAAAACGTCCCGTACCTGAATTCAAATCGTTTGATAAAATCAAATTTGCGGAATCGGCAATGTGCATGTTATTTAAATAGCTAACAAATGTGGATTTATGTTCAACAAATGAACAATTTTTCTTTAAAATTTATTTTTCCGCATCCAACAAACTCTCTCTCTCTCTCTCACACACACACACACACACACACACACACGCGCGCGCGCGCACGCGCGCGCGCGCGATAGCGTTTTAAATACTGCAAACTTCGGGTACTAGCCATGTTGGGGAATGCAAAGGCATTGTCTCATGAATTCATTGTCTCATGTTTTGTGTCAGTCTTCGTAGAGGAAAGCACATGTTGTTAATATGTTGGTGTCCGTCCTTGTCTCCCTCCCTCCTTCCATCATTCACTCGTGGTAATCTGACAGTTGTGATTATCCTTCATGACCTACAGCATGGTTGCTGATGTTCATCGAACTCTGCTTTATGGGGGTATCTTTTTGTACCCTGCAGATAAGAAGAGCCCAGATGGAAAACTACGGTATGTTTCAGGATCTGTACCCTTCTTTTTCAGGAATTGTAATCTTGCAGTAATTTTAAGTCTTTCATTCTTCTATAGCAGCTGCTTTACACACTAATCATGTTTGAAACTTTGATCGACGGTGCAATTATGAACAGTGTCCTCTATGAAGTCTTTCCTATGTCATTCTTGATGGAGAAAGCAGGAGGTCAAGCTTTCACCGGCAAGCAACGGGTAAGGAAACAGTGATTCTGTGGTTGCTTAATCCGCAGACAATGCATCAGCATGCTTATGTTGCTTTTAGCATTGCTGTCTCATCTCTGAAAACTGTTAGTGCAAACGACAAGTTTACCTGTTATCGTACCAAATAATCCTCCAGCACTGTAATTTTTTTTGAAGTCCAGCAAAAAATGTGAAATATGAATAAACAACTTCAATGAAACATCAAGATAGGAATTACGCTTTGGAGGATGTAAACAATCCCAGGGATCATGATAGTATATAGGATTTTAGATAGGCTTATTCTTCTAGCCAATTGGGCAAACTTTTCACTTAATATTTGTTATTTGAACTTTCTTCAGCTCTTGATCTGTGCAAATTCTGCCATAAAGATATCATTAATTTTATATCCTTTGTATATGAGGTGAGATGCGAAAACTGAGAAATGGCCATCGGTAGGGTACTCGTTTTCAATCGATGCAAAGATGTGGGCTGACAGAGTTCTCAAGTCCACAGTTGGTAGGGCAATGATCCAACAGATGTAGGGTATTGGATGTCAAAAGAGGTTATTTTAGGATGTTGAATCTGAAATAAGTCTACCTTAAATAAGACATCTACAAACTACAATGAAAGGGTAAACCGTCTCCCACGTAACATCATCTCATCCTTCACTCCCCACTCCCCAGATTCCCCTTCTCTCCCACAAGAATTTCACTCTTCCTCATCTCCCTCCCAGATGACACCTCCCGCTAACGCTTTCAAGCCCATTCTAAATCTGAAACATATTTTCCTCCCTTAGATTGTCTTTGTTTATTAACATAGGTTGATGTGTTTCTGAAATACTTATTAATCCCATTATTTTGCAGGCACTCGATCTGGTTCCAACAACGATTCACCAAAGATCACCCATATTTATTGGTAGCTATGATGATGTCGAGGATATAAAAGCACTCTATGCTTCTGGGGAGACAAAAGCGTAGACCAGGTGTCCACCATGAAGGGCGTGCTGGATTGTACAATCTTGTTTCTCTTATTCATCACTACAATATGTTCTCTCAGAAAAAAAGGGGGAAATTCATAAGCCTTTCTGCCGAACTTCGGTACCGTTCATAATGTATTGAAAACAGTTAATTGTATAGATCCAATTTATCTGCATGTCATTCTATGTCATAGCTTCATACATTGTTAATTTTGATGTTACTCTAGATTGCCAATTTCACCTAAGATTTTGAGTTGGGTGATCCAATTTAATTAACTCTAGATTGTCAGTTTCATCGGTCTGACTCTTTAACAATGCTCATGAGTCGTGACAAAGCGGTATAGTGGGGACATCGGGTCCACTACCGGGTCCACTAATCGGAGCCGACGCCGCACTGTCACACCGCCACTGCACCGAGCTTATGGCTCGGCGACTCGTTCGAAGACTCAGCGTCCTGAGCATAATATTTATTTGTGTGTATTTATATCGTACGTGTGTGTATTTGTGTCGTACGTATTTGTGTAACATATATATATTAGTACATGCATTTTTCTTTCGTCTTATTAGGCTAGTTTAAGTCAAATAAACATGTGTGTAATTTTTATATTTTAATTGTTTAAACCCACAAGTCAAATATTGGTTGGTGGGTTTGTCTTGTTAGGCTAGAGTATAAACATAATTAGTGAAAGTTAGATGGTATTATTGATATGACCTTTTCTCCTATATAAGGAGGTCATTGTGTGTTACGTATGTTATGAAATCTATGAATGAGAAAGCTTGAGCTTAAGGTGTTTTACCTTATTCTTCCCTTCCCTCACTTCTCCATTTGTGAGATCTGAGTGTCGTCCGGTGTGAGACCGTCCGGCGTGAGGCCGAGCTGTGTGAGATAGCAGTTATCCGTCCCGTCCTGTTCGCGTCCCGGAGTGTCGTCGATCCGTCTTCCACGTCCCCGTCGCGTCAAATTGGTATCAGAGTCCAACAAACGGCGTCTCCGTCAACCCGACGTCTCCGACGTCTCTCTCTCTTTCTCTCTCTAGATTGTTAGAAGTGGAAAAAAGAAAGAAAGAAAGAAATAGTAGCAGAATATCTCGGTTGGAGAGAGTGGAAAAAATATAAAAAAAAGGAGCATCAGGATCTCGGTTGAAATAGAGTTAGAGAAAAAAAATAAATAGAATTTTTTTTTAGAACTCCTCTCTGTCCGTTACTCTCTGTACTCTCTCTCGGTTCATTTCTCACTTTCTCCCTTAATCTCTCCCTATCCCTCTCTCTCACGCCAATCCCTCTCTCTCACGCCAATCTCTCTCTCTCTCTCGCTAATCTCTCCCCCCCTTAATCTCTCTATTTCCCTCTATCTGATTCTCAGAAAAGAACGAAAAAAAAGAAAGAGAGAATTTTTTGAAAAAAAAATTGTGTTCGCGGCACGGGCCTCGTCGCCCGTGCCCGTTTCAAAAAGAAGAAGGGCTGCAACGGCCCCCCCTTCCCCGCCGCGCTCAGTCGCCGCCGGCAGCGGCCACCACCGCCGGGCCCGCGCCGCGCCGCGCCTGCCGCACCCCTGCCGTGCCCGGCCCCGCCTCCTGCGCGCCCGCCCCGCGCCCCTGCGCGGCCGGCCCCGCGCCCCTGCGCGCCCGGCCGTCCCCCAGCCCAGTCCGCGCCCAGACGCGCCCCTGCGCTCCCGAGGCCCGCCCGCACCCGCCTGCGCACGAGGCCCCCGCCCTGGTCGGCACTACCGCCCACCTGGCCTTGCGCCTGTACGCGCCTGGCCCACGCCCGGCCGCCCCCTCGCCTACTGTCGCCACCGAGCCTGCAGGTCGCACCGCCTCCGCGGCCGCCCCCAGCCAGGTTCCGCGCGACCGCCCCCCCCCCCCCCCCGTCGTCTTCTCCCCCTCCGGCGAAGCCATCGCAGCCGCTCGCGCAACACCGCGGCCGCGTGCGTCGCCGTCGTCCGCGCCCTCCGCGCGCCCCCCTGCGCCCGCTGATCCCGCCAGGGCTCGCCCTCGCCGCCTGTTCCCGCCGCGCACCGCCAGCGCACACCGCCTGCGTGCAAGCCCCCCCGTCCGCGCAAGGACGCAGCAGCGCCCACCGGTGCCTGCCCGGCTGTTGGGTGCCTCCGCCTGCGCCCGTCGTGCGCCAGAGGTCGCCGCCTGGCCGCTGCCGCCGTGCGTCCACGCTCACCGGAGCGTCTCACGTCGCCACCGCGCCCTGCGCGCCCCTGCGCCCCGGCCCTCGCGGCTGCCTTCACTGTTGCAATCCGCGTCACCCTGCCGGCTTTGTTGACAGTCGAGAAAGGTTGTTGAAAGATTAGGTGAGATTTGAAAAAAAAAACAACGTGTGAAAAAAAAAGAGTGTGTACGAGAAGTCAAAAGAAAGTAGTTACAGTTTGAAGGAAAAAAAATAGAAAAGAGAGTGAAAAAAAAGTTGAAGTGTTGTAAAAAAAAAGAGAGAAAAGTTAAAAAAAAAAACAAGTTAAAGAAAAGAGGTTTGAAAAAGGAAAAAGGTGTTGATTGAAGTGTTAATATATATATATACCATATATATAATATTATATATATATATATCTTTCAGAAAAGTCAAAAGAATAATAGTTATATATATATTATATTGGATATATATATATGATATTATATATATATCTATATAATTGTATATATACACCATTTGAAGTAAGTTCATAATTGTGGCACTCGAAGTCCACAACGACGCCTTGGCCGGTGCCTGAGTCGCCCGATGGCTGATATACGGTCCACAGTTCACGGAGTTTGAGCGACTGTGAGTCTCCCTGCCCGGAGAAAGTCTGAATCAATTTGTTCCCCAGTGCGGAAAATAAATTTTAAGTGGTTTTGTAATAAATTAAATCCTCCATGCGCGGAGTGAATTCATTGTAACCACGAAACTTCGTCGACGCCGTGCGGGCACGCACGTCCCCGCTCGCCTTCGTCTCCGGTCGGAGTTAGACTTTTCAGTCTAGCTAGGTACGTGCTCCCCTCACTTACTCATTTAGTATCTTTTCGATTGCCACGCGATGAAGTGAGAGAGAGTCCGAACCATGCAGCCTGTCTTCTGAGTGCATCGCTGTCGACGGAAAGCGAGAGCTTGCTTGTACCCATCCTTAGGTCCTAGACTGCCACATTAGAGCTCCTAATTGTCAAGAGGTAGTTCCACAACTACTCCCCCCTACGGGCAAACAACTCTCCCTAACTGGTCCCTTCAAATTGACTCTTTGTATATCAGCTGGGTCCACGTCTTACAAATTGTCGGTCCCAGGACTGCATCATTTAGGTCTAAGCTCGTGCATGCCACGTCAGTCTAGAAATTCATCAGGACGTCTAGAGCATATTTCAACTCTACAAACACCCATGGATCAGGAGAGATATATGGCCGATCCTGACCTTATCACCCAATTTGAGGAAATGGATGCAATATTTGTTGACACTCATGTCGAGTACATGCAAGTTGGAGACATTACCGAGAGTTCTAGTCAGAAAAGATTGGGTATAGTTCGATGTATCTCAACACCCCAGGAGGACGATTGGCGTCGAACCTCTATTTTCCAAACCTACATCATGGTGAACTCTCATCCCTGCAAGGTAATCCTTGACAACGGGAGCTGTATCAACGCAGTCTCCTCAGACTTTGTCTCCCGTTTAGGTCTACCTATGCACCCTCATCCAAAGCCATACAACGTGGCTTGGGTCGATGACACTTCTATCCCAGTCACCACCACATGTGTCATCCCCATCCAATTCCAGTCCTACCAAGGACAAATATTATGTGACGTAATACCTATGAAGGCCGGGAGCATCATCTTAGGACGACCATAGATCTATGATGTAGACCTCGCTACCTTTGGTCGGTCCAATCAGTGCTCCTTCTCCCATAACGGAAAGAAGATTTTGTTGTACCCGACACCCCCAAAGGTGACCCCGAGAAAGAGTTTCACCTCCACCCCCACCGGAACTCTCAAAATTCAGGAGAATCCCCAAACTCCCACTGAAGGGAAACCTCCCATTCCCTCTTCTCCTGCGTCCATCACACCCGTTTCTGAGGCCCCTAAGGTTAGTCATGATCTAGTTAGGTGCATTGACTCCATGAATGTCGGTGAGCTAGACAAAGAGGTTGCTGAGGGTGCCTCTATTTTGGCTGTTGACGTCACCATCACACCCGAGGAGTCTCGAGTCTCAGTCCCAACTGAAGACCCGGCCATACTGCAAGACTTCCAAGGCATCGTCTCCGAGGACTTGCCTTCTCGACTCCCTCCCATGCGTGATGTACAACACGCTATTGAGCTTGCCCCTGGATCCATCCTACCCGACCTTCCCCTCGAGTCTAGACTATCCAAGTCAGCCGAAGAGTTTGCACATCACATCATTAGTCTGCACGAGTTAGCTGATTCGCATAGGCGTCACCATGAATCTCAAGAAGGTGACTTGGTTATGGTACGGGCCCGGCCCGAACGACTCTCCTCGGGAGCCGTTGAAAAGTTACAAGCCTGTAGTGCTGGTCCCTTCCCAATCATGCGGAAGATTGGCGCCAATGCCCATGTTGTGGAATTACCTCCCAAAGAGGGGATTAGCTCGACCTTTAATGTGGCAAACCTAGTGGCCTACAAGGAACCCACAGCGATTCCTAGTGACCATTTCGAGCCTTCTCCTCCCCTTGAGAGTGAGCCCACCCCTGTGCGTCCCACATCCTTGAGAGCACCGCGCGAGCATATTGAGAGGATACTGGATGAGCAGGTGACCACTACACGGAGCAGGGTGTACCAGCGCTATCTTGTCCGCTGGCGCGACCGTCCACCATCAGATGATTCCTGGATCAGCCGGGAAGATCTCCAGCGCCTCGATCCAGATCTGCTGGAGCACTACCACAGCTGTGTCCCCCCTTACTCGACGGAGTCGAGTTCCAGCCGCCCTGGGAGGGTTGGTGGGGACACCGGGTCCACTACCGGGCCCACTAATCGGAGCCGACGCCGCACCGCCACACCGCCACTGCACCGAGCTTATGGCTCGGCGACTCGTTCGAAGACTCAGCGTCCCGAGCATAATATTTATTTGTGTGTATTTGTATCGTACGTGTGTGTATTTATATCGTACGTATTTGTGTAACATACATGTATTAGTACATGTATTTTTCTTTCGTCTTATTAGGCTAGTCTAAGTCAAATAAACATGTGTGTAATTTTTATATTTTAATTGGTTAAACCCACAAGTCAAATATTGGTCAGTGGGTTTATCTTGTTAGGCTAGAGTATAAACATAATTAGTGAAAGTTAGATGGTATTATTACTATGGCCTTTTCTCCTATATAAGGAGGCCATTGTGTGTTACGTATGTTATGAAATCTATGAATGAGAAAGCTTGAGCTTAAGGTGTTTTACCTTATTCTTCCCTTCCCTCTCTTCTCCATTTGTGAGATCTGAGTGTCGCCCGGTGTGAGACCGTCCGACGTGAGGCCGAGCTGTGTGAGATAGCAGTTATCCGTCCCGTCCTGTTCGCGTCCCGGAGTGTCGTCGATCCGTCTTCCACGTCCCCGCCGCGTCACGGTATCACGTTTCACGTGCTTCTATGTCAGGGTTTTCGTTCTTAGATTTTTGGGTTTTTTTGCAAATAAATCATACTTTGAGCGATATTTATAAAAATGTCAATCTTAGAATTGCATTAGCATGGATGTCTTTGCTTTTGGCAAAAGTTTGCAAAAATATCATCCGTCATGACACCCCGTTATTAGTCGTAAACTTAACTATGGCTGCCTCTAATTGGACACACGAAATGTCCAAAATATCCCTACTTAAGGGGCCTCGTCTCCCTCCCAACCCCATCTCCCTCCCTCTAATAAAATTCTAATCAACGAGGAAGGAGATTGGGTCCTGCTGAGGCGGTGATAGGCTGGAGGATGAGGTGTAGGGGTTATTGGATTGAGGGGGGAGGGGAGATCAAGGTCGACACTGAGGGGGAGGGGAGATCTGACGTCCACGATCAAAGGTGCCTCGTGCGCGTCCTTCTCCCTAGGTGGCGTTTGCACAAATGGTTGGAAGGGGAGGGGGCAGAGAAGGTGGGATCCAATAGCAATTGCAGGAGGAGAGGGGTTGCCATAGTTGCAAACAAGTGGGGGGTGAAGGTGGGTTGTAGGGGGGGGGGGTGGTCACAGGTGTTGTACGGCTGGGGCACTTATGGAGGAGGGTGATTGTTGGGGGGGGGGGGGATGGGGTAGTAGGGTGGGGACTCCAACCTAGGAGGGGGGGGGGGACTTCGGGGAGGAGGCATGTGGTGGGGGGGAGGGTACAGGGTGGGGACTCTAGCGGGGTGAGGGAGGGGGGCGGGGCGGGGACTTTAGCGAGGAGGTGGGGGGATTGTACAGTGGGACTCCGTGGGAAGGGGGGGAGCAGGGTGGGTGGTAGGGCTCCTGTGAGGGGGGGAGGTGGTTGCAGGGTGGGGACTCTGGCGGGGAGATGGGACATAAGGTGGGGGCTAGGGACTCCGGCTAGGAGGTGGGGGATTTGTAGGGGGTTTTTGACGAGGGGGATTGCAGAAGGGAGACTTCGATGGGGAGGGGGGTTTTCGGCGGGGAGAGGAGACTCCGACATTCTCTCTCTCTAAGTGGTAAAGAGGGGAGTGATATTTTGGTCATTTCATGACCCCAGCTAGTCACTTGTTTGTGGTTACTTGTACGGTGTCTGCGCCTCGGGTAGGACCTACCACGTCAGGCGATTCACCTGCGGTGCGGTGTAAGGCGTCAGGGGACGCTACCGGCTGTGCTTCTAGTGGATGGTACTCCTGTCGAGTACGGAGTGACAGATTGTCAGTCTCTGTGTCTTTGACCTTCAGGTTTTCGGTCGTGTTGACCGTTGAGTTCGGTTGTCTCACCGTGGCGAGTGTGTCGGTTTTCGCGCCGTGAGACTAGTGCTAGTGGCTTTACCGAAGTGGCGTCTTGTTGTGTGGTACCCGCGATCGGATGGTCGGGGTTGCACCTTGGACAGCGTGTCCAGGTTGGCTGTCCGGGGGACAGGCCTCTACGGCGTGGTTGCCGTGTGTTCTTACTTCGGTAGGTGGTACTAGCGTGGTTCGGTAGCTTCGACTGCGTGATCGAGGTCTGCCTTTTGACAGTAGGAGTAGCTGTAGTGCCGAGTTTTGACCGGCCACCGGTTTGCCGTTCCTGCTGTAGTTGTAGCTTCCTTTCCGCTACCGCCGTTGTTTCCGGTTGGGGTTCCGCGGGATCCCTGCTGAGTCTCTGTTTTGGAGACTCACTCCCTGCTTTTCAGGTGTGGCGGTTCTTCCTCGAGGTTCGAGGGTGCGGAGCGGAGGTTCTCAGTTGCCAGCTTGCCGGGCCGAGTGTTCACTTGGCATGTGGTACATTTTACTGCTTTAGACTGTACTTTCTGTTGGACTGGACTCTGTTGTTGTTGTTGTTGTTGTTGGTTGTCCTGCTTTATTTCCTATTTCTTTGTGCCTCCACACTCCTTTTAGCCCTTCCGAGCCCTCCCGGCTCGTGGACGGCGGTACGAGTCTCGGGTTATCGGGCCTTCCCGGTAATCGGATTCTCGGGTCGTTACAAGAGGAGACTCCGACGTTCTCTCTCTCTAAGTGGTAAAGAGGGGAGTGATATTTTGGTCATTTCATGGTCATTTAATGTGAATCTTTAAATATTTGTGAAATATTCGTATCTTCATCGACGACGACAGTTAACTATGGTGAATTTTTTTACATGTTTTTGTCAAAGTCAATGATATCTCTGTTAATACATTTTTAAGAATGATATTTTTGTAAGTACAACTCTATTTGCAAAAAAACCCTAGGTTTATTTATGTTCACGATTTGTGGGACAACTATCAAGCGTCAAATGGACTCCACACTTTGAACACGTAAAATAAAATATAATTATTAAAAATATTTATGATAAAAAATATAAAATAAATTGAGTTGAGTTAGTAGTGTTGTGGTGCATACTTGAAGTAGGAACTCATGTTCATGCACCTTTAAGAAGGATAATGCGGTGCGAACACTAGATGGAGACGTATATAACATTTTGTGCTCTCTTTGATTTTCTCTCTCTATTGAATTATCAGATATGTGTGTCTTATATGTGGGCAAATATGGGTAAATTCATACGGTGAAGAGTGACCAGTTCAAGAGTCTGACATAACTTGATTTAGACCGATAATCCAAACTTACAAATCACATATGGGTTATCTTATTTAACAACACTCTTTCCACTAAACTTGAGCTTGTTATGCAACCTAATAATAATGATAAGCGGATCATTAATTGAATTAAAAATTTTATAATTAGATGTTAATATTTATTTTTTAAAAATAAATATTTGTTTTCGAATGTTAAAGTAGAGTTTCCGACATGATCGTTTGCATACTATACTGGGGCTATGTATTCAACATATATAGCATTCACTAACAAAAATAAAAGTGTCTATTATTATAATATATGTTCAATTTTTGGACTGAAAGATTGCAGAGGGGGGGGGGGCGTGTTAGATGAGTTGTTCAGACAAATACGAAGCTAGAAAATCAGCAAATCTATCCCGTCAAATTTGAGAAAGCAGTGACATCTAGTCAAGATCAGGAATAGATAATCTCCAAATTCATCGTTGTGGAGGTTTTGAAGCGTCCCCTTAGAGTGGACACCCTCCCTCTTTAGCTCCGCTTTGGTATGGGCTTAACACAGGAATAAGCCCATTTTTGATGTAACTTAACTCTATTTATTTTGGCGGGAGCAGAATTTGATAATCTGCTTAAAAGTGTTATAAGTTATATGAACTCAAGACCCTACCAAAGTAAAAAGTCATAACTGAAAAATATATGAACTCACTTATATTTAATCGGGACATCTATAATCCCGTATCAAAGCGGAGCTTAAGGGGGAGATCACGACTTCGTTCTCCTCTTCCCTTAAAAGAATAAAAAAATAATTACAAAAAAAAGCTTTGAAACGGGGAAGTATTAGGACCACACCGAAAACAAAAGTGCCCATAAGGTCATATTTGACGGGAGGGTGTGGCTTAGGGGTGTCAATAGATCGGCCCTGGGTCGGGGGTCCGGTTTGGACGAAGTTTAGGTCGACTCAATTTGGGTGTGATTTATTAATATCAAAGTTCGAGTCGGGTCCAGGTCCGAGTTATGTCGGGTTGGGTTAGGTCACACTTGGTATTATTAAAAAATTGTAAAGTCCGACTAAGATTCGGACTGCTCCAACAACTTAAATAAAAAATAAAAATAATATAAAATAATAAATTTAATAATATAAAATTTATAATATCACTAAATTAATTAAAATTTTAATATTAATTATATAATTTATGTGAAAATAGAGTTTTAAAAATTTTAATTAAGTAAAATAACATAATTTTAATTGAGTAATTTTTAAAATTTGAAAGGAGAAAAAAAAAGAACGGATCGGACCGACCCGACTAACGAACTCAAAACCCGAGTATGACCCATTGGCGTAGTCGGGCCAGATTTTTAAACTCAACTATGAATCGGCTTTTAGACCTAACTAACAATCTACGGGTCAAAAAAGATCTTACGGTTCGGCTCGAAATCGGGCCAGACCCGCAGACCTGTCGAACCGGCCCAGACTCGTTGACAGCCTTAGTGTGACTTTGTGGGAGTATTCTTTTGGAAAAAAGAATAAGTGGAAAGTCGATTATGTCTCTGACTCTGTTAGATATGAAATGTCAAAGCGGTGCCCATCTTAATTCTTTTAAGATTAAATTTAGTAACACTTTTAGATGTTCAAACTATGGTTTGTCGACTCGGGCGTACCGTACTGTATCAGGGTAAACCCGGTACACTACGGATCAACCCCAGGATCGGCCGAGTCGAGCCGAGTCACAGTGAGAGAGAGATAGAGGAGGGGGAGAGGGAGAGAGAGAGGGTCAAGTCAGACCGAGTCAGATGCGACTCGAGAGTACTGTACCGGATCAGGAGGATCCCGATGAATTTCTCTGGATAGAAAGCAGTTGTTGAACGTGGTGAGCGTGAATCGATTAAATATAAAAAATCAAATGTCACCGTACCAGATCAAGAGTATCCCGATGAATTTCTCTGGATAGATAGCAGCTGTTGAACGTGGTGAGCGTGAATCGATTAGCTATAAAAAATCGAACGTCTGCGCATTTCGAAATCTTTTTAAGTAAATCATTCTGACATTTTGAGAGTAGTTGTTTCTACTGATTTTTCACTTTGAATGACGTCAACAAAAATGTTTGCGGTGAGCGTGGATCGAACACGCGACCTTCAGATCTTCAGTCTGACGCTCTCCCAACTGAGCTATCCCCGCTGATCTTGTAAGACAAACTTTAAAAACAAATGTATCATATATTTTAGTTGTCCACGTATACGAAACAATTAAATGGGAAAACGTAAATTGTCGTGCACTCGTGGCACGTGCCATGACGAAGAAATTGGGCATCACCCTGTCAGTCTACGTGAAGCTTCTTACGTGGAAAGGTGTAGTCGCATCCTAATTCAGAGATTCACCCCCCCTCCCAAACAAATGACCAGCATGCCTTTTCTTTAATCAATAAAGATTGTGGCTTGCCATCCAGACACTAGTATGTGATCGAAGAACAGAGCCTATTTCTTCATAAAAGAAAATCAATTTAAAGTCCAGTTACACTTACAAAGTAGGCACTCCTCCAATATAAAAAAGGACCATCACGAGATCGGCTCGATCGACCAGCTCCCAAACAGATGGAATTTAGGGACTATTTGGTTGCAAGTACAAAGTGATCAGAAGAAAAAAAGAACTATCCCAAAAGGTGCTTTCTTCCAAAGTTTGATAGGTAGATTCGATCCTCTACATACCGCATGTGTTGGACAATGCCGGAATTGACATGCCAGCGAGGCGGTATAGACACGTTACGGTGTCAAAGTCGCCGGCGGTCCAACAGACGGTTGAGAGTAAGTTGGCTTGAGAGAGACAGATGTGGGAGGGGAGGTCAAGTTCTCCGGTCATCGACAGATGGTGACGGTGAGGTAGGGCGAGGCACGGGCCGCACGGCGAGCAGGATGTTGATCGACACGGTCAGGTGGAGACCGTTGAGCTATTGGGCGGAGGCCGACGGATGGCACTGTGAGCTTGGGAGGGTGGTGACGTCGTTGGGAGGGAAAACCTGTACCCACATTCGGTTATACACTGCACCAAATGGACCCTCTTATTATTGCAGCAAGTTCTTCTTCGGCTGCATGCATGCGGCATGCATCATGTTCAAAAACACTGTACAAAATACCATCAATCACCAGTATACCATGTTCAAGGAGCACCTAACCTCAATTACTACTGCTTAATTTTGTTCCCAACCATTCGACCGACTTCGATCAACATGCTCTTAATTTGTTCCAGTGAAACGTACGCCATATATATCTATGCTCTATGTATCATCTCATATACAGAACGCAACAAAGCCTTCCAGTTTTGTGCTTATAAAGCCAGAAGTGCCTTCGTATGTGAACAACAAACTCCTCGAGTGTCCTAAACGAAACTTTCATCTCTGCATTTCAATGGAATCCTTCCCTCTTACCAGAACTGAGCTCAACATTAAGAATAAACCATTTTCCCTCGCTATTTTACTTTGTTGACATTTACGGCCTCTTAATTACCACCAACAGAAAACGAGACAAAAGAGTTAACTGCAAGAGACCTTCATTGTGAATTCATGGAAAAGAATCAGCCATTTTAGAAGAGGCATAGCCTGCAGGAAAAGTGAAACCCTTGTTAAGAAACGTACAGTATGTACCGAGTACACACGGGCCTTACCAGAAGCGATTGGAAGGGCACGTACGTACCTTTGCATTATTGAAGTACATTAACTAAAAAAAGTAAGGTGGAGAATTGAAAAGAAACTGTAGTAATTGAGATAACAAGGGTGGTTAGGATACTCAGAAGAAAGCAGTTCAACAAATGAGAAATAACACTAAGGATCAGTATTACATACACAAACACACATTACAGAATCACAGATACATTCATGTTAAGCCAACTGTAATTTCCTTGAATTACTTCCTCTCAACGACCATCTCAATGCAGGAAAACCACGGATCGCAATCCTCTCTTTCCTATCCCTTACATCTCCCTGTCATCATTTCTATTCTGAGCCAATTTTGAAGGGAAAGTCTCTAAAATCATCATCGTATGTAAATGAGTTTTGCCTGAAGCCCATACTAGAAGGATACTACTGGATACATCAGTAAAATGACTTTCACAAATGAGCAACAGATACATATATATATGGGAAATGAAATCTAGCTAGACAAAAGCAAGGTTGAACCCATTACATTTCTCATATTTCATGTTTCTACTGAATGGATGTGCACCCATATATAGAAATCAATCATGCTAAACTCTTCATCAGAATTTTATATGCAACAAGTGCGTAAATTAAGTAAAACAGACTCTTGCATAATGGTGTCTAACTGACTCTGAGAACCGTGAAGGGTAACATAATAGTAAAGCAGTGGCCTGAACCAAAAGGCATGCAGTCACTTCCACTTCATTTTTAATTCTCCTAAAATCTTTTAGAATCAACTTGTAATCTCTACTTAGAATTTTTATGCTCAAAGATGTTTCTAATTAATACATTTTCTCTTGTATATCTAATTAAGTCTATTTTTATGTTCAGACATTTTAAACTTATATCTGCAATTGAGGAACGATAGATAGCTAAAAACAATCATGTATCGGCACTGTCATGAAGAGTTGAAAATAAAAGTAAATGGGCAGATGTAAGTCTATGCTTTAACTCCTAAGTAGCAGGCTTGAATTGAAAAGGGATTATTGGGACATGTAAAGGATTTTTGTCTTAAATAATTAGCAGCCTAATCTGTACTTCATGGTATATAATAGCAAACCCAGCAGCCATCCAAAACCATCCCAGCATCCACACAAACTCATGCAGACGTCCAGCACATAACCATACATCCAACCCACCCATACGTGTGCATGAATGTGGGTGTACACAAACGAGAGAGAGAGTTGAGTTTTTCTGATACCACGAAGCATCCATGATGCATGCACCCACGTTGACACTGATACCCACCCACCCACACCCAACTTCCCGTACCATCTTGGTCACTTGTTACTAAGGGCCAAGAATCTATCTACCTTGTGTTGGAAACAACTATTCACGGGTAGAGATTTTCTACTAGATTTAAACACGAAAGTCAAAGAAAATCAAACGATCAAGAAGAACAAACTCGAGTCGAAGCGCGTAGTCATTTTCTTTAAAATCATTCCGCCCCTACTCCGGTGCAGATAGGCTTCGCGATGAAATTTCTCCCAAGATACGATGACCTAGACCGATGGCGATACGAAGGTGCAATCTAACTCGCGTTGCCGGGGGCGAACACCACTGTGACATGAGCCTCTCGCAAGAAGAAGAAGACGATGGGAGAGAGGAGCGCGAGAGAGATGACCGTCGGGTGAGAAAAAACCCTAAGTTGTGCCTCACATAGGAAATCGAATGTCCTCAAATACTCTCTTGGGAATTGACTCTTGACCGAGTCACACCCATCCGCCCAAAGAGGGGAATCCGAAGAGACTCGAAAAGTATCCAAGAGAGACTCGATCAGTCAAAAATAAAATAAAATAAAAATAAAATAATTATCGAGAATCACACGCACACATTCGTGTGTGAGAAAAAAGATACAAGACAAAGAGTCCAATAACTCAAATAACCCAACCTCCATAATCTCCTCAGAGGAGTACACAATAAAGACAAGAGTCTCAATTAAAAATAGATGAAAATATTTTTTATTTTTCAATGTGAGACTAATCAACACAAAGAAAGACTTAAACCTTTTAAAATTTAAAGCACATATTCCAACACCTTGGACATTATCAAATGCATCTTGAAATCTCTCCAGATCGATCATCAACATCAAACAAAAAAAAATCCATTTTATTTCTCAACTCCAAAAGATTCAGTTTCCCCGAACTTCAGGACTGTCCCACCATAGCATTAAAATCCCCAACCAAGGAATGAGGTACATCCCATATCCTTTAAGTTCAACTAGTACACAACATATCTCTTCTCTAGTGAGATCATCGGGTCTGTAGACATCAATTAAGAGCCAAAAAGTCCTCGACCTTGGTCTTCAACATGTGGTAGCAGAATATGTATGCACATCTGAACCACCTTTACCAAGAGAAAATTTGTCTCATGGTATAGGGATCCCAAATGACCTACTGCATATAATATAGCTTATAGTTACATTTCATTCTTACTGTAATCAAGTTTCTATCATCCATCTTTCCTTCCTGTAAGCATAGCA
Organism: Amorphophallus konjac; assembly: GCA_022559845.1. Taxonomy (NCBI): domain Eukaryota; kingdom Viridiplantae; phylum Streptophyta; class Magnoliopsida; order Alismatales; family Araceae; genus Amorphophallus; species Amorphophallus konjac. The sequence goes on from CM040128.1 coordinate 21,306,489, forward strand.
TCAACTTTGTTGGTGCAAACCAAAACTTTGATGGTAGTTTCCACACTACAAAAAAATGCACTGTTAGCGATGGTCACAATCTATCACTAATCTGTCGTTAATTACTTGTCACAAAAAGATGTTAGGGATGGATCAATAATGAATTTGAAACAGATTACCAATGCCGCTGTATTTTACTCGTTATTTAGTCACTAATACGTCGCTAATTAGTGACATTTCAGAGACGATTTTTTCGTCACAAATCCGTCACTAAACGTAATTTACTGACAGAATGCTTTCTGCCGCTAATCCGATGTTAATCTGTGGCTAAAGTATCTCTAATTAACGATCACTTTATCCGTCTCTAAACGGTTGCTAAATATCTGTCGCTATATCGTCACTAAGCTATTGCTATATTTGTTATGTAAATGGTAATATCCGTCTCTCATCGCAAGCTAATCCATCACTACATATTTAATATTAGATTGGAGGGGGAAAGAAATCCATGGCCCCCAAGTCCGTCGCTAATCCATCGTTGAGTTTTAAAAAACGTAGCAATTCGCAATGTATTAGTTCATCGCTAATTATTTTTTTAATATATTGATACTTTTATCTATGTGCTAACTAGTCTGATGGCTGCTTTGATTCCTAAGGTAGTTAATTTATCTGATCGTCTTCTTGTTAACTGTGAAATTATATAAACCTCATCGTATGTTGGATATGGAAGGGGATCGCTCTATGTTTTTACTTTGGTAACGCGAAATATGACATACTCAATCGAGATGAAAATAAGACTCAAATCTATATTTTTTAAAAGTTTGGATGTTATCCCTACCAGATTTAAGTGACTTGAAGGAAGTAATATTATCAACCGCTCAAATAACACCTAAGGGGGTCTCTTTGATAGTCCTGTAAAATGACGAGTTATCCAAGTTTATTGTAGTGATCTGTGTTGATGGTAATTGAAAATGAAAGCCGAATATTTAATTCTTAAGTTTGAGTTAGTTATTCTAATTAAAATATGAATAATTTTTAATTCATTTCAATTTTATGTTTCCTACACTGAATAGAAGAAGAATATAGTTATATAAGTAAAAAAAACTTTATTCCAACATAAACAATCTTGTTATACCTCATCCGAAAAAGACCCTGAAAAAAGGTCCAACAATGAGACCACTCTCATTTTTAGAGTAGGTGACACTACTCTTATTTTGCTACCAGTGGCAAGTTCCAAGTTGCTTTAGAGAGAGCTATAGGAGGAGGTTTAGGAGATATCTTAGAAAGTTCATGATCTAAATCCTTAGGTACAAGGCAAGCAGCCCGAAGTCAGAAGGCACGAAGAGAGTGGTCTCTGATGAGATTGTTTATGCTGGAATAATTTTTTTACTTATATAACTATAATCTTATTATAAGAAACATAAAATATAAATGAATAAAAATTACCCATATTTTAATTAGAACAACCAACTCACTATTGAGAATCAAGTATTCGACTTTCATTCTCAATTACTATCAACACATATAATTACAATAAACTCAAATAACTTGTCATTTTACGTGACCATCAAAGAAACCCCCTTAGGTGATATTTGAATGGTTGATAACATTACTCCCTTCATGTCACTCAAATCTGGTAGAGATGACACCCAGACTTTTAAAAAATACAGATTTAAGCCTTATTTTCATTTAGATTGAGTCTGTCATATTTCTCTCGAAGTAAAAACATAAAGCGATCCTCTTCCATATCAAACATACAATGAGGTTTATACAATTCCACAATTAACAAGAAGACGATCAGATAAATTAACTACCTTAGGAATCAAAGCAGCCATCAGACTAGCTGGCACATAGATAATATCATATGTCACATGACTTGGTTAAACAAACTTCACCAACTATGTAACAAGATCATTGAAAAAGCTGATAACTTTAACCAAATACTCGCGCAGAAAACATATACTTGCGTTATGGATTGTGAGCAGCTCAACTTGCAACATACCCAAGAATAAATGTAGTGGTAATATATACGTTTAGGACTGATAAGGAATCCAAAATGAGTTTACAAAATACGACAACAGAAATAGTATCAGCAGTGGGAAACTACCCACTAAGTTGCTTACACAACCATATCTAATTAAACTACCATTTGAAAATATACTAAAGAAACAACAATCTAAATTCATATCAAAAACAACAGCTGGTCAATAAGATTTCCCACAGCATATTAAGCTGCCAGCTCTAAGAAATAGCCCAAAAATCGCCGCGTTGCCGATAGTCATCTGTCCTATGTACCTGATCTTCAACAATCCCAAGATCTGTGCTAGCCATATAAGAGGTGCTCGGCATAAACCGCCAAACACCATCACGAAAGATAACCATAGGGGTATTTCCTTCTTTAGTCTAAAACTTTTATAAGAATACTATTTAGAGATTTTTGTATAAAAACCAGATGAATTTGCAAACAAACCATTCCTAGAAATTTATAAGCAGGCACATCACTGGATTAATTCAAATAGTGCATATGCCATTTAAGCGTGATTCTTTTGCAAATTTTTGACAAAAAGAAGTGATATGTCTACAAATAAATATGACATTTTTACACAATTCAGATTTGCACAGTGATATACCTGTTAATATAATTACAAGAATGATTTTTTTTACAAATTCCCGTTTAACAATGATTTTCATGCAAAAAATTCTATTATTTAATTTAGTCACATGAATTGTTGAGAATATTATCGAAATGAAAGTTTTCACTTCCGGTCAGTATGACCAACAATATTTGGACACATCAAGTGACTCCTAATATACATCAAAATATGATGGCCTCATTACATCTACCATGGAAAACAAAAATCTCCCAACAAGAGATAACAAGTCTATTATAGTTATGTAGCAAACAAAGTAATTAAATATTTTCACTCCATAAAGAATATAAATAACTATCTATAAGTTTCTAAACATACAAAGTAATCCTAAAATTTAGAAAATTCATAGAGAACTGTGAGAAAAAGATTATGCATCATTAAAACAGAGTAAGTGCTCAAAGATGAGACTCGGTGATTCAAGTACATACAATCTGCAACAAGGTCAATGATGGGATCCAAGAGAGAACTGACTCAGTAGGGAGTTGCTCTGCTGCTTTAGGTAAGAAAGATGGAGAAGAAAAATCCCATGCAGCTGGGAATACAAAAATGGATGAATTAAGGTGCAGATCAAAGAACAAGCTCATAGAATTGAACTCTAATGTATCCTTATTGATGATCTAAACAGGTGACCTTCGGGGCAGGAGCGATAGATCAGCGATGTTCATATATAAGATGGAAGCGTTTCCCATTTGGAGAAAGCCAAAGTGTTATGTAGGGTTCAGTCGTCCTCAATCAACAGAATGGGGGCTTGGAAAAAATTGAATATCTAAAGGGTCTTTTTCCTTTTATGGGTTCTAGGGTTGTTGAGGTAAGTGTCCATCTACCATGGTAGATGTCATGCGCTTAATGAAATACATCACTTTTCCTGTTTTCTACCTTTCATTCAATGAAATGTGGCCCCTGGTCACCCTCCAAAGGGAAGGGGCTCCAAACATGATGGAAGGGGGCCATGTCTGAGGCATCCACCTGCTGTCATCCATTCTGAGACATCCATAGAACTTTGTCATCCTTTTAATCCAGTCTTTGAGCCATCTCCACAGTGTATCACTATTGCCCACATAAGCTTCCAAGCTCCTTGTGAGTTAGAACTCAAAAATCCAAGATTCAATCACATCATGAATGTCCCCGAATCTTTCTTCAGTTTGAAAATGGATCCTGTTTCTTTCATTTACACATACTTATAGGGTGTTTGGTTACTATTTTCTCTCTCTTTTTTCTCTCAAATTTAAAAATAAGAGTAAGAGACCCTCTAATCCCGTTTGGTGTTCCTTTCCTAAATTTTAGGGAGAGAATCTCACCACGTTATAATCCATTTCTAAATAAAAACAACTCCCTACTAATTTTTTTTTTGAGATCGCTCTCTCGTCGCTCTCGTTCTCCCCCCCCCTCCCCCACGGCCGGCGTCCCCTCCCCCTCCCCCCCTGCGCACGTATTCTCCCTCCCTTCCCTCTCCCAACGTCCGTCCGCCCGCCCGCCGGCCTCTCCCTCCCCCCTTCCCCCTGTGAATGTGTATTAATTTGTATATTTATGTGTGTTTCTATGTATTATTTTTGTGTTCCAAATAATGTCTACATATATTTTAAAAATTATGACACTTTTGCCAAACAAAAAGTGTCAATTTTTATCAATTTTAAAATTTAAGTTAGAAATTGACACAATATAATTTTTTAAGTAGAAAGAGTTTTTAAAAAAAAGTTGTTCCCAAACACCCTATTACCTTCAACCTTTCACTATGGTCTTTGACATTCCTGTAAATGCATCTAAATCTTTTATGCCCTACACATTCATAAGAAATAACTGTAGGCATTTTGACATATTTCTGAACCAACAGTTACTATTCACCACAGCCCAGCCCAGTGCCCGAGCTCCCCACCAATGTGGTGTCCAGAAGAGATCAATTACATGCAGTCTACCACTGCTTTTCCAGAAAGGATATTCCAGTGTTAAACACATGACCTTCATGTCACGATGGAGAAACCTCACTGTTGCACCAAGTCCCCCCCCCCCCCCCTCACCCTCCAAAACATCTGTCACATCTTAGAAACTGACCAGATTTATGTCACATGCTTCCCAAAACTTTACAAAATATGCACCTTATAGATATTTCCTAGCCCTTCTTTTGGAAGCTGTACAGGAATAAGCGGAGATGGTTCTTCTCCACTAACAATCACCTTCAGGTAGATGTCTTCAACAAGAGAAAATGAACATAATGGGAAGACAATCTTTTTGGTGTTACTTTAAAGAAATTCTTTCAGTTAAAATGAACATACATAACAACATAACCTTATAGAACGACTTGGCACAGAAAAGCAGACACAAACTTTTCGGAACTATATAGCTAAAAGCCAGAGGCTCTTTACAAAGTCTAGGAGAACAGTTGTAGGTTGGTCTCTTTCCTGTTTCCCTCTTTATCTGACTCTTCTTAAAACAACAACATCATCATCATCATCAGAGTCTTGTCCCAATTAATTGGGGTCGACTACATGAATCCTGTTCCGCCAAAGATTTCTATCAAGTGCAATATTCATATTTAAACTCAAGGAACTAATGTCCTTCCTGATAACATCGCACCATCTCATTTTAGGCCTTCCTCGAGCTCTTCTACTAGCATCCACTAAGATTTGATCACATCTTTTAACCGGCGCTGAGTTAGGACGACGAAACACATGTCCAAACCACCTGAGTCTATTTTCTCTCATTTTACTATCAATTGGAGCTATCCCTAAGTCCTTACGAATGCGCTCATTCCTAATCTTGTCTTTCTTAGTCTTGCCACACATCTATCTCAACATCCTCATCTCTGCTACACACATTTTGTGGATGTGTTCCTTTCGTACTGCCCAACACTCGGTACCATATAACAGAGCAGGTCTCACAGCCGTTCTATAAAACCTCCCTTTGAGTTTCACAGACATACGACGATCACAAAGGACACCTGATGCACTTCTCCATCTTAACCAACCTGCCTTAATCCTATGTGTAACGTCATCATAAATCTACCCATTCTCTTGTATGATAGACCCTAAGTATCGAAAGCTACTACTCTTCGGAATGTTATGTCCATCAATTAGAACCATGTCTTCCTGAACCACTCTCCCATTACTAAAATTACAGTGCATAAATTCTGACTTGCTCCTACTAATTTTAAAACCTTTAGACTCCAAGACAAGTCTCCAACGCTCTAACTTAACATTTAGAGCATCAATACTCTCATCAATTAAAACAATATCGTCTGCAAAAAGCATACACCAAGGGATATCCTCATGCAATTGTTTAGTTACTTCATCCATAACTAAGGCAAAGAGATACGGACTTAGTGCAGAACCTTGATGCAAACCTATAGAAAAGGGAAATTCAGCAGTCTCCCCAGCAATAGTTCGAACACTGGTAATAGCACCGCCGTACATATCCTTAATCAAATCGACATATCCTTGAGAGATTCCTTTCTTTCTTAATGTCCACCAAATCAATTCTCTCGGTACTCGATCGTACGCCTTCTCTAAATCAAGAAAAACTATATACAAATCTTTTCTCATCTCTCTATACTTCTCCATTAACTGCCGTAGTAAGAAAATAGCTTCTGTAGTAGATCTATTTGACATAAAACCAAACTGATTTTCCGATACAGTAGTCATACAACGGAGGCGTTTTTCAATTACTCTTTCCCAAAGTTTCATAGTATGACTCATAAGCTTAATTCCACGATACTTATTACAACTTTGAATATCTCCTTTGTTTTTATAGAAAGGAACTACAACACTTTTTCTCCAAACTTCTGGCATTCTCCGTTCCTTTAAAATTTTATTAAAAAATTTAGTTAGCCATTGAATACCAATATCTCCTAGGCCTTTCCATACTTCAATAGGTAAACCATCTAGTCCTAAGGCCTTGCCCACTTTCATTTTCCTTAAAGCATCATCCACTTCTGACATCTTAATACGCCTGAAATATTGATATGTATCAAATATTGTGGACTCTTGGGTACCTTCTAAAGATAAATCCTTGACGGAATCTCCATTAAGTAACTTCTGAAAATAGCTATGCCACCTCCCTTTAATCTCAAGATCCTTAGTTAAAACCCTTTGATCTTCACCTTTAATGCACCGAACATGATCTAAATCTCTAGTTTTCCTTTCTCTTAATTTAGCAATTTTAAATATGTCCTTTTCACCCTCTCGGGTTCCTAATTTATTATATAAATCTTCAAATGCCTTTGACTTGGCTTCGCTAACTATTTTCTTAGCTCTCTTTTTAGCGATTTTATAGGCTTCTAGGGTTTGAGCATTTTTGTTAGTTTGCCAGACTTTAAAGCATTCCTTTTTTACTCTAATAGTATTTTGGATTTCCTCACTCCACCACCAAGTCTCTTTTTCTAAGTTTTTTTTACCTTTAGTTTTGCCTAAGAGTTGTTTTGCAACCCTCGTTATATAATTTGTAACATTATTCCACATTACATTAGTTTCTTGTTCTAAATTCTAAATATTTTCCTTTAATAGATGATTTTTAAATGTTTCTAAACTTTTACCTTTTAAATTCCACCATTTAATCTTGGAATAATTATTTATAATGATCTTTCTTTTGAATTTAGGAATAGTGACATCCATTACTAACAACCTATGTTGAGGGGCTAGACTCTCACCAGGAATAACTTTGCAATCTTTACATAAAACTCTATCGACCTTCCTAATGAGAAAATAGTCAATTTGACTTATATGTGTTCCACTCTTGTGTGTTATTAAATGTTCGTCCCGCTTCTTAAAGAAGGTATTAATAATTGCTAGATCGTAGGCCATAGCAAAATCAAGAATAGTGTTACCCATATCATTTCTATTACCAAAACCAAACCCTCCATGAATCCTCTCATAGCCTCTATTATCTATACCCACATGACCATTAAGATCCCCTCCAATAAAGATTCTCTCTTCACTAGGGATATTTTGGATCAAACTATCAATAGCCTCCCAAAATTGCTTTTTAATGCTCTCTTCTAATCCTACTTGAGGTGCATATGCACTAATTATAATCAAAATATCATCACCTAAGATAAGTTTGATTACCATTAGTCTATCCCCCAATCTATTTACATCCACAACTCGGTCTTTTAAGTTTTTATCTATTATTATAGCAACACCATTTCTAGAGTTATTATTACCCGTATACCAAATTTTATATCCATCAATGTCTTTAACTTTATGTCCTTTCCACTCTTCTTAAAACAACAAACTATCTAATTGAACGTGAGACATAAACAAGCTTTCATCTTCCTTCTTTCTTTAGACTCCTTCCAAAATCTGAAAACCTAGGAGAGCTTTTGTGAATGACTCTATGGTTACTGACCTTAAATTGCATAGCAAACAAGATGGTTTTCTACTTGTCAATTGACCTCATAAGACTTCTGCCTAGCCCTCTTCTATCCAAAATTGTTTTGGCCAGTTACTTGGCACCACCATGAAATGGTTTATGGTTGATGTCAAGCAGGTAGCCAGGTAAAATACTTTGTCAAATCCTTCAGGCAGAAACCTTGCCAAATCCTTGGATCCTTCCTCAGATCAGGCAGTCCAATTGATGGGATAAGGATTGTGATGATGGAGGAGGAAGTGATGGTTAAGTCAAGCGGAAAGCATGGTAAGCAAAGTCTTGCATCACCTCAAATACCTAGCTAAGCTGCCTACATAATATTCACCATAAATGCAAAGTAGTATATTAAGAAGGGAAACATTTGAAAAAAAGCCATTTGAAGAATAATGATGTGTAAGGTTGTAAGAACCATGAATCATGTTCCAATGCATGAAGACCAGTTCATAAAAAGATCCATTTTAATAGGTTAATCCTAGAAACATGACAAAATAAACATGTAACTAAAAGTGGCATCTGTATATCCCTTCTTTTTCAATTTAATACAATGGTGGTACCGCCCGCTTTCACCCCCCCCCCCCCCCCAAAAAAAAAAAAAAGAAAAGAAAAGAAAAAAGAAAGTGCCATCAGCCAATAAAGAATGAGAAATGCTTATTACCCATGGCCCATGGGGACAAGTAAGTTTATTACCCATCCTATATCTCATTAGGCTACATATGCAGTGTGTGGGTCCCACTTCCTATCAGTTTTACACGTATTTCCAATGAGATTTTTAATGCTATGAGGGTAACAAATAACTATTTAAGGGTGAAAAATAACTATCTGAGAGTGACAAATAGCCAACTCCTGTCAGTTTTTGCGCATTCCCGAGACGACGAATGAGACTTCCAATGCTATTTAAGGGTGACAAATAACTATCTAAGGATAAAAAATAACTATCTAAGAGTGACAAATAGCTATGTAAGGGTGACAAATAGTCTAACTCCTGTCAGTTTTCACGCATTATCGAGACGACGAATGAGGCTTCTAATGTTATTTAAGGGTGACAAACAGCTATCTAAGGGTAAAAAATAACTATCTAAGGGTGACAAATAGCTATGTAAGGGTGACAAATAGCCAACTCCTGTCAGTTTTCACGCATTCTCGAGACGACGAATGAGACTTCCAATGTTATTTAAGAGTGACAAATAACTATTTAAGGGTAAAAAATAGCTAAGGGTGACAAATACATGAATAAGGATGACAAATAGATGGAAGTGTACATAAACATTTAATAAACATTTAAAGAATTTAATGGGTGGGACCCACGTGCCAATGACATGAACCAATAGTGCATTGGACGGGCAGCTTTTCTACCTGTCCAGGAGGGTAGCTAGCATTTCTCATAAAAATAATTAGGAATCAGAAAAGGCAGCAACATGTAAGAGAAGACATATCAAGCATCAACAAGGAAACAAGATGCATCAGCAAAAAAGGAGAAATAGATCAAGAGCAAGAAAACAACACAACAGGAGGTTGAGGGTTACAAGAAACAAGAACAGTATCAAGTTATAGCAGCATGCGAATCTTTGATCTAAATGAAATAAAATATCAGCAGCTTCTGACTGGCGGCAGATTGTAATAAGAAAACACTAATCCAATATTAGAAAAAGCTTTTATCAGAAAGAAAATGCAAACAAAGCAGCAACATGTGATGAGTTAAACAAACAGGTTACAACAGCACATAATCCAAAACGGTTGGCTAATTTATGTGCTTGCATATATACACGTGTTTGTGGATGCATGTACATCTGGCTATGAGCATGTGTGTACAAGCATTTGTCTGGCCATCTCTCTCTCTCTCTCTGGGGCAAGGCGGGGGAGGGGGGGAGAGATCACCCCCTGGCAGCATAGTTTTAGAACTTTATTGAGGCACATGAGTGGAACTTTCGCTGAAGAAGCAAAAAAGACATGAGTATGCATTATAAAGTCACTAGGTCAAAAGTTTGGTCAAATGATGCAGTGCTTTCGTCCATGTCTGTGACTGCAGAGAAAATTACGGGCTCTGCATTGGATCCAAAGGCAACAAAACATCAACATTCAAGCATGCATTCCGAAAATGGATTTCAGTATATCACTAGTAATGAATTGTGGTCATTTTTGGGCACCTTCTAAACCAAAAAGTATACCACTAGCAATGGTGACACTGGCAAAATATTTGTTTTCTTATTTTCATTGACCTGTTCAGTGAATTCAGTCATGTTTCAAATCCAAAAGTAAATCAGTCAGTGACAGAGATGTTAAGACCATGGCAAATACATAATTAGAACAATAAGGAAAGCGTGAAGAGTGCCTATTGGATTTAATTTTAAAAAATATTGTAGCATTTTCATGTATCCAACAGGTACAAATTGTTTCCAACAATACCTTGTACCAAACAGCCTCATAACTTCCATAACCAGCACCTGCAAGATATGGTTGAACAATTAATCTAAAGCTGAGATAAGAATAAATAAATTATCATCCATAGCCCTTTTTAATGCAAATTTCTGCACAAGCCTAAGCTCAACATTAGCCGCATGAAGCTGGATGGTATACTGAAGTTGGAGAAACCTCCACCGCTCTGCTCTTTATCACTACTTTGACAAGTAACTCATCTCCTATGGACATTTTGACAGTGATTGCCACCACATCGCAAGCAACATTTTTAAACAAGTCTCTAAAAAGTGAAAGAGTAAGATGAAGCAGAGAAGAATTGGGAAGAAGGGTAGAAGAAAGGATAACTGAGGATAGGAATAGTAGGGGTGCCATAAATAAGTAGCAAGATGCAGCAAAGGGACCTCAGAGAGGGGATATGTGTAGGGTGACCTGGTAGTAACAAATAGCAAGCTTTGTGCACGCACAAATGTTGCTTCATTCTTCATTGTGTCAGGCGCTCCATTCACCGACTACTATCAGCCATGGGAAGGTCCTATTGCCAACTCATATATTTGTGTCCTCAGCGAAAACATATAAAAGTGCACGTTGTTCCTAGTATGAGAGGAAGAACCTCTGAAGATGAAGAGAGAAAACACAATCTGTTTGATCCTTTGATTTGCCAACAGGGTAGACAAGTTCTGGAAAAATACCATGGAGAAGGGACTTTATCATATTTTCCAATTGAGATGACTGCAGTCTGGCAAATCTAGACTAGTTATTGAAGCACGGCATAGTTCAGTTCTGCAATGTGAGAAATGTGAATTTTATAATTTCGTCTGGGCCCCTAAGGCTATTTCAAAGATGAAATACGTGAAAACATACCTTTTCAAGAGAATTCGGCATTAAACCTGAAACTAAGTTGCTACTATCATAGAATGGAAAAGACTATATCAAATTCACTTCATGTCAACCATACAAAAAGTGGGGGGAAAACGGGATAGACAAGCAAATACTGATTGGTTTATATAAAATAAAATTCTGATTCAGATAACATTAACATGTACATCAGTTTTGAAGGTTCTCATCTCCTACGTTGTTGCTTGTCTTATAGTTCAGCTGCTATTCTGCAAGACAAAAGAACCTAATCTAAGCGAGAGTTGGAAGAAGATTTCTTTGTGCGTAGCACACACTACCGCTGCACATTTAGCATGGACTTTGCTTCAATCTGCTCTTCCAGTAAATTGTCACTCGTGTACTTGCTCAGCAGCTCCCTCTTTTTCTTCTCCAATACCATCCTCTCGATCTCCTTCTCGTCTGGCAGAGGCACGTGCACAACAAACTCATCCTTGCTCTTCTCCTCTCTCTCCCTCTCTTCCCTCCTCTCCTCCTCCACTACATCCTCCTCCCCCTCGTACAGTATCTTCCCCACTACGGGACCCACAGTGACCAACTCCCCACTCTTCACCCCCTTCCTCGCTTCCCTCCTGATCGCGTCCATCTTCTGCCACTCGGCCAGCGCCTGCGCCCTCATCTCCTCTTGCGCCGGGCCCTCCAGCTTCTCCAAGATCCCGTCCTCATCATCCCTGAACCCGTAGTAGCTTGCGTCGATCCTCTTGTAGATGTCGTATCTCGTCCGCCTCTTCCTGATCTCGGGCGGCTTCTCAAACAGCTCCCTCACGCCAGGAAGCTTCTTGGCGGCGCCGAAGTAACGGTACCCGGGGCCACGACCGCTGGGGTTGGGGACGTCCACGATGTTGCCATCCAGATCCGTCATCTTCGCCGTGTTCCTGAGGTAGTTGGGACCACCGAGCTCGATGATGCGGCGCTCCCAGTGGACCCGCTCGCGGAGGAGCTTGTTGATCTCGTCGTTGAGGTCGCGGAGGCGGTGCTCGCCGAGGCCCTCGTTCTGGATCTCGCTGACCTTGACGCCGATCTCCCGGAGGATCTCGCTGCGCCAGCGGTCGGCCTCGGCGAGATCGCGGCACTCGGAGGCGAGGAAGGGCCGGCGCTCCTTGGGCTTCCTCTTCTCCTCGTTCTTCATGGCGATGAAGCGGTTGAGCATGGACTGCGCCTTCTCCTCGTTACGAGCCATCTTGCTTGCCTCGAGCAAACCCTAGCGGTACGGTGTCAAGGTCGCCGGCAGCCTGGCGGAGGCAGTAGCGGGGGCGGGGGCGGGGGCGGCGGCGGATGGGGGGAGCCGGGGACGGCGGCGGCTCGAGCAGGGGAAGAAGAAGAAGCCGAGCTGCCGGGGGGAGCCGGGGATGGCGGCGGCTCAAGCAGGGAAGAAGCAGAAGCCGAGCTGCCGGAAAGAGCCGGGGACGGTGGCGGCGTGGAACAGGGGAAGAAGAAGAAGACTGCTGGGGTTCTGGGCGAGGGGGGAGGGCGGCGGCTGGAAGCAGAATAGTGGAGGTGCGTCTCAGGGGTTGGACTTGGAAAATTATACAACAAACTCTATAGAAGTTAAGTTTTTATAGTTTACAGATTTTTTTTATTTCAATACTTTTTTATATAAAAAATCTTCTGGATCTGGTATGATATTGTATCGGATCATAAAAAACTGCATAGGTGACACAATAACGTCAAACCATGGGAAAGAGGGTACCGACAGATGGAACAAAGGAGGTCTTGTGACATAAATGGCGGGGTAGTATACTAGTATTGGGTTTTACACCATACTAACTGAAAAAGATAATTTCCTTTCTATTCTTTTTAATTATTATTTTTATAATTAACATTAAACTTATTAATATCAACACGCATTAATAAGGTGTTGTTTGATTTATTCAAAAAAAGTTTTTAATTAAAAATATAAAATCATATTTTATATTATTTAAACCTAAAAATCTAAACAAAGAAATACCCATTATATATAAGTAGGGCACTACATTAAAATCAAAATATCTAGGATACATTAAAAGTAAAAAAAGAAACATAATATTCATAATATTTTATATTTTTTGTAATATTCTAAATTACATGTAAGTAGAAAGTTTTATAATTGTAACTTACTAGATGACAGGTATATATTTCTGAGAAAAATATCTATATGCCTCTCATATGATGATCATATTTTAGATACATTTTGTCGTCAAATTTTAAATGAGTATCATTTACTTCACTGCACGAGGTTGTACCATGCCATCTTAAATTAGACGTTTGAAACAAACTCAAAAAATAAACAGAGGACTTTTTTCTCATAAACATGGGTCAACCAAAATCGACCCATTAAAGATATTTTTTTTATGATTTTTTCAACTGTTCAATCTAAGACCTAATAGTACAAATGAGTTGTTTGAATCTCAAACTTATTAATTTTAAATTTTAAATTTTTTATTTTTTTACTTGAACTTCCCGGTGTAAGGTGCAACTGGTAAAACTCCTCTTAATCAGTCCTGCAAGAGGAAAGCTGGGAGTGGCCCAGCCCCAATACCATTAGGCGAGGACCGTTGGAGTTGGACCCTCTTTGGTCGGTAGAGGACCCGATAACTTGCACATCCTAGGGTTTGTATTCGGTAACTCGGTGATCATTCGACTCTGTTCCAAGCGCCACGCTTTTCCATTGTCTGAGACCATGCGGTACAAGAGGGTTCCACCATTTTGCTCGCCAGTCGCCACAGACCCCGTTTCCCGTTACACCAGGAGGGGTTAAGCAGAGAGGCCGGCGATATCACCGGTGAGCAGTGACGGTGCATTGAGAACGCGAAGGTGGCGAAAGGAGAGTGGGCCAGAAGGCGGCGCTTCGCCTCTTGTGCGGGGAGGAGCGGCGGGCTGCGGCTCCATATAGCCCCGTGGTGGCGTGCTTCCAACCGGGCGCTGTGGAGGCGCGCTCGTCATTTTGCATCCAGCTGCTAGCCGGCGAAGCATTGACGCCGGCGTCTGCGACATGAACAAGCCTCCCACTGGGCCCGTGCTGCATTTACTGCAACAGCAACAAGAAAAAAAGGGTGCTCCGGATTTGCATATTCCTTTTGAGGCGGGATCATCGTTAGATCATCTCTTCTTCGGTCTCATCACATTGTCCGCAGTACTTTGCTTCTCCGTAGTTTTGGTTTGCATTCCACACCCTTCTGATAGCAACGACGTGATTCCCTCAAGTACCAGCAGTAATAGGTAGCATCCTGCTCAACTCTCCTGCCCGTGCCGTCACCAAACGGTGTAATGGCGTTCACCTCCCGCCTACTCTCCCGATCCAGAAAGGTGTGCTTCCTTCAACACTCCCCCCTGTTTTTACGCCATTATTTTTGTTACTATAATCGTTGCTCTGCACACGCCCGCCTTCTTACCAAAACATAAGAAAACACCTTCTGTATCTTGCTAACATCCTTCTTCACCCAAATACTTTCTCATTTTAGAGGAAACACTTGAGGCTTGCTCCCTAGTTGCATACTTGCATGTGCTTAAATTGCACATTCAGAGGGTATTTTTCCATTGGTAACTTGTCTCATGGGGCTTTTACAGTACTATCTAGTGTTACCTTGATTAAGAACTTGGTTCAACCTTCACTCTATCTAGCTGGGATAGATTGATGGGACTATTCCTGGGACAATGATAAGTGGCTGGGAGTGCCTGTGTTTCATAATTACTTTTTTGGGGTTTTATGCAGTAATGCTAATTCTTTTGCGTGGGAAGCATTGGAAATTTCAAAATTCTAATTCTAATGTCTCTATTGTGCAGCAAAAGATCTTACTCTTTCAGTCTTATGTTTCGTCTTTCTTGAATATCTTTCATTCAAGACTTTGGTAATCCATTGACTGTGTTTCCTTTGCCCTCTATGGTTGGATAGTTTTATGGAGCTCGAGTCATCACACAACATGAGCACGGCATTGTACACTTCTTTGTCAAAGAAGCTGTGACAACTCTTCCAATTGTTAAAGGAGATGGTAAGTAGATGTTTTGGATGCTCTTTGGATGTTGCTTATAAGATCACAAATGTCTTTCTTTTCAGTGTGCAAATATGGTGAATGCATGTCGTAGAAAACCAACAGGGGTCATCTATTCACAAAGGATAAAGTTCTAAAAGAATACGGAATGAAGAATGCGAGAATTGTAATATAAAAAGCAGGAATCAAACAACTAGTAATTCACCAGAGCTAGGGAGTGCTGGGAAACATGAACTATTGCAGTTAGGAAAATGGTGGAAAACCCACATCTTAGTCATCGAAGGGGTGAGGACTGTCGTGGATGATAGGGTCACTATAAGCTGACAGTCTGGTTGGTCCTAGGCAAGTTGGTTCAGGGTTTTATCTTATATAAGTGACATAAGAAACTTGGGTCCAAAATTTCAAACTGGGAATCTTTCGCAGATTCAGTTCCCTTCGGGTTGTCTTGCAGAAACAGGGCTGTGAGAGAGGGGGGGGGGGAATAAAGAAGAATGGAGTACTGGTGGTCTCAGGAATCAAGTAGGGCTCGAGTTGGCAAAATACTTGATTTGCTCCCCAAGGTCTTGAATTTGAATTGGTGCATTGTTTGAGTGAGTATTCATCACTGGCATAGCTTGTTACTGATGGCCTAGTGAATGCATGACTACATTGTCTAGGGATTAGAGTAAATATTTTTGTTGCCTTATCAGAAATTGAACTCATATGTTTTTTTGACTTATCAGAAATTGAGCTCTAGTATCTAGATGAAGGATCAGCATTGTTTCTTGGATATGTTATAACATATCTTGTTTCCTTATGAGAAATTTCAGGCCTAGCACCTGGGCAAACGAGAAACAGTTCTTCTCCCATACCTTCTGATCTTCTATGGAAACCAAAAAACAATGGTCTTGGACAGAAGCATCATATTCGCAGGTAACATAAATCTGTTTCCTTTAGATATCTGTTTAATTGTCATTCTCACATTGCAGTAGGGTATCGTGAATCTTTCATGGAAGTGTCTACCCAGATGTAAGCTGTTTTCAAATTTAGAGCCTGTCGGCTCTTGATCTTTTCTTCATTCTCAATGGGCTTGAGATGCTTTTGACGAAATTTAGTTCTTTCAGAAGGCTTGATCCTTGTTTTAAATCTTGGAGCTGTTTGAAATTACTATGACATTAGAAAGCTTACGATTCACCTTAAGAAAGTGAATCAAATTGAATTGAACTGTAATATCAAATATTTTACTTTACCAGTTTTTAAAATTCTAAAAAATAAAGGAATATAAGAGACACTTGTAAATTATGGAATCAAGAGAACAATTTGTGTACATTTTATTCTTAGTTTTCTGAGAAAATCATATTTCAATTTCAGTTTCAGTTTGCACTTATTTACTTAGGCCTGATGATGCTAGTGAAGTGTGCTTCCAACATTCTGCTTTATATCTTCTTATTTCAGTTATGCAATGCATCATGCGAAGATATCTCATGTTTGGCACTTGGCATTTCATATTTATGTTTACTAGTTGTGTAATGCTGAGATGTTCTTCAATAATTTCAAGTGAAATTTACAAAATAATGATTATAGGTTGGTAAATTTCATAAAATGTAGTTTGATGGTCAGAATGTAGCAAATTTCTTCTCTGTAACTAATGTTATGGTTGACCTGTGACCTGTGACCCGTAAGACTGAAACTGCTCACATCAATATTATGTACCGATAAAATTATAATATACCTTAAGTAATAACTTAGAAATATGAATGACACACTTTCTTTTTAGCACTCTATGATTTTCCTTTCTCCTTTGTGGCCTGTAGGTTGTCCCATGGGACATCGTCACGATGGGAGTTCACTAAGTTTAGTCTTAGACTTTTAAGTTTTCATTGTTTATTTCTGGACGTAGGAAAAAAGAGATTTAGAATCAAGATCTTTTCAACTTCCAAAAGTTGTGTTAATACCATTAAGTATTAAGACCATATAATTTCAAGGATGACTCCTCAACTTCCATATTTATTTACATGCTAAATTAAAACCTAACCTAATGATAGAAACTTAGAAATTGTGAAATAGGTCTCGAACTCGGCCGGGTCACATTGGTTTTACTGGGTTGGGCCGGGTTAACCGGGTTGAGCCAGGTTAATCGGGTTTGGCCGGGTTTTAGGTCTTGACTGGTATAGGTAGGGTTTCAACCCGGTTTTGAGACCGGGTCGTGGGTCAACCAGCCGGGTTGGGCCGGGTTTTAAAACATTGTCTGTAACATGGCTGCTAGATAATTTTTGCAGTGTGTAGTCCTTTATGGGTGGGAGAGTTGGATATGCACTTCACGGGCAACCACGAGGTCATGGTATCAACTCCCATCAGTGGACAAAATTGGAGGGCGGGTACCAAACCAGGGTTCACGTGGCTTTCGACCTCACAGAATTTGCTGGACCAGGAGTGTCCCACTGTCCAAGAGATGTTTGGCCTGCCCATGGCTTAGGCTATTGGGGATTCAGATTTCAGGCTTGATCTTGGGTGGGTGGGTTTACTGTTGGTATCCTTTTTCTTTTCTTTTCTTTTTTCTTTCTTTCCTTTCTTTTTGTTTTGCAGTGTGCATAAGGACTGACATTGTTTGTTCCCGGCTTAAGTTAGCGGTTGGATTGGTTAGTTGGTTTCCATGTTATTTTGCTATTGATAGTCATGCTTTGCTTACCACCTTTTTTCAGGCTGACATTTTGTTGTCACATCTCTCATCCAGGCACAATCAAGAAAGTGTTATGTGAGCTCAGGAGAGAATGTTGGCATCTGTACAATTCATTTGTTCAGGAGGTTTTTGACTTCAATGTAGTTCATCAGATTAGATTTTGCGTTTTCTATTCTCAGGGAGCCATATTTATACCAATAATAACTGATTTCTCTGTCTTCATTGAACTAGCCTCCCATTAATCAGTGGGGTGTTCACTTTCAAAAAAAAAATCAGTGGGCTGTTATATTCTGTTAAAATTCAGAATTCAGATTTAACTTTGAAGTCTGTTTCAAAATTAGCACCTTCAGGATTCCTCATTCCAATTGAAACTTTGCTAAGCAAATAATATTGGTTAAAATAAATAGATAAAATTCAGGGTCACTTACATCCACTTGGATGAAGAATTAGCGACTGACATAGGAGAAAGCATTGACATTTTGAGTAGATACCTGAATTGCCCTAATAAATCAGAGATGTATGATTTTCAAGAACTTGTTAAGGCTTCATCATCTATCTAGTAGACCCTTTTAGTTTTAGTTTGGAGGTTTTAACTCCTTATTTCACATTTATGCTGGCCTCCAGCTTACAATGTCAAAATACAGATGTTTGTTAATATAGTCTTATATATTTATCAAAAAATGAAGGCAAACATTGGTAGTTTTGCAATACAACTTGGTAGTTACACATCTGATCTCATGGGGAAGAAATTTGATGTAATATCTATTAATGCTTCCTTATGGTTTTTCCACAAATTTTAATAATCTTTCTCATCTGATGTGTTTTTTTTATTTTTCCTTTATTTATTTTTTAGCCTGTTTGAGCGATGGCGATGATGAGTCCTAATGTGCCTGTAACAGTTGACTTTTCAGGTTCTCAACGACGTCTGATGCATCTGACGATTTGGTCATAGAGGAAGACTTTTTTCACTTCATTAGTTCGGCCTTTGATAAGCATGAAGGTATTTTGTTTAAATCTTGGATGTAAGTTCCTGGAAATATTGGTCACAGACAAGCCTCTCTCATTATTTTTCCTGGAACTCATTGCCTCTGTCATTGGCTTGTTCAATGACAACCCTCTAATAAATAGTCAACTAGGAATAGTAATAGCAGATATTGAGCTTATGCATGCAGTTTCAATGTTTGGTTGGCAAAGCATTTGACTCAGCAACTTGTGTGGGTGCGTCCACAGGAGGGATCCCATATAGGGGAGAGCTGCTTTTGTGCCCCCCCCCCCCCCAAAAAAAAAAAAAAAAAAAAACAATAAAAGGGAAAAAACACATCACTGGAGTGAATAGCATACCCCTGATAGAGGGAGTCGAGTATGTAGGCAATTGGTGGCATGGAGCCAGCCACTTGCCATCTTCTGCAGCAGAGAATCCAGTGCTTTTGCTTAATGGGAAGGGGTCACACCATCATACCTGCAACAAACTGTTCTGATGTTTGACTTGTGGCAAGAGGTTCACAAGAAGATGAATTGTGATCGTTCGGGAAGGAGCAGGAGACCAGGAAAGTTTTGCGCCCAGGCAGTGAACTATGGAAGGGTAGTAGGCAGAGGCTGGGATATAAGGAAGGGGAGATTGGATGACCTGACACCTTTGGTGAGTTCAAGTAACAAATTGTTGCAGGTGACAGTGGTTGATCTGTCGGCATGGGAAGAGAAGTGGTTGAGCAGATGCCTGAAAGCTCGATTGTTAGTATGGGACTGAAAGGAGGAGATCATTAAACAAGAGTTTGTTAGTAGATGGGGAGGTGCAAACTGGGAGGTATTCTTGGCATTGGAAGGGGCCTACAACATTGTGTTCCCATAAGTGCTGATTGCTTACTCTCTCAGGGAGGAGGGAAATAGGGAATACTACCCATGAGAGGGTGTCCTCTAGGTATTTTGATGGATATGGCAGAAGGCCACATATCGGACCCCAGGGTGGTGATCTGCGATGTCATGCTCATGAGGGTCCCTGGAGTGCAGTGTTATATTCTTGAAGTTGAGACAATGGCTATTGTTGAAGTGGCCAAACACTGGACATGAGAGCATATGGCACCCTTCTCACTGCAGAGCTTCTTGTGAGATAAAGCAGTGTATAATGTCTAAAAAGCCTTAGAAATCCTGTTGGTTGGGGTGTGGACGCACTTTTCGATCGATCGGTGATCGTGGTTCCTTTATTTGGTTTGTTAGGTGCGTGGGCATGCCAGTCACAAAGTGACAGTTTATTCGGGCTTCATGGGAGCCCTGGGTGCGCTCGATATGACTGATCAGACGATTGTGTAGTTCGTGTCGGGACCAAAATCCGTCGCGCCGTAAAGGTCACGGCGTTAATTACATCCCCTCGGAGAGGGGAACACCCTTGATTAATCGCTAGGAATAAGGGCCTCATGGCCAGAAAATGGATTGCATAAAAAAAATCTATCAAGAAATACTGAAGTCCTCGTACGAGGGTGTGAGGAAAGTGTCGGAGCTCGTGTCGGTCGTGTGCTGACCATTTAATGTTCGGACGAGTGTCCGGCTCGGGAAAAAACATAATCGTCACGAGAAAATCGGAGCACATATATGTCGGGATACGACAAATTTATTGTTCAAAGGAACGTGAAACGTTCGGCTGAATCCCGGTTAGAGTGGTCGGAAACCAATAAGTCTGTTGGCCCGGTGCAAGATCAAGCTGCGACCATACTGCGGTGGGCCCCCCGCGGTCGAAGTCAGGCTTGCATGGGCATCGTCAATATTTCCGTTGCCAAGGGGGCAGCGGGGGAATGTCCCGGGGTTAGATCCCAAAACAAAGACACGTCCAAAGATAGCGGGCTATTGGCCTAGGATATGAGTCAGACGATGACCATGATCGGGGCGGACCCGAGATCTAAGCGTGGCCCACGAAGACCTTATTGCTATTCCCATGCGTAGGGTCTGGGGTAATGAGAGTCGCATCGTTCTACCCGTTGTTGTCATAATTATTTATTTATTTATTTATTAATTTTTATATTGCTCATTGATCCTCCTTTTATTACCGGTGCGTTATATTCTTCTTTCTTTATTTATTTTATTATCATTCTTTTATTTTTATTATTTATTTATTTTTATATATAATTTATCTTTTTACGAGTTTTATTATTATTATTATTATTATTATTTTTATCATTATTTGTTATTATTATTATTTGTTACATTTGGAGTGTGCGTGGGAGGGTCTTCACACGATGTACAAGGCCCTATTTATGCAAGTTTTGATGCGATTAGTTTAATGCATGCATGGAGGAGGGGGGTGCTTTCTTTTTATTCGTGAAATGCACAAGGGAAGCTTGCATTATTTCTTTTTATCTTTTTATTTTATTTTATTATTATTATTATTATATTAATCCTGTTGAAAATGCGGCAGTGTCTCCCCTACACCCGAGCGCTGGGAGAGGGTGGTGGAGGCAAGCTAAGAGTATGCCGGATAGAGGGTGGATGGGTGTACCGGGTAGAGGGTGGCTAGGAGGGCTGAAAGATTGTGCCGGGTAAGGGCTGAAAGAGTGTGCTGGGTAAGGGCTGAAAGAGGGTGCCGGGTAAGGGTTGAAAGGATGTGCCGGGGAAGGGCTGAGAGGTGCCGAGCAAGAGGAAGGCTGGGCCGTGCCGAGCCTCCAGGGATTCATGCAAGGTATTTCTTATTTACCATTATTTTGGAGGTTAACATTATGTTGTGTTTTTATTTCCTTTATTAGTTTCAATCCTGACGAAATTTTGGCAGCATTTCTCCCGGACCCGGGATGGAAGGAGAATAAAGGGAACGCGCCCATATGGAGTGGCGGAACCCGACAATCTGAGGTGTGCACCAGGGGCGACCGCACCTTTGATAAAACTTCGGAAAGCCCGGAAGAACCAACGAATGGAAGATGTCTCCAAGACAGGCCAAGGGGGATTCAGCTACCAAGGGAGGAGGGCGACAAAGGGATCAAAGGAAAGATGTTAGGCTGGTAGGGCTCAAGGAGAGGAAGGAACAAGCTTCCCATTTGGGCCAAAGACCAGATGTGGAATCCGGGCCCTCAGAGGGGAAGAACATCGACGCATAGAATCCAAGAACACCGAGAAAACAGCAGAGGAAATGCACAACACACCACACGCAGTGGGATAGATCGAGGGAGGCCACAAGAAACCCAAAAGAAGGGGGGGGGAGACTTTCATTCATAAAAAAAAAAAATGACCGTGACCGGCCATACACATTGCGGTATACATCGAGGCCGAAGCCACAGAAGAGGGGAGAAGAAGAAAAGGAAGAACATGGAGAGGAAATAGGAGGGGAGTTGGGGTCGAGCAGAGGCGACGGCTCCCTGCTTTTCCCCACTCCCCCTGCTACACAGACCCTCCCTTTCTCTCTCTTTCTCTTACTCTCTCTCTTTTCTCTGGCCTCCGGGAAGCCTCCAACGTCGGAGCAACTTCTTCCTCTTCTCTCTTCTCTCTTCTCCCAGTGGCAGGCTCTGTTCGTCTCCGTGGGTGTGCCCTCCACGTCTATGTTCGTCTCTTGTTCGTCGGAGAAGAGGGGCTTTTTATACTCTCAGTGGCGGGGGCTTCCAAAGGCGGGAATGGGACTGGCATTAAATGGGTTTGACCTGCTCATCCTTGGTGGTAGGAGGGGTAGCCCGCGTGCCTTCAGGAGGGGACGACACCTCAGCTAGCCCCACTGCGCGCCAAGGATCGTAGGGCGTGGCGTAAGATCTTGCTTGCCAGCTACACCGGGTGGCAAGGCGTGCCGTTGAGAAGCCAGAAGGCTGTGCCGTTGGAAGACCCAAGAAGTGTGCCGCTGGAGGCTTAAAATAGTGTGCCGTTGAAGGCTTGAAATAGTGTGCCGCTGAAGCTCTTGCAGGTGCGTGCCGTTGAAAGGCCCAGAAGGGTGTGCCGCTGGGGGGCTGAAGAAGCGTGCCGTTGAAGGGCACGAGATAGTGTGCCGTGGAAGGCTAAAGAGGGTGTTGTGCCGGGGAGAAGGGCGTTCGTCAGCGTGCCGAGCAAGGGCACTGAAGGCGTGCCGGGGGAGCACCCCGGGGGTGTGTCGGGCGTGGTGCTCTGGAGCGTGGTTGAAGGCCGCTGAAGGCGTGCCGGTGGAGACGCTCGCAGATGTACCGGCCAAGGGGCGTTTGGACTGCACCGGGTAAGGTGGCAGAAGGTGCATCGGATGAGGCGAGTTGCTGTCGGACGAATAATGGATGCTGCCGTATGGGAAAGCCTCCCGGTTGGTTTGCACAGTTGCTGGGTGGATGGGATCTGTCGGACGAGTTGAGCAAAGTAGGGGCCAGCAGCCGGACGCGGCTCTCCCACAACCGGCTAGGGCGAGACCAGACTACCTCCACCCACGGGCTTGGTAGCAGGGCCAGAGGCAGGTAGACGACGGGCCTCCACAGCAGACCAAGGCAGGGTGAAGCAGGGGCATCCCTGCGACCTCCAGCAGCCAAGGACACCGGAGGCGAGAGGACGGGGGCCAGCGGGAGAGGAGCCAACAGGGCCTCCGAAGCTGACTGGGAGTCGCGTGAAGGTGCAGCCGGAGGGGCAAAAAAAGGGGGGGGGCCCTCCAACACGAGGCAGCAGAGAATGGGGCCCGGCTGGGGCAGCGGCGGCAAGGTCCGAGGCGGGAGACGACTGTCGACGGGCCACCGGAGCTGGGGAGGGAGCCGCAACAGCCAGCAGACCAGAGGAAGGTTGGGGCAGGCGAGCAGACGGTGGACAAACCTCCTGAACCAGAAACAGAGTATCGTTGCTTGCTGCTGTCCCATAACAGACATGGGAGGGAGAGACCGAAGGAGTAGCAGCAGGCTGATCTAGGTGGTGTGCATGGGGGTTGCCTGCAACGTCCACAGAAGAAGCGAAGGCTGGCGGTGCTCCAGAGGCGACGGGCTTGCTAGGGAACGGTGAGGGGCAGTTTCCTGCCAACGGTGCTAGAGCGGAGACCGGTTGCGCAAAGGAGGCGCCAAGAACGTGTCGAGCCGTGGAGAGGTGGAGCGCGGCGGAGGAGGCAGTGGGTGTGCCGGGCACGGACGCTCGCGGGTGTGCCGGTGAAGGGCGCTCGCGGGTGTGCCGGGGCGAAGCCGCACAGGGAGTGTGCCGGCCAAGGGCCGTTTGGAGTGTGCCGGTGGAGACCTCTGGGCAGTGTACCGATGGAGGGGCCTGCCGAGTGCACCGGGTGAGGTCTATATTCTGGCACTGCTATGTACCCATAAGACCAGAGAGCCCTTGAACAGGAATAGGCTGCGGTGTTGGTTGAGTATCTCCAGTCCCAAGCTGGCCATATTCATCATTTCCCCGTGCCCAGAGTATTCCTTCCTCTGTAAGTGCCAAGTTATGAAATGCCCCAACTGCAATCAGCCTGACACGTTCAAGGCCTACAGGAGTAGAAATCTGCTTTATGTCTCCTGGAGGCTATGGCTGACCCCAGGTCCACACATGCCCTTCATGGGTAAGAACCACAGAATGAGTACCTCCAGCAGCTACCTGGCGAACAGATAATTTAGGTGCACATCTCTGGGGGATTACAATGTCCCTTCTAAAGGACCTGCCATGTTCATCCTTCCTCACAGGCTCCTCCCCACACTGTCCGTATTCATTCCCACCCCAAGCATAAGCACGGCCCTGGTCATCCACGGCTAGACAATGTCACCCTCCAATGGCTGCCTGAATGATCTTGACACGGGCGAGCACCTTGACGAGGGCGGGCACATTCTCAGTCTTCGTCTCGGGGGGGGGGGGGTGCCCCAGAGTGCCTCTTTGATTCCATCCCCAAGTGTATAAATTCCCGTTGTCACATATAGCGAGGGAGCTCCTGCTGCCAGCGACGACGGTGACGACGCTCTTCGACTGGAGGGACCTGATGCTGCAGACCCAGTCCTTGTCCTCCCAGTCCCCCATCCCCAGCTGCCCGTCCTCCCCCGAGCCCCAAGCGAGGACGACAGAGCTGGCGCCGGAAGGCGCTGTGGCGGCCATGGGAGGAACCCAGACAGAGCACTGCTACTGGCGGGGAGGCCAGTGGAGTAGCGAGCGCGAAGGAGGAGGGCCCGGTGGGAGGTTGACACGGTGCGGCGTGTGCCACGGGGGAAGTGCTGGGTGTGAAGGCGGTGAGGCCTGCAACGGGTACGAAGGGGGCTACCCAGCACAGTGGTGTGCCGTGGAGAGGGAGTGCTGGGTGGGGGCATC
Source organism: Amorphophallus konjac (assembly GCA_022559845.1). Classification (NCBI taxonomy): domain Eukaryota; kingdom Viridiplantae; phylum Streptophyta; class Magnoliopsida; order Alismatales; family Araceae; genus Amorphophallus; species Amorphophallus konjac. The sequence goes on from CM040128.1 coordinate 21,331,592, forward strand.
ACCGGTTATATAAACCTCCCGCTGGATACCTGGGACCTGCCGTAAGAAGTAATCCCCATAATGCTTGGTAAGCTTTGATTCAGTTACGTGTATGATATCCTCATTAATATAGAAATCAATATCAGCATTGGAGATGATCTTTCCATGATTATCTGCTGTATGTGTTTTACGCTTGTAAGTCATCAGGATTGTCCTCAGAGTTGGCTCATCTACTTCCATGTAAGCTGCAAGCTTTCCAATTGAGATAGTCGAGTGGAGCTTCAAGAAGCTGCGTATACCAGAAAGCAGTTGTTGTTGTTTCACTTCATAAAGGAACAGCTTCAGTTGCAACCTATAAGCATCCTGGTTGTAATTTGCAAGGGGCTCCTCAAAAAAAAAAAGGAGCAGATGGTGTAATAAACTTTGGGAAAGCATAGAAGAACAATTTGTCATATAAAGTATATGCCTCGTCACCATATCTCTGCATTCGCACCATCTTTTCACTGTACTTTTCTCTTTACTTGATTGTTGACATTTTCATCAACTAGTTTCCCTTGGGGGCACAGTGAAAGACAAATTGCCACCAAGGCATACATTTGCTCATTTTTTTTTCAGAATATGATCATATTGTGGAGATTTCTGATGATATTGTTTGGTCTTCAAAATATATAAGAGGATTTTGTTGAACTCTCGTATTGCTTCAGCATACCCTCTCAATATCATGTTTGCAGATCCATAGTGATAAATTGCACTTATATGGCTCCCAATTACAATGGTATAAGCTCCTTGTTGACTGATGCCAATAGGAGCCAAACGCTTCAGCCCAGTTTGATAATCCCCGAGAAGACAATGCACTCTCAGCAATCCTATGATGCTGTAATAGCCCAAGACTTTCAAAACACTGCTTCCACCTTCATAGTCATAACCATCAGTAGCTGTAAACTGTTCCAGACCCTCCTTCTCTCGCTCCAATATTTGGATGAACATGGATTTTTCCACAAGGGCTTGCAAATAATTTAGCACGCCATACACACTCCATGCCTGGTCATACTGCCTCAGCAGCTGGAGCTCCTCCTCTGTTTTGTTCTTAAGCTTGGCTCGGTACTGGCAGTAGGACTGGAACTGGTACACGAACTCGTCCACCGTACCCCACAGCCACTGGTTGGGATGCTGCATGTTGACCACCCCGTGCAGCACCAGGCTGAACAGGCTGCAGTAGCTGTCCCACGACTCCACCCGCTGGCGCCCCGTGGGGAACAACCGCGCGTAGAGGTGCCGGAATCAGAGCTCCCTGTACAGCAGGCAGAACACATGGTCGCTGTCGTCATGGGGCGATGGCCTCCCCGGCCGGCCAGGGGCTCTCCCGGAACATCCGCTCGCATAGCCTCCGGGAGCTCCCCTCGTACATCTGGTGGATCTCGTAGACGTTCCGCTCCCGGATGTGGCGATCTGTGATACGGTGAGGCGGGAAGGTGGTCGATACGGTGAGGTGAACAGCGTGAATGGGGGATCCAGTACGGCGTGAGCGGGCTCATCCGGCACGGGCGGAGGTGTGCCATCCGGCACAACCTTTTGGGTGTTATCCGGCACACAATAGGGGGGGCCATGGGAGTGCACTGGGCAGAAGATGATAGAAGCGTGCCGGGTGGAGGCTCTGACTAGTGCACCGGTTAGAGGGGCACACGGGTGCACCGGGTGAGGAGAAAAGAAAGGGAAAGAACGAGAGAGAAAGGGAGAGAGAAAGAGAGTGGGCCACCCTCCCTTTTTATTTTATTATATATTATTATTATTATTTCTATTCCTTTCTTTTTTTCTTGTTTTCTTGTTTTTCTTCTATTTATTTTTTATTTTATTTTATTTTATTTTTCTCTTTCTTTCTTCCCTTCCTTCTTTTCTTTTTCTTTCTTTCTTCTCTTTTTTTTCCTTTTCTTCTTTCTTTTTTTTTGGGTGTCCACATGGGGAGATGTTCCTGGTGCAAGCAATAGTTGGAAATTGTCAAACTCCCTTGGCGGCAATGGATGGACGTTTAGGGCAACATTTTGCAGGTGGATGTTAAAGGTAGGGGACGAACATTATTGCATGTGCAGTTGCATCGTTATCTGCATTGGTAGGTAGGCCATGCCAATCCCCATCAATTTAAATTTTGAATTGGGTAGGCTGCTGGTCTGCCAACTGCTTGCGGACTTGGCAGGGGATGGTCTTGGTAGGTCTGGATCAATATCCTCATCACTGCTCCTTGATCCATGGCCTCTTGATTGTCTTAGGAGGTGAGATTACTGGCTGGCAGAGAGGGCGACAAGACTGCCTTATTTTCAAAGAGTGCCTCTATGGAGGAGGATTTCAATCAAAAGCCTGAGACAGGAGGGTCAACTTCTGACTCAGGAACAGGCAATCAAGTAGCATGAGGTGCAGTTCTATTCTAGGCTCTCAGAAGAAGAAGAATTGAAGGCCTCCCATAGGTAGAGAACTCATTCCACATCTTTCTAGTATGCAGATGACACTACATCCTAAACACATTGGCTGCAATCACAAATATTAAAGGTGACACTGGATTGCCTTATCTAGGCCTCTGACTAATAATAAAGGTAAAACAGTAGATCACCTTGTCTTAGGCCTTTGAAAAATAGTGATTGCCTTGTCGAAGGCCTCTCGAAGTTTCGATTTTGGGACAAAACCATCTACAGAAGCATACTGCTTTCCCTGTACAGTGCCGCCTAAGATCTTGTCCAGTCCTGTTGCCAACACCTTACCTATGATCTTAAATGAACCTTTCAGAAGACTATTGGGTCTAAAGTCCTTTAATTCAAATTCAAAACCACCTTCTTTTTTGGTAATAATGCCATGAAGGTTTGATTTACATATTTACTGCTCTGTTCCTTATGAACACAGTCGTGCACAGCAGTGAGGGCATCTTCTTTAACTAATTTACAAGATTTTTGATAGAAAAGTATGGGATTCAATGGAGATCTTTTGTCTTCTAAAAAGAGATAGTATCTCACTTGCTTAGACCATTCCAATGAAGGTCTGTTGATTCTTCAGGAGGATTTATCAGAAGAGGATGTAAAAATGGCTGCTTTCAGTGATGGTGGTGACTGGTGAGAAAGCACCTGCTCGATTAGTGTGGTAGTGTTTGTTTTTTATGCATTGTTAACAGATAGGTGAGTGATGGTTTGAAGGTGAACTACAGCAAAAACCGCATGGTTGGGGGGTAAATATGGAGGAGAGATCACTTAGGAGAGCAGCATTTATTTTGGGTTGTCAGATAGCAGACTTTCCATTCTCCTATTTGAGTGTACCTTTATCCCCAGGGCTCTTCACTATGGCCTAGTTTGTTATCGGAATAGCGCCCACAGATTCCCCACCCGATGAGAGAGAAACTCGTGGGGCCCACACTCTCCCCTCACACACATTCACTTTAATCGGGGTCGGGCACCGTGTTCGACCCTCTGGGGTCAAACACGGTATCCCCAACCAAAAAACAAAGCGGCCCTATAGGGATTGGCAAGTGGTTGTGCAGAGTTATGTCTACGCTGGCGTACTGGAAGGCGAGGCTCCTCTCATACGTGGGGAGAATGGTGTGATGCAAATCAGTGCTTGACAATGTATTTATCTACTACCTTTCTATTTTCAAGATCCCAAAAATAGTGGCGAAGAAGTTGGAGTCCATTCAAGCTAGATTTTTCTGGGATGACAGTGGGGACAGTGGCAGGGCTTAGGATGATATCTCTTGTGCTAGAGTCTGCAAGAGCAAGGATGCAAGAGGGGTGGGCATCAAGAACATTAGAGATTTCAACCTAGCTCTATTGTGTAAATGATTGTGGAGGTTCGGAGTGGAAGACAGTGGGCTGTGGCTACATCTTATCAGGCAGAGATATTATAGCATGACTGGAGAGTGGGATCTGTCACTGGCTCACATGTATAATATCTCTCCGATTTGTAGAGGCATCCTCCAGTGTAGTGATTTCATCAAATCCAATGTTCGGGTCAATGTGGGTAATGGACAGAGGTGCCTATTCTAGAAGGACAGGTAGTGTGGAGATTTCACATTAGAAGAATCTTTTCTGATGTTTTTTGCTATTACGGCGGCACCCGGGGAATTGGTGGCACATTCGTTTGACATGCAGTTATTTTGGGGCACATGGTCGCCTACCTTCGGGAGGAATCTTACACATGAGGAGATAGACCAATTAGAGGGTCTCATATTATTCCTCCTAGACTATAGAGTAGTGGATAGCATGGCTGACAAGTGGGTGTGAAGATATGGAAAGGAGGGACTTTTCTTAGTCAGGTCTGCTTATACACTTATTTCAGATGGGGTAGTGCGCCACCATTTTGCTCCGCACATTTGGGCTCTCAAGAGCCCCATCAAGGTGAAGCTACTGATACGGAGGTGTTGAAGGCAAAAAGAAAATGACACACAAAAAATAAAATAATAAATAAATGGCTATCTTTAGAGGCTCCCCCCTTGAAAATCCCTTTTTATGGGGTTTGAACCGGTCCAAACCCCCATGAGGAGTTTTGGACCGGATCCAACCCCCCCATGGGGGTTTGGTCTGGATCCAACCCCCATGGAAGGGTTTTGGACCGGGTCGACCCCCCATGGGAGGTTTGGTCCGAGTCCACCCCCCCATGGGGGTTTGGTCCGGGTCCAACCCCTCCATTGGGGGTTTGGATCGGATCAACCCCCCATGGGGGTTTTGGTCTGGGTCCAACCCCCTCCATGGAGGTTTGGACCTGATCAAGCTCTGTGAAGGTTTTTTTTGACTGGATTAAATAATTTTTTGGGTCTGATTAAGTCTTAAGTGGGTGCTATACCTTAGTTAGTGTTGTACCCTTAATTTTCTTGACTAAGTTCGAGATAATTTCATACATGTTAATCGACGGTTAAACCACGACGTAAAGCCAATCCGTCATTTTATGGAGTATCTCCACCCAGTCGGGTCTTAGAACCCGATCATATGAAAAGACAAATTGTGTCGCAGCAAAAAGGGATGTAGGAAATTTTTATGTGCAACCAATATAGAGACCAAACATTGTGTATCATGTGGTCCAAGCAGATGCGAGCCTCCTTCCTCGTCGCCAACGACACAAAACAAGCACGAACAAGCGACGAAGACCTCCCGTGCTCCTCTCCATGCGTCCCGCTGTGAGCAAAGGCAAAAAGGGACCAAAATTGGGGTTTAAGAGGACAAGAAGGGGGGCGGCCTGAGGTTTTACCCCGTTGGGGATCTGCACGGGGGTCGGGCATCCTGTTGGGGGACCCAGCGGGGTCAAACAGATCCCGATGGGTCTGTTGACCCCGCCAGGGGGCCGCGAGGCTCCAGTGGATCCCGTTGGACCCTTAGCGGGTTCAAACAGACCCTGCAGACCCTTTCGGGTCTGTTTGACCCCGCTGGGTCGCGTGCGGGTCCAGTGGACCTCGCCGACCCCCAGCGGGGTCAAACAGGCCCCACCGGGGTCTGTTGACCCCGCGGCCCTTTTTACTCCAAGCAGACCCCGCAGACCCCGTCGGGTCTGTTTGACCCCGCTGGGGTCGCGTGCGGGTCCAGTGGACCTTGTCGACCCCCAGCGGGGTCAAACAGGCCCCACCGGGGTCTGTTGACCCCGCGGCCCTTTTTACTCCATAAAAAAAAGAAAGAAAAAGAAAAAAAAAGGAGGTTTTTGACCCACCTTGACAACCCTTAGTCCAAAACTTGGCATTTTCTGTCAAGGTGGAGTTCAAAAAAATATTTTTTCTGTCCAGGTGGGGTCCAAAAACCCCTATTTTTGTCAAGGTGGGTTCCCTACCTTTTATAAATACCCCCTGGGTCCAAGGAGGAGGGACACAAAACTCAACGAAAAGAGACAGAGAGAGGACACTCACGAGAGAAGACAATACTGCGCTGGAAGAAGAAGAGTTGTTCTTTTGTTCGACCCATTTCGGGGCATGGAAAGATAAATACCCCCGGCTCTTGTATCTATACCCCTAGTGGATATGTTCTTCCGTGCAGCCCGACCACAGGTATTAAATACATTAGTACCCTGTGTTGCATTTATGCCCTCAGTGGCTTTGTATGGTTGTTTCCTATGCCTTCCCTAAAATTGCAAGGAAACCCATAAAGTCCTATAATTACAGCTATATTCTGGAAGTTTTTTTATGGCGACTGTGCCCCTTTCATGCCGTGCATGCACGGGAATCTATTGTATAGTCGACAATCTACCGACAGCCCCTTTGTACTCACATAAATCATTAACGTGCCAACTATGCTGTGTGCACTTCTATGATCGCGTACAAATCTTGACTACCAGTTAAATTGTGTATATGCCCCTACCTTGTTAAGGATGATCATGTGTCCACTTTCTTTCGGCCACAAACTTGTTCCAACACTCGCAGATGTTACCTAACTATGTTCACACCCGGGTGCTGCTAAACCCTAGCCATTAGCCTTCGGAGAGTAAATTACTAAAATAACTCTGGAGTCCAAAAACGGCCAAACAACCCCCAAACCTTCCAGAAATTGCCTGTGTGCCCTTGGAGGACAAGGGGAGTCCCCAGCCGCTCACCCAGCACAAAAACAACACAATGCCCCTAGCCTGGTCCTAAATTATTAGAATACCTCTGGAACCCGCAAAATTACTAAAATACCCCTAGGATCGAGAAACTCCCAAGACGCCCTAATGTCTTTGGCCTCCTGTAAATCAGACCTATATCTTCAAATCCTAAGGTTTTGCCAAATTTAACTGAAACCCTAATTCCTTCATTAGTTGTTGCTGTTCTTGATGTACAGGGGGATGCATTGTGAGCCGTGCACGCCAATTTGCCCTTGACATCAGAACCTATGTAAGGGACTCTAGGACTTTTTTTGACAACCAAACAAGGGTGTTCAGACATTATGTCGATGTAAATTAACACTGACTGCGGTCAGTGGGGAGAGGTTCAACACTCGAACTCAAATCGTCTGATATGATGCGCACCCACAGAATAAACTATGCACAAGCTATCTATACAACCTATCGAGTGTGCATTTTCATAAATTTCCTTTTTCTTTCTAAAAGGCTCAGTAAGAAATTTATGAAATCCTTCAAACGAAAAAAAAAATATTTCGTGACCCAACAGAATGGCATGCCCGGTAGGACCTTTCTCGTCTTTCTTCTTTCTCTCTAAGAAGTCCAAGACCTTCTTTAAGGTTCTGATTGCCCCTCTTTCCCGCGGGACACACAATCTATCCCCTCGAAAAAGATAACCCTCCTGAAGGATGTAATTATTGTACTCTCTGGAGGGTCTTGACTGGAGTGTAGCGTAGATCAGACCAAAATCTGGGCAATCGGGGTACTTCTCTCGGAGCCTCTTAAACCCCGTGACCTCTGTGCAGACAATAGATAAGAAAGAGAAAGGATCGACGACTCAGCGCGTCTGCCACACAATTCTCCACACCCGCCGAATGCCTGAGGATGAATGTATAGGCCTGACTCTACCCATCGACCGTGTCGGGGGTTGAGCTTCTTCTGAGCTTGGAGAAATCTGAGGGTCTCGTGCTCCGATTACAGCACAAACTCCTATTGCAGTAGATAGTGTCTCCAATGTCTCAAAGCTTGCACTACCACATAAAACTCCTTGTCATAGGTGGAGTACTTCAGCTTTGCATCATTCAATTTCTCGCTGAAGTAAGCAATAGGGTGGCCCTACTGACTCAACACTCCCCCTATGCCGACACCAGAAGCATCACATGAGACTTCAAACACTCTCGAAAAATCTGGCAGTCGAAGTACATGTGCTTGAGTCATCTGCTCCTTCATGTCACGAAAGGCCGAAACAGCGGCCTTCTTCCAAACAAAGGCTTCCTTCCGAATGTAGTCTGTAATCGTAGCCGTAACAATGTTGAACCCGCATATGAACCCATGGTGGAAGGTGGCCAAGCTATGAAAGTTGCGCACATCATGGATAGTTTGCGGCTCAGGCCACTCTACGATCGCCCTAATCTTCTCTAGGTTAGCGGAGACACCCTTACGAGAAACAATGAAATCCCAAAAATGTAACATGATTGGTCAGGAAGGTACATTTCTTGAGGTTGCCATATAAGCTCTTACGATGAAGGGTGAGACACCTAGCGTAGGTGGCCCACATGATCATCCCTAGTGCGGTTGTAGATAAGAATGTCATCAAAATATATGACCAGGAATACCCCAATGAATGGTCTCAACACCTGGGTCATAAGCCACATGAAAGTACTAGGGGCGTTGGACAGCCCGAAGGGCATGACCAACCACTCATAAAGTCCGTCCTTTGTTTTGAAGGCCGTCTTCCATTCGTCTCCAGGTCGGATCCTGACATGATGATGACTACTCTTCAGATCGATCTTCGAGAGCACTGTGGCTCCTGCCATCATATCTAACATGCCATCCAAGCGGGGAATGGGAAAATAATATTTCACCGTGATGCGATTAATCGCACGACTATTCACGCACATTCTCCAAGTGCTATCTTTCTATAGAGCTAACAGTGTGGGAACGACGCAGGGGCTCATGCTCTCCCTCACGGAGCCCCTTCTCAGATACTCCTCAACTTGCCTCTGTAACTCAGCATACTCAGCCGAGTTCATGTGATAGTGTGGCAAGTTGGCTAACGTGGACCCCGATATCAAATCAATTGCATGCTGGATATCACGCATAGGAGACAATCCATCCAGAAGGTCCTTGGGGAAGATATCTATAAACTCGTGGAGGAGTAAGGGAATCTCAACAGGGTGCTTGCTCGATGCCTCCTCAGTGATCACCTCGGTAACCTCTCTCCCTACTAAGGCATAGATGGTATTACAGTTGGGAAGCACCTGCTCAAACTCCCGAGCGGTGATCAACTACAGGGTCCTGGAAGCTGGGCACCTAAGATAGTAGCACAAGGTGTAGGGGTGCTACAAGATAGGGAAGCTCTGGGGACGGAGGTGGTGCCCTGCTGCGTAGTATTGGGTGCCACAGTAGTGGATGCGCTAGCAATAGCCGTGGCACTGGGTGGCGTGCCCTCCTACGTAGTAGTAGAAGCTTGTGGTCGGGAGGGATGTATGGTGATACGTTGACCGCCATGCTCGAAGACACAAGTGTTGGACCGACCATAGAGAGTCGCATCCACATCAAGTATCCATGGCCTATCCAAGATAATACTCCTGACCTCCATAGGCAAGATATCACACCAAATCTGGTCCTCATATGGGTGGAAATTTATTGGTACGAGATTTCTCGACCAAACGGGAATAGAAGTTGTGTCCACCAGGACACTCGGTAAGGGCAAGGGCGATCCACATGCGTCAATCCAAGGCGCGCGACGGTACCAGTGGAGATTGCATTAATGTAACTCCCACTATCAATGATGACCTTGCACACCTTACCACCTAGGTGGCTGTAGGTGTGGAAGATCACAGTACGACACCAATCGTTGCTCTCCCTCGGCTGGGTCAGAATGCAGCGAACGACCCCAAGTCTGTCATCACCTAGCGTGTCCTTAGTGCCAATCGCTCCGATACGGTCGATTGCTCCCTCCTCTAACTGAAACTTATCGGCCATGTTAACTCCAACCTCTTAACTCACCCCTATTGGGACTGCTGGAGGATCCTCCTGATCGGCACTCTCAAGGGCTAGAGCCCTTATAGGACAAGAGGAGACATAGTGACCAAGCCCTTGACATCGATAGTAGCAGTTACAAGAACCGCCGTTCTGAGGCAAACCTCCCACCATAGGGGCTTTCCCCTTCTCATCTTGCCTGACAAGTGGTGTACTAACTCGAGGGTGAGTGGGAGGGGCAGGTAAGGCCGGCACAACACATGCTCTTTCGGTGGGTGGATCCTGGCGAGGGGTCTCGGGGAGTCTGAAGGCAGGACTCCTCTGCGATGGCACGGGTACTGCACGTTGCTCGAAGGGGCGCTAATATGTGGGTCTCGCCTGAGAGGGAGAATCCCTCTCCAACTCGAATTGTTCCATCTCACGCACGACCTGGTAGGCTTGATCAATGGTCATCACATGCTGACGGAACAACTCCTGCTGATAAACTTGACGAAGTCCCCTCCGAAACTGGAAAAGGGTCAATGCGCCCTCCTCGCGAGCTCCACACCTCAATAGGAGCTTGTTAAACTCGTCGATATACTCCGAAACAGATCTGGTATCTTGAGTGATGCTCTGTCATCTATCAATCAAGCGATGTCGATACGTCACGGGGACGTACTTATCTCGGAGTCTCGCCTTCATCTTCTCCCATGAGTCAATAGGCTCCTTGTACTGCTGCGCAAGGCGATCCTCAAGGTTCGTCCAATAAGTCTGGGCTTGACCTCGCGACATTGTCTTGGCGAAGAAAGCTCACTCAGGGTCAGACATCCCCATCCAATCAAAGTAGCGGTTCATCCTGGCTTCCCAATCAAGATAAACCTGCGGTTCCAAGGAATCGTCAAACAGGGCGCCTCGAGTCGGGCGTTTCGAATATCTTGGTCCCGGTCTTGCTACGCCTGCCGCTCATCATCAAACTTTTGATCATGCCTCCTATCAAACCTTCTGCACCCCCAGGCAGCGGGGGCCCTAGGAGTCTCATCCACCTCCTCCTCAAAAGACTCTTTGTCAAAATCCTCAACATGACCACACCGATCATCAACGCAGACAACCTTAGGGGGTGGGGGCTGAGGCGCGGCCCAGGAATGTGGACGCTGTGGCTGAGGGGGATCTACTGCCCGATCACGCCTCTGATCCTGGATGACCCCCTCCAGAGCAGTGATGCGACCAACCATCCCCTGGGCGGTACGGTCATATCTTGTGACCCTATCCTCTAGGCCTGTCAATCCCTCACCAAGGTGTCGGTCCATCATCTGTATCTCAGCCCTGAGTTGGTACGCTAACTCGATCAAGTCGGGACCTCACTGAGGGTCCGCGTGCGTGACTGACACGCTCGGGTGTGAACTTGACATCGTCGTTGGCAAGTGATACACAACACCACTACGTGTGGGCATACGAAACAGGACGGGACTAAACTACAATGCATCGACACACTATCATGTGAAACAGATGCAAATATATATATTTTTTAACACGATGCAAACGATCTGACAATAAATGCAAGACACATTGTGATAAAATGGTGACTACCTTAGACTGCCGACCTTGGCTCTGATACCAAAATTGATGCGGGATAGTGTACCTAAACGAATTCGACGAGGCGACTAAGGAGATCGGCAAACTAGCTACAATAGATCGACTAATATTCCGACGGTACTCGAATGCCAAGAGACAAAATATGCGAAATAACAGTAGCTACGCTCTAGGAAATCATCCCTCGCAGCGAGAAACGTCAAACCAAACAGTAGATAGGACTACCACATCTTAGGGTATCAATCACGCACATACAACGTACTCAAATAGGTGTGCTTCATAGGAAACACTCACAGACTCATAAACCGACAGTAGAATAATTTAACAGGCTAAGCATCCTAACTCACTGGCGGCGACAAATGTGACATAGATAGTATATAAGCAAATTAAAGGAGCGGATTTCTATCACTAACCTACTCGTTGAAGAACGAGGTGCGTACTGAGGCCACATACACCGAGCGGAAGGGAAGGGGGATGGCTGCAGAGTGGGCTGGCCAACGGCTACAGGGGTAGGTGACCCAGGTGGCGTGGGGCGCCGGGGCTTTGTGCCGATGGCAGAAGGTGCACCGGTCGGCGTGGTTGCAAGATGCTGCGACTGGAGGACGCGAGCGGCCGGCGCCCCCGTTGATGACGACGACGACGATGGGGTGACAGGGGATGGCAGTGTCGACTGCCACGAGCTCCGATGGCGAGGTGGCAGGTAGCCACACTGGTGGCTTGGGTCCGTGCGCAGGCGGCAACATTGGCGACAACGGCAGGGTGGAGTCTCGACGGTAGGGTGGTTAGGCGTGATAGCACTGGGCCTAGCCCCATCGGCAGGGAAGGAGCTGCGGGGCTGGAGTAAGGGCGCGTGAGGGCTGTCCTCAGATCGTAGGTGGTGGTGGCGACGGTGGTAGCGTGCCGTCGGGACAGGGGGTGTGAGCACTTACAGGAGGTGGCGACCAGACCATTGGGGATAGCGGTGTCGACCACCGCTGTCACTGTTGGTGAGGGCGATTGGTAGCTCTGCGGGTGCGGCCTGGGCTGTGCACAGGCGGGGACACTGGCCTGTTATTCGGAGGTGGCGGCCTAGTGCGTCGTCGAGGGCGGAGGTGGAAGACGGTGCAACACCCTTCGCGGTGGCTGATAGTGGAGGCGGGCTTTGCAGGGAGTGGTGGCGTCCGGTGTGCAGGGGAGGATGGAGCAGCTGCGGTAGCGGCTGATCCCCAACCGGTTCGGCAGCTGCCGACAAGGGAAAAGAGGGGGCGAAGGTTGGTGGGCTCTTGTCGGTGCGACAACGGCCGGCGGAGGAAGGAAAATGGGGGTGGCGGTAGTGGCTTGTTGCGTGCGTGGATTGCCTTGGGGACTTGAACGTGATGGGGGGAGAAGAGGAAGAAGAAGAAATTGACGTGGGGAGTGAGGGTGGTGGCGTGGGGAATCACGGGATCACGTGGGGCCAAGAAGGGGTACGTGCGTTTGAATTTAGGAGAGGAACAAAAGAGGAGAATAGGCTTCACGCCTAGGGCTCTCGCCCCACCCAAATCCCTTCACGGGAGGAAGATGGTGGCTCCAAGCTTCACAAATTTCAATGCTTCATTCTCCAAAAAAATGGGACTACAACATTATTTATAGGGGAATCAAACCCTAGTGGTCTTCCCCTCATGCCTAAAAACCAAAATATCCATGTGACCTAAAATAGTGCAAAAATCACATTTGAAAATACACAATAAATGAAAATATCTCAAATGGGCCCCTAATGGGCCTCTCTCTCAAATAAATAGTCAACTAGTCAAAAAGAAAATACATCAATATGCTAATGGATCATCATCAAGCCAGAGGGATACTGATGTCGCTGCTGGAGGTCTCCGACGATCGCAAATGCGAGTCGGGTCGAACCGGACCCATGCTCTGGTGTCCTCACCAAAAGAGGTATGGACTGGGATCAGAGATAGAATCCACCACTCCATAGGCCAATTTGAGAGAGTGCACTACCTCCTCCTCAAATGGCACAAGAGGTGGGTCTTAAAGGGGGGATAGAATCATTTGGTAACTCATCTTGCATCCTACTCTGTGGGTGCTGTGAAGCGAAGAAACGGAATAATCTTCAGAAGGGAAGCGAGAGTAGTGGATAGGAGTGTTTCCTTTGTTTGTGGGATAGTGTGTGAATGGGCAAAGCATCTATGTAAAGTGGTGCCTCATAACTCCTCTCTTTTCCTTTTGCTGGGTGGATAGCTAGGGGTTCACCATGTTAGTGTGGAGACTTTGGTACAGGGATATTTGGGAACTGACAGATTATACTTATACATCCCTCTTCTTTTTTACATTTAATACAATTGTGGTACTATCCACTTTTAAAAAAAAAACAGATAGGTGAGAGACAGAGTTGCATATGAATGGCATATCATATTAGTGATTGTTTTTTTAGATGTTTTAGCAGTTTGAACATGGTGGTTGGTCCTTTTCTTTTTCATCTTAGTCATTGTCCTTGCCTCTCCATTGATGAAGGTTGTACCTGCATTTGTGTTTTTTCTCTGAAACAATTTTATAGTTTTTAGTAATTTGCAGGTCCTAATCATTGTTGGCTAAATAAAAATGGGATAAAGATGGAGCTATTGAAAAAGGGTGGGCCATATCTAGTCCTTGTGGGTGCTTTCTTTGGAGATGCAATACTGAATTGCCACTGTGAACATATTGTTATGTTTGAGAAAGTGAAGTCACTTCAGCAGAGGTAGTCTACTTAGTGCAAGCTTTTACTTGAAAAAAATTGGCATGATGGTTGTTTTTAATTAATTTATTTCCTGTTGCAGATATCCATCACTTCGAGTATTTGGTTTTCAGTCCAGCAGCCCAGTTCATTCTCTTGCTACTAGAAGTATGATAATCAAGTCCATCATGGAAGAGAATATCACATTTCCCATTTTATTATCGGAAAAGAAATTTATTGAGGTGAGGCACATTTTGAGTATCTTGATGTTTTAGAGCTTAGAATTGTCTGGAGACTCTTCTGATTCTTACATTGAAACAAACAATTGCCATTTTGGACCTCGGCTCCATCTCAATGGGTCAGAGAATGGAGATCCCGGAGCAATCCTGGGGAGATGGAGGTAATTTTAGTACTCTTTCTCCTCTTCGGCTCCTCCTCCTCTTTTGTCTTTGCCTTCTGTCTTCTATGGTCGTCATCTCCTCTTATTTTTGCCCTCCTTGCCCTCCTCTTCCTCCACCATCTTCTTCTCCTCCTCTTTTCTCTCTGCTCTTCTCTTCCTCATCCTGCCTTTCTTTATACTTCTTGTTCTTCTTCCTCCTCCTCCTCTTGATCTTGTTTTGGTCTCATTTCATTCTTGGGACCTGGGAGAGAGAGAGAGAGAGAGTTCTTGGGAAGATCTGGAGATTGCCATTCATGCATGGAAGATATTGATACAAACTTTCTGAGTTAGGAAGTAGTGTCTATTGTGGAAGTATTTTGCACAATTTTTTCTGCTCTTTAATGTGGCTGTGTTGATATGACAGTTGGAATGTTGAAGAAAATAATAGCTTTATACTTTTTTTTAAATATTTGATCAATGGCTTTTTTAAATATTTGATCAATGGCAATATCCTCTCAGACCAAAAACAACATTCGTAATCTGGCAAAATAGTGCGAAACTGTTCAATTTCTTCAATATGCTGTTACTGAACTTTTGAGCTGTCTTGGGATGGCTTGAGTGATTGGGGAGTATTTCATGTCAAGACTGCAGTAATCTGCTAAAGAGACTAGCAATCGTAGAGATGACAAGGACTGCCCTTATGTTGTCAGCTTTCACTCTGGTTTTCCTCGTTGTCTTTTTTATCATCTTATGTAATATATTTTTTTACTTCCATCCCTTTTTGGGTAGTTTCATTGCCCACCATCTAGCTAGATGTAGTCTTTGTTGCATTAGGCCTTTGTGACATGATGTCAAAATTCTGTCTCTGAAATGCATTTGCCGTATTTTTAACTGTTTCAGTACCCCCATTGCCCCTCTCTTCCCAACGTAATACTCATAATGTGTATGCCATATCATCAGATGTCAAATGAGCCATGCTATTTGTTATTGAAGGATTGTAAAACTTCTCTTATTCATCGTGAGTGGAATATTGAGCTTGAAGTAATTGTCAAAGGTATGAATCGAGCATTTCCTTATTTTTCTAAGTGTTGAACAAGAAGTCCACACTCATCTTCATGTACTTTGACATTACTTTTCTGAATCTTATTTTTACGACTTTAACCGGGTGCTTATCTTTATCAGTTATTTCTCCCCCTCATGTTTGATTCTTCCTCTGTACCTCTCCATACTTCGTTATTTTTTTGAAGATATGGTTTGGAAAACCAAAAAATGGCTAGAATTGCAAGAGTACAAGATTAGAAATGTTAACATCTAGAAAAAACATGTATAAGATGTTCCAAAACATGCATATGCATTTGTGTGTTTGTGGGGATGCATGCATGCATGTTGCGTGTGTGATAAGTGAGAGGGCGGGCAGGAGGAAGGGGCAAAGTATATGGAGCAACTATTTTGACATCTGTGTGTACACATGCTTAAGAAGGCCCCTATTACCTATTTTGCCTCCCTACTTTGCATAGACCAGAAATGTAGAGAAGGAAATGGGCCCAACTTTTCAAGGGGACGGTCTGGCTGCTCCTTACAGAATGGACTGTTGACCTCTTGGTTTTTGGAATCAGAGCTGTGGTGTTTGGTTTCCGTTCCATATCCGGTTCCAGTTTTTGGCAGGAACTTGTTGGTTCTTGCTGATTTCTCCCCATCGGCACCAGACCGGTTCCCATCCAGCTTTCAACCAATTAATCTGGTTTTCAACTCCATTATTTATTGACTCTAAGCAAATATTGTTTGCTAGAGTCTAGAAAATACCGTATAAATAAAAATTAATCAGCTTATTGACAATTTTGTCACGACTTCATCAAAATTCTTTCTAAGGTTTCATCTACTAAGATGTTGTTTTGTTACACAAATATATATCGTTCTCTTTCCAGTAGTGGTATCTGAAAGGTGAAGTTATGTTGTTTACGTGTTTATTCTTGTCTCTAACTTATAGACCTAGAGGAATTCAATCTCTCATGGGATGGAGATCCTGCTGCTGTTAAGGAGTCGAGTAATGTCAAAGCAAATCACACTGAAGTCATCGAGGAACCATGTGATTGTTCTCCATTCAGGAATCTGTTTTTATATTATCCAAGTAAACCTTCTGCTAACTTTCATTTTTGAGTTTGGTATTCATAACCTTCTGTCATATTTGCTGATGTGACATTGAATTTTGTGCTCTAGACTAATGTATTTATATTTTTTAATATTTTATATTTTTGCATATTTGTGTTTTTATGAAAAATTGACTCTTTTTTAAAGTGGGTAGTACCACTGTATGTATTAAATGAAAAGGAAGATGTACAAGTGTAGACAAAGAGCTCCCAAAAAGAGACTCTGCACAAAAAATCACACAAAGGCGGTGTGGGACTGTTTACCCCCCCCCACAAAAAAAAAAAGAAACAAAAGCAAAAGAGGCGAGCTTAGGGAATTCACATTACTCATCAACTCCGCCCATTCTCTCACTCTAGTATAAATGAAAGGAATAACAGAGTCCTCCACTCTAGCCTCCCTCCTGAAGATCCTCTTGTTCTTTTCACACCAAAGGGATTAGAGAGTGGCATGCAGAATGAGCCGCCAAACCCCATGATCTCCTCTGTAGGGCCAACTCCTAGCCTAGGAACCGATGAAGGGCTGCACCTCAGTATGCCGGCCGAGAGCACATCGGGTTCTCGTAGTCACTGCCCCCCCTCCCCCCACCTCTTAGCCACACAAACAACAGGCAGGTTGGATACCTGGTAGGAAGGAGAGGAGCCTGTCTCGGGTGGGAAATCTCCCGTGAGAAATCCTCCAGATCAATAACTTCACCTTCAACGAACTCCTCAGTCTCTAGATGTGGGGAGCAAGACTGTGCTGCATGCCGCCGTTAGAGATGATGGAGTAGGCAGACCTAACTGAAAGGGTCCCCTCCCTATCCCACCTCCAGACCCACGCATCCTCCCTGATGGGGTGTGGGGCAAAGTCAAGGAAGGTAAGGAGATGGTCTTGGAGCTGCTCCATCTCTGCACACCTGAGGTCCCTCCTGAAGGTTGGTGTCTAGGTGCCCCCAGAAAGGTGGGGATCAAAAGCCCGTTCCATCGACCCCCAAGGGTCAGCTGAGATCGCGAATAGACTAGGAAAGGAATTCTCTAAAGTGAAGTCGCCGCACCATCTGTCCTTCCAGAAAAGACAACAGTTGTCTTTCCCTAGATGGACCCGAACACCAGAGCCGATGAAATCCCTGTAGGAGAAAATGCCGTGCCAAATAGGAGACATGTGGGATGGAGTCGGAAAGTCCAAGTCCCACTCTCCTCCTGTCGAAGTATCTCTGTCTGATGAGTTGTGCCCAAAGACCTTCATCCCCTGCTCCTAGCCTCCAAAGTCACTTACTCAAGAGGGCTAAATTGATGTCACCCACCTTCTTGATCATGACTCCCCCTTGCTCGTTGGTAGCAGCCACCCTTCCCCATCTGATGTCGTGTCATCCCCTACACTTCCCCCCACTGAATGGGTTCAGTCTTCCTCAACATAGTCTTAGGGATGCGGAACATAGAGAGAGTAAATAGGTAAACTGTCCAAAATCAATCTGCAAAGGACTAATTTGCCCCCATAAGATAACAACCTCACCTTCCAGCCACTTAATATAGCATCATACTGCTGAATAATAGGAAGCCAATTAGCACACCGGAGGGCCCTTGGAGTGAGAGGGAGACCCAAGTAAGAGATAGGGAAATCCCCTATCTGATAGCCAAAATGCGAGCAATCCTATGAATAGGTCTGGCCTCCAAGTTAACTCCAACAACCAAACTCTTATTGAAGCTAACCTTCAAGTCAGTAGTCTCCTCCAGTAGGTCCAACAAAATTCTCAACACATACATCTGCCTCTCATCCTCTATGAGAAACAAGATGATATCATCAGCATACTACAAGTAGGTGACTACGAGAGCACCTCTCTCTACATGAAAACCCCTGATCAAACCTGCGGAATCGGCTCTCTGTCATACTTTGCTAAGGACATTAGCCACTATCACGTAAAGTGGAGGAGACATGGGATCTCCCTGCCTGAGCCCCCTGTCACTGTGAAAAAAGGAAGTCGGCTTCCCGTTCACAAGAACTGCAAATGAAGCAGAAGAGACGCAAAACCTGATTCAGTCGATCCATCTAATCCCAAAACTTATATTCTCCAGTACATCAAACAAGACTAGTTGACCCTATCATAGGCCTTTTCAAAATTTAGCTTCAAAACCACCCCTCTTTCTTTCAGTCTTCATGGCATAAAAGCACTCATGGGCCGCCAAAAAATTGTCTTGTATGTGACGACCTCTGATAAAGGCTACCTGGAAACAACTGACTATCCTGTCCATAACTCTCTCCAATTTACCTACCAGTAATTTGACGATGATCTTGTAAGTCCCATTCAACAAGTTGATAGGCTTGAAGTCACAAAAGTCCTTGACCCCTTGTATCTTTTGGATGAGAACAATGAAGGTTTTATTTATTCCCCTCAAATGTGCCCTCTCCTCGTGAAATTTCTTAACTGTTGTCAGAAGATCAGATTTGACAACATCCCAACACTGCTAGAGGAAGGCCAAAGGGAAACCATTCGGACCTGGATTTCTACCCCCTGCAACAGAGAAAACAACTTGTCGGACCTCCTTCTCAGCATGGTTGGCAGTATCGTCCGAAACCGATACGTTTCGGCCGACACCGAAACCGAAACGCACCAAGTCACTGTAGCAAGTCCGATACCGAAACTGGACCGAAACCGGACCGAAACCGACCGAAACCGGACCGAAACCGTCTGGTTTCGGCCGAAACCGGACTTGCTCAACACATTTTTTGCCTTTTCTGACTGTTTTGAACCGGTTTCGGCCGAAACCGAAACCGAAACCGAAACGTATCGGTTTCGGTACCGGCCGAAACCGGTACCGAAACCGATACTACCATCCTTGCTTCTCAGTGAAACTCTGCAAGATCTCCTCCCTCCCAACCTGGGAAAGCCTAGGAAGAAGCTCATTAGCAATCCTCGGTCTGTAGTGGTCCTCCTCTGAAAACAACTTAGAGTAGTAATCCCTCGCCAGACCCGTGATCTGCTCATCCGAAGAGATGGAAAGTTCACCCACCCTGATGGAGGTAATGGTATTCACTCTCGTTCTCCTAAATGCTATGTGCTGAAAGTAAGCAGTATTCATATCCCCCTTTTTGATCCATCTATTCCTCGATCTCTGCCTCCAATATATCTCCTCCTTGGCGAGTATCTCATCGAACTGGCATCTCAAGGTGTCTCGCAGCATCCATCATCCCTACCTCCTCCAAGCTATCAAGCTCCTTGATTTGTTGAAGAATTCTATCATTAGCTACTCCCAGAAGGGTTTTGTCTACCCCTCAGGTCTTGAGAACATGCGCCGTATGCCTCAATTTGGAAACAAGAGAAGCCATGGCAGAGTTGTCGGTACCCTATGACCTCCAAGCTCCCCTAACAGTATCCATAAAGTCTGCCTCTCTGAACTAAAACATCTCCAGCCTGAATGTAAGCCTCTTGTGGCACACGACTGGTCTTCAAAAGGATTGGCTTGTGATCCGACACAGACCTGGCCAATGGAAGCACCTGAACAGGAGGATAATGATCCTCCCAATCAATAGAGATTAAGAATCTGTCCAGCCTTGAACAAGAAGTATCGGCTCGCATGTTGGACCAGGTAAAACGACCATGTGCCATGCCAATGTTCACTAGAGTCGCCTCCTCAATGAAAGCATTAAAGTCCTCTATGCCCCTGTAAAAATATTATTCCTCAATCTCTCCCATAGGGCTACCACAACATTGAAATCCCCTCCAACACACCATAGCCTATCCTACCTCCAACACACCATAGCCTATCCTAAGAAAGGTGTAGGGTGATCAACTCCTCCCGTAAAAGCGGCTTTCCTCTCTCCCCTGTGGCCCATACACCCCCGTGAAGTCGCACGAGAAGCTATCTTTCACTGAAGTGAAATGGAGGGAGATGGCCCACCTGTTAATGTGTCTGTCTGCCACCACCTCATCAACTTCATAGGGGTTCCATAGGATCATGATGTCTCATGACCTACCCTCCGCCGGGGATACAACACCCTTAGAGAGTCTAGCACCACCTAGCTCCCTCATAAGAATTTCCCCATCTCCCTCACTTTTGGTTTATTGAATACAAAGAATATCAATCTTACATCTCCTCACCAGCTTCTTAACTGCCCTCCTCTTCTCCACCCTCCTAACCCTCTCACATTCTAGGAAACAATCCTCATGGAGACACTATGATTTCCCTCCCCTCCCCTTCCCCTACCTAGTCCCTCGCCCTTCTCTACTGAGCCCTTTCCTCCTGCAAGATAGCTGCACATCACCTCTTACAGATGTTGGTACATGCCTCTCTCACAATTTTCTCTACCCCTGGTTCAAAGGAAATACCCACTTGATCGACCATATCTCTCACCTGGTCCTCCATCATTTTTTAAGCAGTCGCCATCATCTCCCTCATCTCCTCTCTGGTCATGTGGTATTTTCTCTTCTGCTCTCTGCCTTCTATGATTAGGGCTACCGGGCCCCCTGGTAAAGTCGGCAGGTCATCCACTTCACAATCCTGCTACTCAGCTCCATGGAGAGGGTCTTCCAGGGCATTCCTGATGGCCAGCTCCAATTCCACTGCTTCTTGGTGACTGCCATCGTCTGAAGACAGTCGTCGGGGCCCCTGTAACTGACACAGTTGACTGGCGGGTAGTGGATAAGTGACGAGCAGCAATCGCTTCCTGTGGGTCCTCTCTGAGCAAAGCCGGGTTCGGAGAAGAGAGGGTCCGGCGGAGGCCAACAGCCCCCCTACCCCCTTTTTCCGACGAAACATCCACCACAACCTCCTTCCCTTTCCCGCCAATCACAGCTGGAAGCCTCCCCCCCCCCCACCCCCCTTGAGTTGGCTGAACTGGGGAGCCCCCCTCTCGATCTAAACCAGGACGAACAGCTGCCAACGAGGAAGCACCGATGACGAGTGGGCGATGGACGACCGGCAGGCTCTGCTTATGAAAACCTAACTTTGATCCAACTAGCATGTTATATAAGTGATTTAAGGGTGGAGCCAATGGGAAATGAAGAAGGCTATGCCCCCAAATTTCCATAGATAAAGGAAAACTTCAGAAGTGTATAATATAACGAATTTAGACCTCTTAGAGATGCAGTTTTACATACAATATTTAGTATTTAATGTAGTTTTCTCAATAAAGATCTTTTTACATGACTTTTATGTTCCTCAATCCTCTCTGAAGTATTTATTACTTGATAATCAAGTGATTTTATAGCAGTATTCAGGAAAATTTCTAGGTGTGCTCTATATGGTCAGAGGCGATTGGTCGCCTCTCGCCTCAAACGCCTAGGCGATGGCTTAGGCATTTGAGGCCTTTGAGGCGATATTTTATTAAAATAATATATATAATTCAGAAATATAAATATATGTCTAAATATCACAAAAATGCATACATAAAATCAATAAACTTCCTAAATTCATTCATTCCTAAAATCAAACATATTTAAATAAAATTAACAATAAATCTAAACAAATTTAAACAAAAAATCAAACGGGCCAGGGCATGTGGAGGTGGGCCGAGCTCACAAGGCCGGATTGAGGTGGAGGTGAGGCGACTTGTGGCCGCCTCCATCGCCTAGGCGATCGCCTCCATCGGCTTTGATAACATAGGGTGTGCTACTTGCATTTTATCAGTAGTTCTACATGGCACATGCTAGTGAAGAAAATTGTCATCTTCCAAACAATAATTGGCTAGATGTTTATGAAATCTGCATGCACAAGGCATAAAATGTGTAAAATAGACAAACTATGGCTTAACGGTTACCTGTGCAAGTAAGTACTGAAATATAGGACATCTGAGTACGAGTGAACCAGTTACATGTGAGAGGGAATTGAGGAATATGGCTGTGTACTCAGCCATCTTGCACTACATCTAAAATTCCCAAGTTCACAATTGTGATAAACTCTTTCAGCTTTCATGGGGAGAAACAGTAACTGAGGCTCCAACACTGAGTAGATTCTTAAAAGGCTTTACCAAGTTCCTCACTGAAGCAACTTTTGATAGGAGAGACAAGAGAGGTTGTCAGCTGTCTGAAACTGATTCAGAGGTAGAAAAACTGCCTTATTGGATGTGAAGTTTAATCTCATGCAGCCAGAGAGTAAAACCCCTCTTCACGGGCTTAGGGAAGGAGGCAATTATGGTACAGGTAATTGTGATCATGTTCAAGGCATATATCAGCCGGTGAATTAACCAGAATAATCATATAGGTAGTTGTGATCTTCTTCAACGTGTATGTCCGCTGGTGAGTTAACGAGAACCAGGCCAATTTGCCTTCCGTAAATCATCTCAGTTTCTTTCACATACCTCATTTCTATATACCTTTGGTTCTTCGTAGAGATTATTGGAATGGTTTTTTTGTCAGTTGTCACCTATCCGGAATTTACATGTTACAACTATGTGGAGAGATTCATTTCCAAAAAGAGACCTTGGTTTCAAGATCACCACTGAAATGATTCTTGATGTCAAAAGTGGGATATTGCTGAACTGAAAATCAAGAACTTTTCCCAGTGAAGTGATTGCCCTGATCCATTATGTCCAACCTGTTGAACTACATCTAGAATACATGGACACATTATGTTCTTTTGTGGGAAGTCTCACCTGCTGGTCATTGTTTCTCTAAAGAGTATTACCTGTCGTACTGCTGGTGGTGCAGCAGGTTGCTGCACCGCCTGCTGCACCGCCAGTGGGGCAACCCGCCTTTTTTTAATGAGTTTCTTTTAGGTACCCCTTGTGCAAGCTACCCGTCTGTACCATCCGATCTTTAGATCAAATGGTTAGAAGAAAATCCAAAAAAAGAGAGGAAAGGATGGCCTTAATGGGCCAATTTTGATCGGCCCATTTTTTGCGGGAAAAGACCATCCATTTTTTTGATTTTTCTAACCGTCTGATCTAAGATGGCCAGCACAGATGGGTAGCTTGCACAAGGGGGTACATAAAAAATTCATTTTTTTTTGCTTGCGTGCACTGCAAGGCAGTGCAGCAAGTGGGACTCTTCTCTAAATCTAGAATACGTGGGCAGACACCATGTATGTCCAACTGGTGGTCATTGTGGGATATTGTCTCACTTGGTGGTCATTATTACAGTCTTTTGTGGGATATAGTCTCACCTGGTGGTCATTATTGCATAGTCTTGTGTGTGATATAGTCTCACTTAGTGGTCATCGTTTCTCCAAATCCAACATGGATTAAGCTTTGAATGTACTTTCTTAGAAAAACTTTTAATGCTATGTTACGTAACTTTGCAATAATAACTTGGAAAATCTTGATGACAGCTTTTTCTTTTTACAGGCTGCATCTCGGCAGATGATTGTGGAAGCCGCCTATTCCTTTCTGATACCAATCATCACCGTATCATTGTAACCGATGGTGATGGAGAGATTATTGATTGTGTATGTGCCATAAATAGCAATGATTGCTCATGAATGGTTAATGCATTATTGAAGGTTTTGTGTAGTAACCTTTTTACTGTCTTTTAAAAGCTAGGAATCCTCTTTCTAGTCCTCTCACCATGAAAGGGGCAAAAAACAACTCAGCGAACTACTTACCGAGTACAATTCCCTCCCAAAACCAACAATTATTTCCCCAGCCTTTATTTAGTCCATGCCCCTCCCCCAAGGACAGATGGAAAGTTTTCATCATGCTTGTCGTCTATAGTCCTTGAAGAGGTTGTGCCTTTTCTGTGATAAGATGATTCAGTTAAAAACTGACTTTTTTTTTGTTAGATTGGTTCCTCTCCAGGTTTTGAGGATGGCGAGTTTGATTCTGCCAAATTGCTGCGTCCTGCTGGTTCTGTTTACCATGATGGTGAAGATTGCTTATATTTTGTTGACTCGGAGGTATACTGTCTAGCATAGTTAATCTGACAGGCTCACATAACAAAGTAAATTCTTGCAAGATGTTGATTTATGGATTCTTTATGTTTTTATGATAGGAAATTATATTCCTTGAAACTGTTTTTTTGCTTGTGCTATTTCAACTCGGGATAGTTGATGCAACATTAGTCACATTCAGCTTTTAGAACCAAGGCAAAAAAAATAAAAATTTTATGGTGAACAGAGTCAACGGACTATGACATTCACAGGACATAGCAAGCTTTCCAGCAAGTGTTAAAACATGGTAATGACATTTGTGCAAAAAGTAAGTGCAACACATTGCAGTAGCAACAGTATAATAGTATATTGGAAATGTAACACCACTGGATAGTGTTAGAGAAAAAAAAGACATGTATTACAGTAGTTCCTGTGTAAATCTTTTGCATGTGACTAATTTTCAACTTTTCCACTTCACCTCAATAAGGTTTCTTTCAATTACTATCACACAGGGATTTGAGTGATGAACCAGTATCATGCAAATTTGTATTAAAGTTAAATAAATGAAGAATGCAGACTTTTTCTACAATAAACCACATGGAAGTCTCAACACCTTAGATAGTGATGAACTTAAGAAAAGGTTATCTTGCTATGAATTTTGGGTGCAGTTTTCTGGAAATGCTGGTTGAAGTATTTTTATTACACTGTTTTTCTTGTTGGCTGTAGAACGTTTGTTATGGGTGAGAAGGAGATGATATTTAAACATGTTTTTCTTTTGAAGTGGCTAGTACTTATATTTTATTAAATAGCATGCTTATTTATTTATTTTTTTGGAAGGTGAGCATGCTTATTTAGTTTACTTCCAGGCTTTTATGTTTCTGCATGCCATCTGATTACTTTTTGCATAAGTTTTGGTTAATTTGAAGAAGTCCATTGGATGTTTAGTGGATGTTGGTTTTCATAATTGCTGTTAATTTTATTTTGTAAAGAATCAAGCGATAAGGAGAGCTCATATGGAGAAACGAGAGTTGGAGACAGTATACCCTGTACATAATAAAAGGACTTCAGGAATATGGAACTGGATTCTGGATAAACTTGCAGTAGGAAGAAAGTTCCAAACAGAGTCCAGAGAACTTGAAAAGGACTCACTTTCATATCCTTGGCATCTGATGAAGTCTGGGGAGGATGATCTTATTGTTATCAGTCGTAGGTAGCAACTCATTTCTTTTTTTACTAATCTTATTTCTCAAGTGCACATGTTGTTCCTCCATGAAATTGCCAGAACTTGGTTCCAAGTTTTTTACTGATACTCACTTCGAATAAGGCTCTATCGATTTTTCCGTGGCATTGTAAGAGAAAGATGACCCACCACATCAATGCCAAAAGTAGGTTCCCATTCTTGGATCTCTTTCTGGTTTTTTACAAAGACTTTAGATTAGGGTGCTGTGGATACCTAGCAACTCTTGAAGATCCCTTTGGACAAATAATTTAGTATTTCCGAAGAAAGGGAAAATTTGTGCTCTTCATGTTCTGCTGGTGCAAATATTTGGAGAGTGTTTCTGTTTAATGTAACTGTGACACTGATGGATGGATACTCCTGAAGTCTGTGGTAAATTTGTTACAATACAACAACCTTTGCACTTCTTATTTCAAATTGTTGTACCATCATTATACAACTGAGAAAACAAAATGCACAAGTATAATTCCCATTCATGGGGTAATTCCACCCTCTCCTCCGTCCCCCCACCCTGCAATAAAAAAAGGGAAAAAGTGAAAAGAAAGACAATGCATCCCATGAAAAAATGTACTATAAGACACCCTGCTAAACAAGTAGAAATTGGAGCCAATTTCCCAGGAATGGAATTCCCATTGAAATGCCTCTGAAAGCTGATGCCCAGTGCCTGGGCAAGTCTATCATATTTCTCACAAAGACTGTGAGGGCCTTGAACATCCTACAGTAAGCATTGTTCAGTTTGTATATTGTGCATATTGATGGCTTGTGAATTTTTTGATCAGTTGTTTTGTGTGCCATTCTAAGTTATCGATCCTTTGAGTTCTGCTTAACTGTTTAACGTGAACTTTTCTTTGAGACATTCCATTCTTGATAATCTTATCTACTGCCTATCTGCAGTTTCGAAACCCTATGGGTCATGAGCATGGCTAGTGGAGAGGTCAAAGAAGTTTGCAAAGGTTTGTGTGGTTTTTGTCTTTCCTCATTTGGATTGACAATGCTTTATTCTGTAATAACTACTAATTCATTGAGTTTTAAAAGGACTTCCAAATATCATGGAGATCCATGGGCGGATAATTATGGAGAGAGCATCCCTTCTTGAGGAGATTTCCACACATGTATTGCAGCAGAAAGTTGATTCTAAATTGTCACTACAGAAGTTCCCATATGCTGGTTTGGTGTCATCAATAGCTGGTCTCCAGAACAATGTAATATTTTGTGATCCAGGTAGTTAAAACATAAGTAGATTCGTTGCCTTGGTTTGACCAGTCTCTAGTTTGTTCTTGCAATAACTCCAATTTTTGTTCTGTTGCTTTTTTGTATAATCTCTCAAAGTGGGACAAAGAGTTTTCAAATGCTGCAGGGGATCTGCCGATGTGACAAGTATTCAGTTTACAAACATGAGCCTCCTTGGCTTGCCATATTGGATGGCTTGCCCACTTGAGAATGTGGTTTTAAGGTTTGTCGACCGATTTGTACTCAAATGGTGCACTTTTCATTTCAAGATTCTGTTTCATGCTGACACAAAGCTTTAGCAAGTTGGTGGTTTCATGCTCTATGGAATCATTGCCACTTGTCTTTCCATTCCTAATTTTAAGAGTCTAATCGCAATCTTTTACATTTTGCAAATTCACAGTGGAAATCCATATGGAGGGCAAAGGAATTATCATCGTCAGTGCTTTAATGTGCTGCCGGGTATGTATCTGTGACACGATAAAATTTAAGTGACGTTAGAGATTGTAGAGAGATGTCAATGGAAATTGAAATTTTTTTCATATGAAGAATCATTGGGTTGTTGGTTTGAAATAATGCAGGAAGCGAGTAGAAATTTTAGTGGAAAAGTGATATTTATAATCTCTGAAGGCAAGTTAATGGAAATCTTGTACAATCATTAGAAACTAGTACACCCAAAAATGTTGCTTGAGGAAATTCACATGTTAGCTCAAGACACAATATCATGCCATATGATGACATCTATTGATTTGTGATTTTTTCATAAATTTTCTCTTGTTTGGTCAAAAAGCATAAAAGTAATGGAATTTTACATCAGGGACCTCCAAGTGACGAGGATCGTCAAGCAGCATGGGCAATTATCAATTTGTATTTATTTTAAGTGTTTTATTTTAATAGGCCACATTAGTGGACCTATAGGTGTGCTTAAAGATATCACCATTATGTATAGTTTTTTAGTGTCTTAGTATTCCCACGAGAGCTATTATTAGTCAGAAATGTTAGGTGTTAGGTGCTCAATGTCAGAGATGTTAGGTGAGATTTGAATAAATTGTCTGTCTGTCATGTGAAGAGTCTATATAAGAATATGTAACCCCATGTTATGAAAAAACAATGAAGTTGAAATGAAATTATTGGAAAGTGATTCCATTTGAGGTGTGATGCCTTTGCCTTGTTTTCTTCTCCGAGAAGGAGATGGGTGAGATGCCCATGGGGGAGAAGCCCCCCCCCCCCCGGAGTGAGAGGCTCCATGGTTGCATCGTCTCTGTGAAGGAGACGGGTGAGAGGCCCCAACCAAATAGCCGACCCCTTCCTAGCCACTCCCATCATCGTACACTTCCCACCACCACCCTCGCTGCCCCCACTTACCCCTGGCTAACCCATGTGCTTGCCCCTCCACCTGCAAAGCCCTGCAGTCCATATCCACCTCCTCATTCCTGCATAATCACCAACACGTACCTGCACTGCCCCCTCCCTATGCTGCCCCCATGCCCATGGCCCCTCCACCTGCGCTCCCCCTGACCCCTCCCCACACAAAGCAGCCACCACCCTCCCTCTCTGTACTCCCACTCAACCACCCTCCCTGCCACATGCCGCCGACTGTCGCTGCGTCGCCCACCCGCTAGCGGCCGCCGGCCCTCCGCTGCCTGCCGTCTGCAGCCCCTCTTCCACGAGCAAACGCCGGCCACGGCCTTTTCCTCCGCCCGCAGCCGTGCATGCAGGCCGACCACCACAGTTGGAGGCCGCCCTTCCCTGTCGCTGCTGACCAAGCCGCCCACCCCGGCCCCATGCACGTGAACCCTTTCCCCCCCTCTCATTCCCTCTCTATTCTCTCTCTCTCTTAACTCGTTCCCTCCCTTCATTCTCTCGTGAAAGCCTCTGTAGCAGACAAACAACAAAGAAGAAAAAAACAAAAAAGGTGTGTAAGGAGAAAGAGAAGGGGCATACCTTTCTCTCCCCTCAAACTATTCACGTAAACAACTCTTTCCTTCCCTTTCTCTCTTCTCTCACTTCAATAATTACCCCTCTATCTCTCATTCCCTCTCTTTTCTCTCCCTCTCTCTTAATTTCTCTCACGTACTCCCTCTCTCTTCTATTGGTTCTCTCTCATTCTCTCTCATTCTCTCTGCTCTCTCTCTATCTCTACGGGATGCCATCCTGTAAACAAAGAGAAAAAAAAAGGGGCAGGACCCCCCCCCCCCCCCGCACCGTGTCTCTCTCTTCCCCCCCTCTCATTATTGTTGCCGCATGTGACAGTATTAAAATAAAAAGTGAAAAGATTAAAAGAATAGAGAAAGAAAATAGCTATGAAAAAAAATAGAGACAAAATATTTCTTGACAAAAAAGGAGAAAAGTAAAAAAAAAGAGAGAAAAAAAAGAAAAAAAAAGGATGAAATGAGAAGTTCAGGGAATAAAATAAAATAGAAAATAAACAAAAAGGAGAAGTTAATTTCAAAAAATATAATAATAAAAGGAAAATAGCACATATTTTGATAAAATGAGAAAATCATAATATCCGGCATTTTGTTCCGCATCACCAAGTATTTATGCCTATGGTTGTATTAAAATCTGTAGGCCATAGAGATATTGCCAATAGATTGAAAACAAATAAAGGTCATTCCTTCATCCACCTTGAAGATGTTCATTTTTACTAGTGTTACTGAGGCCCTTCATTATTGTTTCCATTTCCATAACCAATAGAACTAGAATTGAACTGTGGGACTAGTTGACATATGAGATCAAGATTTTGATTTTTCTCTGATGATGGGAAAGGTAAAAAGGGCAGCCCAGTGTGACAAGGCTCCTGCCAGTGCAGGGTGTGGGGAGGCCAATTTTCTGCAGCCTTACCCTTGCATTTCTGTGAAGTGGTAGTTTCTGGGTTTGAACTTTAAACTAGTGAAGTATTGAGCTCCAAATCACAATGGAGCAGTCTTACCATTGCGCCAAGACTGTTTCCTCTCTGACGATGGGTGTTGAAGCTAAAAAGTACATGCACATGCTCTCGCGCGTGTGCATACACACGTCATGTGCACGCACTTCGCTTGCTTGCACGCCTCAAAAGAATGTCAAATACACCAAAGTGCTCCTCCCCCACTGGGAGTGGGGTGGAGGACGGGAATAGGCACTGTGGTGGTATGCAGTATCTGTTTGTTTTGATAACATTTTCCTAAAAAAATTGTGCCACCTCTGGGAGATTTCTACAAACCGTTTCTTCCAAATGACACAACTGTTTGGTTCACGTTTTAGTAATCTGAATTCCAAAATAAGCTCAAGAATGTTTTATGCTGTGAAAATGAGCAAAAGTTTCTCATCAGAATTACAAACTTTGTTGCATGTTATAAGCATTTGATCATTTGATATCTTATATGCTTTCACAACTCCACTGTTAGGCAGGTGTGACATAAGGGTGAATGTATGTATCCCAGTGTGCTAGCAAGGAAAGTTTTTTTTCCGAATGCTACTGGTTCTTCCATGATTTTTTTTTTTTGGAAGGTGACCAACAGGCCACATTTCTTTGAAATATAAGAATTGCAAGACAAGACAGAGAGAAAAAAAGGAAGCTCTACCAAGATGTAGAGACCAATTCCCTGTGCCCCAATCTATGTAGTTAAAAGCGCGCCTAGGCGCCCGCCTAGGCGCTAAGGCGAGGCGATTTCTCGCCTCACTCTGACCACAGTTTTTTGAATTAATTAGTTTCTTCATTATTTAATTTCTTCTCTTTCAGAATGCTTATTACATTGTGAAATATTTATCAGTTTAATGCTGTGTCATTTTATTTAGTGAATCATAATAATTTGAATCATAGGATTGAATGAATTTAGGAAATTTATTGACTTTATATAGCCATTTTTGTGATATTTAGACATATAGTTTACTTTTTGAATTAAATATATATATTTAATAAAATGTCGCCTCAAACGCCTAGGCCATCGCCTAGGCGTCCCCTCGGTCGCCTCACGCCTCAGACTGCATAGGCCCCAATGGCTGCACGAGCCACTACAAAATGAAGGTTCTGTTACAAAATTAACCATTTCCATTCCCTCATCTTATACAATAGACTTGATTGCCCAATTGAAGACCCATATGCACTGACATTCCAATCAATAATGCATTTGATGCAATTGTTGATGATAGTAGATGAGTGATTAAATTTCTCTCTAAAAATTCTGTTATTTCTTTTCTCCAGATTGACCACATCATAGTTGGCAGACCAAACCTCCATATATCCTTCTCGCCATCCACCAAATAGTACTTTTCCAATTCCCTTAAGAGTTCATGGACGACGTTGTTGTTTGTCCGCTTTACATCTATAGTCTTGCAGAGTTCAAGCCACATGGTTTGTATAATACCACACTTGAGGAAAAGGTCGTATGCTGTTTCC
Organism: Amorphophallus konjac; assembly: GCA_022559845.1. Classification (NCBI taxonomy): domain Eukaryota; kingdom Viridiplantae; phylum Streptophyta; class Magnoliopsida; order Alismatales; family Araceae; genus Amorphophallus; species Amorphophallus konjac. The sequence continues at coordinate 21,362,501 of CM040128.1, forward strand.
TTGTAGTATCCACAGAAAACACACAATTGTCTGATCTGGCCTGAACCTGAGTACCCTGTCGGAGGTTCAGATCCTGTTCCAAGCTATTTTCCATAAGAAAAGCCTTATCTTGATTCGCAATCTCCTATTCCAGACCTGTTTATGCCAGACCACTCTCTGGCCACCTTGCATAAGTATTCTAGTTGCTGATTTAACTGAGAATCTTCCTGATTTTTCCCATCTCCAAGTTCTACTATCCATCTTGCCCTATAGTTATGTTCATATTATCTAGCATGGCAGGTAGGTGCATAAACTCATTGACTTCCACTTCACTAAGATTTCTCCGAAATTGCAGATTCCAATGAGAATGATTGTCTGAATTTGACCACACTGTGTTTATATTAATTACTGTTGTGACTGCTGTGGCAAACAAATTTGGATATACTTGTTTAAGTGACCTGTTCTTCATCGATGGGTCTTCCCAAAACCTGGTTGCATGCCATCACCTTTCTGTATTACAGTGGAGCACTTGTAGAAATCGCAATAACTCGGTATTTTCTTCCAAATTGAGGACAATTGGTTTTTATGAGCCTCCTCTGTAAACCATCTCCTTATGCAGATATTTTTTTTCTGACAATGTTATTCTATAAGGTCCCCTCCTCCATTTCTGATCTCCATAACCATCTCATCAGCAATGCGTAATTAATTATGCTGATTGGCATGAGCCTAACTCCACCTTCCTCCTTTAATCTACACATATGTTTCCATGCAATAGGATGAAAACTTTTCTCTTCTAGCCCTTTCCCTTTCCAAAGAAAGCAACTCTTAGTGATTCAAATTTTTTTTTTTTGCAGACTGACCTTGGAATCTTGAATATGGATGAGTAATAAATAGGTAAACTTGTGAGTACCAGCTCTGATATAATCCATCTGCCCCCATTGATAAGTGTGCCTTTGTGTGGGCTTCTCTTGTACTGGGATTTTTTGGGGTTGTGATTTTTTTGGGGTTGTGACAGCCTATATTTTTACATCCACTTTTTCATTTTATACATTAGTGGTACTACCCACTTCCAAAAAATAAAAAAATTGTCCTCCACTCTCTTGATAATAACATTCCGTTCCTTTTCTCTGATAGCTCCATCTGATAGAGGTAACCCATGGTACTTGATAGGGAATGATCCCCACCTAGCACCCAAAATATGTTCAATGTGGTCCTTCCTGTCTTCATTTACCTTAACTCCCACAACCTCCCTCTTAGCCCTACTTTGGTGGCAGGTTATCCTGGGGTTAACTAGGGTTAACTCGATTTTAACTCCAATTTCACTTCACTTTAAAAAAAAAACTCCGATTTCTCTTTGGTATACAAGATTAAGTAATTTGGTTTAAAAGTGGAGTTAATCCAAGTTAACCCTGGATTACCTATCCCACCTCAATAGATGGGTTAAGAGAACTCTTTTTGTTGTCAAAACAAAAGTGGGTTAAATGAGAGAGATGTTGACCCAGTTAAATTAATCTGGGTTATCCTAAATCGCTACCAAAGCGGGGCTTAGAGAAGTTAATTTTCAGGCCAGTGACAGCCTCCAAAAGGGTGACCAAAATTCTTAGATTAATTAGCTTCTCCTCCACCACCATTAGTGTAAGCACGATTGTATCACCTTAGATTAATTTTCTTTATCTTCTGCTTGTGTATGCACTCATATGCAGCTATGTAATTGTCCAGAATCCATCTCCCCTGAGCGAAGGCAAATTGATTACTATCAATCAATCCATCAATTACCCCCTTTAGTCTATTGGCTAGTGTGTTTGTTATGATTGTATATGTACCATTGAGTAGCCTTATGGGTTTATAATTATGTAGGGATTCTGCCTGGTCCTTTTTCGGAATGAGAACCAAAAAATTGCATTGAAACATTTAACACTCCGTGGTCTCTTCTGAAACTCTGTTACTGCTGCCATGATGTCCTGCTTAAATAGATCCCAGATTGTTGATAAAAACCCATTGGGAATCCATCCGAGCCTGCTGACTTTTTTTTGAAAGTGGGTAGTAGCACTAATGTATAAATGAAGAGGAATGTACAAGTATAGGCTGTCTCAAACCAAAATGCAACCCCAAAACCTATACAAAAGAACTCCACACAGAGAGTGGATCAACCTAACCCCCCAAACAGCCAAAAAGAGGAGAAGGGAATTTATATTACAAAGAATGACCGCCCATTCCCTTACTCTAGTACAAATAAAAGAAACAACAATGTCCTCATCCCGAGACTCCCTCCTAAAAATCCGATTGTTACGCTCCCCCCACAGCGTCCACAGTGTGGCGTGAAATATAAGCCACCACACCATCCTGTCAGTCCTGAGGGGCCAAGGTCTATCCCAACACATGAGGAGATGGTGAATATCATGAAACTGGGCGAGGCTGCTACTGGTCCTTCTAACGATCTCCCTCCACACCCCCTGTGAGTAGGAGCAGCCTACAAACAAGTGGTCAAGGGACTCATTGTCCTCACCACAAAGACAGCAGGTTGGTAAAATGTCCAGGAGGAAGTGGGACAGCCTGCTGACATATTTGGATCCATTGAGAAAATTGACTGTTTAATTTCTTCCTCTGAAAATGGTCTGCATAGGAACTTTGCCTCTACCTCTGACAATTTTTGGAACATCTCACAGCTTATTTGTGGCCTCCATTGTTCATCCTCCTTAAACAAAGCTTGATAATACTCCACTATGGCTTTCGGTATTTCTGCTTCCTTTTCCGCCATCACATTTCCAACTTTAATGGTACCGATGTATGTTTTGTTTTTCTTGACATTTGCCATTGCATGAAAATATGTTGTGTTCTTATCACCTTCCTTGAGCCATAGTTCTTTGACTCTTTGTTTCCACCAAAGTTATTCTTTAATTGATCACTCCTCATACTGCTGTTTAGAGTCTGTCCAATGCGTTCTCTCTTCATCTGATAAGTCTCCTTGGTCATTCTTGATATCTAATTCTTCAATATTCTGTAAGAGCTCTTGTCTAATTTTTGCTGCAATTCCCAAAATTTCTTGGCTCCATTTTTTCATTTTCTCCATCACCCATTGAAGTTTCTTTACCAGTGCAATGCATGCATATTTGCCTCTTGGAAGTTCCCTCCACTGTTTATTTACTAGTTCTTTGAAGTTCTCATCCCTGGCCCAACATCTCTCATATCTGAAAAGTGTACTGTGTTTTCTCTGATTTGTAGTGCTCAAGACAATTGGTATGTAACCAGATAATACCCTCGGGAGACCTCTAGCTGTAATATTGTAAATTTTTGATGCCATTCAACAGAAATAAAAAATTTATCGAACTTTGATTTTGATTGCCTCTCTCTGTGGCCGATCCATGTGTAGAACACTGAACTAACCTATACCTCCTTGAGTTTTGCTGTTTGAATCTATTCTTGAAATATTTCCATCTCTATACACCAATTCTTTCACCTGGATATCTGACTGCATTAAGGTCCCCTGCAATAGACCAATTCTCTTTCTTCCCTCTAAGAATACCACATGGTTCTTGGAAGATGAAGCTCTGCTTAAGATCGTTCTGCATTGGTCCAGATACCCGTGTCTGTGAACACTCAAGGGAATCCATCTTTCTTCATTCTGAACCTTACAGAAATAGAAAACTGTTCCGCTTACTCTCCCCATGTTTCTAATAGCTCGTTGTTCCATAGGACCAATATCCCTCCTTTGTTCCCATCTTTAGGCTTGAAATTCCTTCCTTGAAATGTATTTCCACTCAGTTTCCTTACCCCTTCAATATCAATTTTCTCCATTTTTGTTTTCTGTATACAGAATATATCCATTTTGACCCTCTGCACCATTGCTTTAATTTTCCTCCTCTTGTCTTCAGCTTCCAGGTCCCACAATTCCATGTTATCTTCATTGATATATCTTCATCTTCCCTTTGCTATTGTCTTTCTTTGGTCTAAGCCCTTCAATCATTTCACTTCATTGCAGATACCTTAGCTCTCTCCTACCGATTTTCATACCTCCCCCAGACCCTTTACTTTTCAAGTTGAGCTGCTGGTTTAGGTCCCTTCTCATCTTCTTCAAAGTTTTTCTGACATACTCTTCCTTGCCTTCAAATGATATTCCCACCATAAATCCTATCTGTTTAATCAATTCGTCTGACCATTGCTCCACAGACAGTGTAGCCATCATAGCCAGGGGATCAATACTGACTAAATTTTCCTGTAGATCTTCCCAGACTGCCACTGTACACTGACAATCATCTGTACTACTATCCTTTCCTACAACAATGCCTCCCGCCTCTCTTTCCTGTGTGGTCTGTATCTCTGTTCGTTGATTGTACCACATTCTCCTTGTGAGTGGAAGGACGTCATTTTCTTCATCTCCCAGCAAGCTCTGTTCCTCCCTTGTCAAAATAGAATCATCTCCTTTGCATGTTCCTGTCTTACAGACCTTGGAAGATTCGCTGTACCATTCAACCTTCAGCCCCTTTCCGGAAAGCCTTGAACCCGGTTGTAGCTTGGCCATCAGACTTGTAGCATTATCTGGGAGAAATGGATGCATCAGACCCCTTAGAGATCCTGTAGTTCCACCTATAACCTCCATTCCCATAATCTTTTCTGGATTTTTTTGCCTCTTGGTGGCCCTTGCGGCATCTAGAATGGATGGGGTACCCTATAGCTTACCCAATAAGAGAATACCTGAGTCTTCTGACCTAGATGATTTACCCGATAGAAATACAGTGTCATCAGGTCTCTTTTGGGATCTGTCAGCCTGGTATTGTTCCTCTTCCCCATCCGATGGCCCGCTGGAACATGAGCCGCTGCCCTCCTTGACCCTCGTTCCCTGTCTGCCCAGGGAAATCACCTTGGAACCTAGTGCCATATCTTGAGAACCCCCAAAATTGATCTCCTTCAAGCTGCTGCCTACATTACTCCTTCCGAGGCCCTGACCTGTGTCTCAAATCTGTATCCGCTGGATGTTGCATGATGTTGCCTCTTGGGAGCCAATCAGTCCTTCACCCTGTTTGTTTCCCTTCAGGTCTCCGGTTTTGACTTGGTTGACTCAGTGCCTTCCAATTCTAGTCTTCAAACTCGCTTTCACCTGTCTTCATCTTCTTTGACTTCACCTCCGGCTCCCCTGTTCTAGCTGAGCTACAGCACTGGACCTTCCTGAAGCACGAAGCAACCCTGCCCATGTCCAGTCCATGGACTTACTTGGACGGTTCTGGTTTCTTATCCAAGCTCCACATTGATTGAGATCCAGAACTTCCTCCCACTCTGATCACCACACCCTTTGGGATCTGCAGCAGAGATTCTCTTCTACCAGTAATCTTGCCTGCTTCAGATTTTCCCCGTCAAGTGTCTACTTATCCACCCTCCTCAGATAACGAAATGATGATGCTATGCTATGGAAAGTCTCCAAATTGCACAGATGCAATGGAATTCCTGACATCCAGCACCATAGGAACTTGCCTCGTGGAAGAACCCTGGTTGCAGTTTCCATTGACCAAGGTTTCCAAATCAGGCTATGGGCCTCCCTGTGAAACACTTTTCTGCTGAGGCACCACTTCAACCAGTCGGGCCTGGGGAACGAAACCAGTAGATCTTCACTGTTCAGCTCTCTGATCCACCATGAATTCAATCTCCAGGTATGCTTCAGAAAATCTTTCACAGCTTCTATCTTGTGCTCCACCTCTCCCTTGACAGACACCACCCCACAAGCTTCCAGCTTTCTCCTTCCATTATAGATGGAGCCCAAGGGATATCTACAGTGATTTGCCTTCTCCCCTTTCTCAAGTGTTCCATCTGAATTTTGGCTTCGTGATCGCTGCTCTTTCTATTTTCAGCTTGTTTTCTGACTTCCTCTGTCATGTGGTACTCCTTACGGGCTCACCTACAATGACCAATACCTCTACAATGCAAGCACTTCACTGCATTCCTACACCCTCTATCCCAGTGCCCTTTCTCAAAGCATTTGACGCACAAATCTTGCTGTACTGGCGTCACCTTCACTCTCTTCTGCTCTCTTGCTTCTCTGCTTCCTGTAAAGTTAGCTATCTCCTCTCTAAATCTCCGGACTGCAGTGTGATTTCTCTTCTTCACTCCAACCCTCTTTACTTCTCACTTCCCTCTCCCTCTCTCTTTCTCAGTCTCTCCTCATTTTTTTATCCCCTCTCACTGTTATGATGCTCAAGTATACTTTGTTTTTTATTCGGGAAAATTACCTGTATACCCCTGAAAACTTCACAAATTACCCCTTATATCGCTACCTTTATGGTATTTACCCGTAAACCCCCAAAATCCCTTAACCCGAGTATACTTTGTTTTTTAGTCGGGAAAATTACCTGTATACCCCTGAAAACTTCACAAATTACCCCTTATACCGCTACCTTTATGGTATTTACCCGTAAACCCCCAAAATCCCTTAATTTTCCCTCTCTCTCTTTCTCAGTCTCTCCTCATTTTTTTATCCCCTCTCACTGTTATGATGCTCAAGTATCCTTTGTTTTTTATTCGGGAAAATTACCTGTATACCCCTGAAAACTTCACAAATTACCCCTTATACCGCTACCTTTATGGTATTTACCCGTAAACCCCCAAAATCCCTTAACCCGAGTAGCCATGCCCCTGAGATTACCTTCCATCCTGACAGAGGTAACGGCCCATACGCTTGGACCATTTTACCCCTTCCTACAGCGTCCTCTCCGGTGCGGGCGAGAGAGTGAGAGCGAGAGTGAGTGAGTGAGTGAGAGAGAGAGAGAGAGAGAGGATCTCCAGGTGGGGGGCCGGGGGTGATCGTCGGGCTGACGATGGAGGGGGGAGAGAGCGAGAGAGGGCCGTAGCGGTCCTCTTCGGCGCCTACGAGAGAGTGTGAGAGAGAGAGAGGGAGAGAAAGCATGGATCTCCGACGTGACAGAGAGATGAGGAAGTGAGGGAGAGCTCTTTGGTGTGGCGAGAGAGAGAGAGATAGAGAGAGAGAGCACCTCGATTTGGCACGTACAAAGATCGCCGGCCACCCTCGTCAACTTGATGGAGATGGAGCCCCTGGATTTGGCGTGCTCAGAGATCGCCGGCGCCCCCTGGCGTGCATTGATGCACCGGCAACAGCCAGTTCCTCTTCCTGGCGTACACTAATGCACCGGCAAGCAGAGATCACCGGCACTGTCCTAGCTCCACCACCCCTTGCCCTTGGGCCACCCACTCTCTCTACCACCCCTCTTGCAGGCTTTTCACTTTGTTCCCTAAGACACCGTTGGCTCCAACTCCAACGCCACCAACATCCCCAAGGCCGAGATGTTTCACTCCGCCTCCCTTTGCAAGCCTCCACTGGCAGAATCTACCCCTCCTCCTCCCCTCTCCCTTTGTTGGTCCCGGAGGAACAACAACAGGGTGGTAGTGAAAACCCCCTCCTCTTCGGCCCCATCGCCACCCTCCTCGCCTTCCAATATTGTGCCTTCAACGTGTCTGTCGGCCCCCTCTTCTCCGGCCCTGTCGCCACCCTCCTCGCCTCTCTAGCCCCGTTGACTTTCAACGGTTGGCCCGGTGGCTCCTCCTTTGGGCTCTTCGTGCTCGCCTACGAGCGGCTGGGCCTGGGGTTGTCGCCATGTTCGCCTTTGTCCTCCTCTTCGCCGACCCCAAGGCAGTGGCCGCCGTTTGGATCGCCAGCTTCGTCGCCACCGGGGATGATGAACTAGAGAGAGAGAGAGAGTAGAGAGGGAGAGAGATGAGGAGAGAGGGGGTAGAGAGAGGGTATGCTTTGACCAGGGGTAGGGAGAGTGTGTTATCTAGGGGTAGGTTAGTCATTTGACCCCTGTTAACTCACTTGGAGTTAATCACTGTGAGCAGCCGTTGACGGTAGGGGCACAATGTGATCCTTAGAGAGTTTGGGGGTTTTTCTTTTGAAAGTGGGTAATATCACTATTGTACTAAAAGAAAAAAGGGATATACAAGTGTAAGTAATTAGATCACAAAAATCCCTATACAAAAGCCCCCCACTCCAAGACGGAGTGGTAGGGATTAGTCCCCCAAACAACCAAAAGTAAAGGAGTTGTGAGAGTTCACATTACAAAGGAGGTTTGCCCACTCTCTCACTCTCTCACAAATAAAAAGAATCACACTATCCACAGCTCGGGCTTCTCTCTTGAAAGATCTATTGTTCCTTTCACCCCATAGCACCCACACAGTCGCATGAAGGATCAACCACCAAACAACTATTTCCCCTTTGAGATTCCATCTTTTGTGCGAAAGGCCAATCAACAAAAGAACACTCCCATGCATGTTGGTCCTAGAATGTATCTTCCTTGTGACTTTAGTGCACACCTCCCGTGAGAAGGAATAGCATGTGAAGAAATGATCCAGCGTCTCATCCTCTTCTCCATAAAAGCGGCACACCGTAGGAAGACTCTGGAGAAACAGAGCAATCCTATCACAAGTAGACAGCTTTGCAAAATCCTCTAGACAAGGAGCTTCACCTTTAGAGGACTTCTGGGAGTCCAAATCTATGAAGCAAGATTATGACATAGCCCACCATCAGATATGCAAGAGTAGGCAGACCTAACTGAGAAGCAACCCTCCTTATCCCATCTCTAGCACCACTGATCCTCTTCTGTCTATCTCTGGAATCAGCAAGGAAGGAAGTAGACCCTCTAGCTGATCCATCTCCTTTGGCCTTTGATTCCTTCTGAAAGTCAGCGCCTACGTCCCTCCTAAAAGTTGAACATCAAAAGGCCGGGAAACTGATGCCATAGGAGCTATAGCAATGGCATAGAGCCTAGGGAAAGACTTGTCCAGGGGAAAGTCTCCACACCATCTAAACAGTTGTCCCCCGAGCCCATGTTGACTCGAACACTAGAAAATATGAAGTCCCTACATATCAATATATCTCTCCAGATAGGAGAAATACTATACTGAGATACCGGGGTCATGTCCCAAACCTTTGCTCTACCATTATACTGAGATATCAGGGCCATGTCTCAAACTCTTGCTCCGCCATAATACCTTTGCTTGATAACTTGAGCCCATAATCCACAATCTTCAGCCCTCAACTTTCGCAACTGCTTGCACAAGAGAGTCAAATTGAAGTCTCTAATATTTTTGAGACCAACTCCTCCCATCTCCTTTCTTTTACATATCCTGCCTCAGGCAATATCATGTCAGCCCTTTGCATCTGTCACCACTACCATGCCAGAAGAATCTAGCCTGAATAGACTCAAGCTTTTTGGCTACCGTCTTAGGGATCCTGAAAATCGATAAGAAATAATGGGCAAGTTGTCCAACACCAATTTGCATAGCACAAGTCTCCCCTCATAGGAAAGAAGTCTAGTCGCCCACCCTACAAGTCTAGACTCATACCTCGCCATCATAGGCTGCCAATCACTGCAAAGGAGAGCCCTTGGAGAAAGCGGGAGACCCAAATAGGAGAGACTGAGAGAGGGAATGCTCTTATTTGATAGCCCAAAATGAAAGCTGACCTCTCCAGAGCTCTACTCTCGAGGTTGACCCCCACCACAAGGCTCTTATTGAAGTTCACCTTGAGACCACTGACCTCTTGTAGTAACTGAAGCATCAATTTGACTGTAAAACACTAGGAGTCATCTTCAGCAAGAAATAAGATGGTGTCGTTGGCATACTACAAATGAGTGATAGTGGTACCACCAGAGTCAGCCTGGAAATCTCTAATCAACCCAGGACGCTCCACTCTCATCCACATCCTACTGAGAATGTGAGTCACTAAAACAAAGAGGAGATGTGACAATGACATGGGATCTCCTTGTCGCAGCCCTCTACCACTGTGGAAGTAAGTGGTAGGGATCCCATTCACCAGAATAGCAAAAGAGACAGATGATATGCAAGCACGAATTCATGCAATCCAAGGATCTCCAAAGTCCATCATGTCCATCACATCAAGCAAGCACTGCCAATTGACCCTATCATAAGTTTTCTCAAAGTCTAACTTGAGAACCACCCCCTTCTTCTTCAGAGACTTCATAGAGTATAAGCATTCGTGAGCCACCAAAAAATTCTCCTAAATGTGCCTGCCCCTGATGAACGCCCCTTGGAAGCCACTAACCAATCTGTCTATTACTCTCTCCATTCTTCTAGCCAGCACCTTGGTGATGATTTTGTAAGTGCAATTCATGAGGGTAATAGGCATGAAATCATGAAAACTTTGCGTCCCATTCTTTTTCGGGATGAGAACCACAAATGCTTTGTTAATGCCCCTTAAATGAGCCATTCCCTCTTGGAATTGCTTCAGAGCACACAAGAAGTCACCTCTATTAATCTCCCAACACTTGTAGAAGAAAGCCATGGGGAAGCCATCTGGACCCTGCGCCCTCTCACCTGCCAGAGAAAAGACTGTCTGCTAAGCTTTCTCTTCTGAGAAAGGTAAGAAGAGAGCTTGCCTATCCTCAGGAGAGAGGCAAGGAAGAAGATCTTGAGCAATCCTCGGCCCTATGTTATCAAAAGTGTGCCTAGGCGGTTTTTGAGGCGAGGCGACCCCAAACAGTCTCACATTCGCCTCAGACGCCTCACTCCCAGGTGGGTTGGTCCCAGGAGATCCTAATTGACTTACCCTATGTATTTTCGTGTCAAATCTATGTATGTATTTTCGCCTGGAATCTTGATTGTTGTTAATTTTATTGAAAATCTTGATTGTACGTATGTATTTTTTGTGATATTTAGACATTTATATCTTTGAATTGTATATATATATATATATATATATATATATTAATAAAATCTCTCAAATGTCTCAAACGCCTAGGCCATTGCTTAGGCGTTTGAGGCATGAGATGACCCCTTGGTCGTCTCACGCCTCTGACTACATAGTCTAGGCTTGTTGTTATCATCCTCTATGAAAAGACCGGAGAAGTAAGTCCTCGCCTGATACCTGATCCCCTCCTCCCTAGAGAAGAGCCGGTCTCCCACTCTAATACAACTGATAGAGTTGACTTTTCTTCTCCCAGAAGCAATGCGCTGAAAGTATGCAATGTTCTTGTCTCCCTCCTTGACCCATCTGTCTCTCGACCTCTGCTTCCATTGGACCTCCTCCCTAGCCAAAATCTCCTCAAAATTTGACCTTAGTCTCTCCTTGAGACACCTGTCAGCATCATCCATCAACTCTGCCTCTTCTAAGCAGTCTAGCTTCTCAATCTGATGTAAGATCTTGTCTTTCGCTGCCCTACCAGGTAGTGATTTGTCTGCACCCCATGCCATGAGGGCTTGTGCCCCTTGCCTCATTTTACCCACCAACCTAGCCATAGCTGAAGACTCACCCCTCTGCATGCACCAAGCCCTACTAACAGTGTCCATGAAGTCAGCCTCCCTGAACCAAGACCTCTCCAATCTGAAGCTCTGTTGGGGGTTTACGGGTAAATACCATAAAGGTAGGGGTAGGGGGCAATTCGTGAAGTTTTAGGGGGTATATAGGTAATTTCTCCTTTTTATTTTATCAACTTAAATTCTAAAATAAACTTGAGTGTCTTTTATGCTGCAAAAATGAACAGCAAATTTTCCTTTAATTGTCCTTTTTTTTTGCGAAGGTTATATTTGATTGTCAAATCCTAGTATGCTTTCATGACCCCACCTTCAGGCAGGTGTGACATAAGGGTGACTGTACGAATCCCAGAGTATACTGTCCTTGCAGCACTGCTGCATGAAGATTGTATCTGGCGCCAGGCCAGAGGAGCTGCTGCTGAAATCTCCTTACCAGAAGTAGCTACTGCATCAGCAGACAAGGTACCCATTCACGTAATCCTTATTTCAAGTTGAAGTTTTGGACTTAAGTTCTGGTAGTAATTTCAAAAATTTCTGGGTTTTGTAGGTTGGGGTTGCTCAGAAATGGTTTGATGAGTTGGATAACCTTGCCTTTTCACACTCTCCCGTGGATTCAACCATTCTAGATGAAGATAAACATAAGGTTGTTCTTGATGCAAACACTGTTCACATAGATTGTGCTATCAATATCAGTCCCGGGACAAGTGAGGTATCTTTCAACCAGTTTCCCTCTTCTGTAAGGAACCCATGGATAAAATGCTGCAGTCTGGTTATGGTAGTTATAGTGATTTTACTTAATTAATAAATATGATGATGCATTGCACTTGAAGTGAAAGATTCTGTGTTCCTGTTGGATAGAATTTTGCCAAGGACTTCTTTCTTGGGAGAAATGATGGGATTGCATCTGAACAATTTAGAAAACTAAGTTCACCATCGGCGAAGGACCGCCATGAACCAACAGCTCAGTTGGCACCTGGCTTTCCCCCTCGTGGGAAGGCCGTGGGATTGATGCCTGTGGGAGTCATCCCACGCCCACTTTGGGTGGCAATGTTGCTTGTGTATGGGTGGGTGGTTGCGTGTTTGCATGGGTTTTCTTTGTGTGCAGATTTGTTCCCTTACGTGGTCCCTCTTGGTCTGGCGAGATTCATTCCCTGCCCATTTGGGTGGGGGCTTAGTCTCCAACCACTGAGCTTCTGGCCCAAAAAAAATAATAAAAAAAAGAATCACTGGCAAAGAACTCCACTTCCAAATGTTGGAGCTTGTTTATTTGCAATATTCTTATGGTTTCTCTTTTCATTAACCAGATATCTTAAAATCATTAAATGGTGAAGAGGATTCTTGGTTTCAATCCTGGTGTTTTGTTTGGTACTTGACACTTTTAAGAAACCTTTCTTTTCCGCGGTCATTTGATCTGTCTTCTGTTTCCCAGAGCTAACTTATTATTTTCTTGGAATTCAGGTCGTTATTTCTGCAGTGCTCTATTTGAAGCTCCACAAAACAGGTGCTTCTCTTGGAAATCAGGTGAGGGAAAATGTAAAAAGACTACTAGGACTGCAAGAAAAATTGGAGGATGATGCATGTCTTAAGTTGTTGTTAGAATCATGCGAGGATGCAAGGGAGATTGTTTTCATGAAACCCTTGCATTTGAGAATTAGATTGGATTGTGGAGACCATCCTGCAGCCAGAACATCTAAAGAGGTTATACCCACGGATTCTATCTTGGATGTCAATTTTACTCTTGATTAGCTCTTTTTTATTCACAGATACATGATTATCGTTTTATCCTTGGCAAATTCAAGGCGAGTTGCCTTGAACTCCAGATGTTTTAGATAAACGATTTATAGCATTCAATGTCTGTCACTCGGTCCTAGTTACCGGGTAGGATACCATGTAGTCGCTTCAACTGTAAAGCTCTGCGAGGATTTTCAGGAGAATTTGCTCTTCTGACGTAATTCTCAGTTTAGATACAACCGTGTTATGATATGTTGTATGTGCACATGTGATTTATATTTATCTGTAATACGTACAGAAGTTCTTCCATTTTCTTTGGTAAATGAGTTCTATTGTCTATCTGGCCATAGAAAAGGAACTTCTCGACTGGGAGGTAAGCTGGTCAGTACTGTCGACTATCAAGTGTCGAGCTGGGGCGACGCAGGCTAGGATGAAAATTTTCTTACCAGCAGGTTGCTTCGATGCATTTAATAAACCGAACCTGGACGACGTCGTGGTTTTGATTCTTTTGAATGTTGTTCGGGAATTAGTTGGACTATCGTGTTGACAAGCTAGATTAATGAGAGCATTTCTTACGAGAGAGTTGTTATAAATTGCACCTATGTACTTCTGATATTGATAAATTCTTGAAGAATTACTATAATAATGCATTATATCTTTGGTACAAATATGATTGCTCACGTTGTAAAGGACTTTGCCCCCCATCGTAGGGAGCTCCGGAGTTAGACTTTGGAGGGGGAGGTGTTTATTGGGCTCACATTTAATATTGGATTGTTGCCCATTTTATCCACTTATCGCCGGACACAGATTCATATCCTTAATTGATCGAGTTAATCTTCGTAGGAATATTCAGAGACAATTTTTGATCAGAAGTGGCAGACAATTACAGTAGGATCGCCCATGATATTATGTTAGTCTAATCAGAATACATAGCAAATGTAAATTCGGGATGGATTCTTACACCGTCATCAACTTAAATGAGATATGTATCAAAAAAATAAACCCCCCCTTTTGATCAAAGATCCGTTTCCCCGGATTATTTTATGTCTGCTAAAACAGCGAACATCTGATCAGAGAAACGAGACAATCCCACGGTCACGATACAGAACTGCTCAGGATGTACGGCTATTGTTGCTCCACTCGGGGAACATATTATCTTCCATTCTCCCCTCAGTCCACTCTGCGCTCTTCGTCTTTCGTCCTCGCGTTATTTGCCTGTTCTGTTCCCAGCCGTCCCGCCGCAGCAGCTCCAGCTTAGTTGGAATCTAATCCGCTGCAGGTCAGATAACAATGTCGGCGGCACCTAGGTTCCTGCACCTGCCGGCCCCCTCCAACCACGGAGTCCGGACCAAGTATGGCGGCGCAGCCACATCCATTTCTCCGGGTGTCGCAGGCAGCCGGACTCGCCGAGGGCGGCCATCTTCCATTCCGAGGTACGCATCCCCACCCGCGGCCCATTCTGCCTCCGCCCCTCTCGTGAGGGCAAGCGGCGGTGGCGATGGGGCTGATGCCGGAGGAACCGCGGCGGTGGCGTCGTCCGGGGGTGGTGCGGATTACAGGACGGCCAGCGAGGTCAAAGCGGCGCTTCTCCAATCACTGCAAGGTGTGGCGGGTGGCGTTTGATGATTTCGCCTTGCATTGGATCGCCTCTCTCTCTCTCTCTCTCTCTCTCTCTATTTCTTTTGTAATTAGAGAGAGGATTCGCTGGTGAGATGGATCCTTCTGTTTCTGCAAGGTATCAACATGGGCATATTTGGCGTCCAGTCCCAGAGGAGAAGCGAGATCGAGCGGCTGGTGGATCTGCTGGAGTCCCGGAACCCGAACCCCGATCCAACAGACCATCTCGACCAGGTACGTCTCCATTTCATGGAATTGATGATAAATACACACATCTTGTAAGAATAGGTAGAAAGCGGGGAAGTGATACCAGAGTCTCCAGTTCCTTGTTCTAATGTTTGCCAAACGACAAGGAGCAAACTCAGTTAGGCGGATGCTGGAAGCTGCTGTACAGCACGGTCACCATACTCGGCTCCAAGCGCACGAAGCTGGGTCTCCGGGATTTCATCTCCCTGGGTGAATTCTTCCAAAAGATTGATGTTGTTCAGGTGAGATATACCTCCCCCTCTTTCCTCTCTCTCTCTCTCTCTCTCACACACACACACACACACATCTGGCCAGGACTGTAGTGGTAGATGAGGAAACCGTCCAAGAGGACCACTCAAATAAGATCTTTCTGTCACGACTTAAAACAAATGACGAGGTTTTTGATTAGCAATCAATCCGTCAGGGAAAAGCCATCAATGAGATCAAGTTCGGTGTGAGGGGATTGAAGATGCTCTCGGGGCAGCTGACCATTGTGGCCTCCTTCACGGTTGCATCCAAAACTGTTGAGTATGCTTAATTTTCCTGAAACAAAAAGTTGCACCTTATATGAGTTATTCAAATCCGAGTGGCCGAGTACCGTCTGAGCTTTATTGGGTTGTGATTGTGCAGAGAGTAGACATCAAGTTTGAGAGATCGGACATCTCTCCTGAGCAGGTATTATTATTATTATTATTATTATTATTATTATTATTATTATTATTATTATTGTTATTATGAGGAATATTTATTACCTGTATAGTAGGATATTAATATTTTGTTAAAATTACCGTGTGAAATGTCATTGATCCACGTAGGATATCAGGTCTATCAAATGACACCGCACCGTCGTAGTGACGTCATAGTGACGCCGAATGGGTTTTCAAAAAAAAATTACCTTTCTTGTCGTACTATTTGTCACTATTATTATGTTATTTGTCATCTTTATATCGTTATTTATCCGCCTTATTTTTCGAGTGACTTTATCTATCTTATTTGACTATTTATCTCTCTTAGATATCTATTTATCATCTTTAGATAATTATTTATCTTATTTGTCATATTTATATAGTTATTTGTTAACCTTATATAACTATTTATCCATTTTATTTTCTAAGTGATCTCATTTTAGTTGATTATTTGTCTCCTTTAGATGTCTATTTGTTATTTTACATAGTTATTTGTCGCCCTTATATAACTATTTGTCTGTCTTATTTTTCGAGTGATTTTATCCGTCTTAGTTGACTATTTGTCACCCTTACATAATTATTTGTCATCTTTATATAACTATTTGTCACTCTTATATAGTTATTTATCGGTCTTATTTTCTGAGTGATTCCGACTTAGTTGATTATTTGTCACCCTTATATAATTATTTGTCACTCTAGTTAGTTGTCTGTCATATTTTTTTATTTTTATATAAATTTATTTTCCCAACGCAAATATTTAAGAAATATTTAAGGAGTCTTGAGTGGGACCCACACGTTAGTACGTGGACCAATAACTGGTTGAACCGGTAATTTTTTTATCCGTCCAGACGTGCAACTAGTGTTTCTTTATTATTATTATCATGGAGGAAAAAAAGAATAATAAAGAACGCACGTATATTCTCCATGAGAAACTATGACGATCTTCTACTTATATTATGGGCATGGTTGTTCAATGCAGCTGATGAATCTGTTCCAGCAGAACTATGATATCCTGCTTGCAATTTTCAACCCGGAGGGTTGGCTCGACATCACGTATCCTTTTGTTGGCTTTCAGAACACTAAGTAGTTCATTAGGACGGGGGAGAGCGTAGCTAGTATCATTAACCCAAAGAGTCCCAACCCAATGAGTTGGATCCGGACTCTTAACCCGAATGGGAACTACTAAACCGACTTCTCAAATCAGGATGCCGGAGCCTGATGCGGGGTGAGTGACATCTGCTCCCAAGATGACAGTCACTGTTCATATTATCCCGGCAGGAGTGACAAGTGCCCTTTTATATAAGTTTGGTAGCATTTGATTTTAGACTTTCTCGTATTCCCCTTTTAATGGAAGGAGATTATTTACAAGAATCGAAGCTCTTTTGCATTTATATGACCACATTTGACATTTCTTGAGGGCCGGGTAAGTACTCCCATGGCTTTCATCATCCTGTTCCATATAAAGAAAAGATGGTTCTTTCCTTCAGAAAAGGACGGCTGGCCCACATATTGCTGGCCCGATATGATCCTTTAATAATCCCTTGTGGTGAGTGAACAACCGTGTTATCAGCCGCGACTAGCAAAGACGGGTAGATTCAGATCTTTTGGTTGTGTTAAGAGTATACTAAATAGCACCATTCCACCATTTATCGCTTCACAAGGTCATTCAAAAGTTTGGTTCCTTATCTGAGGCAGATACGTCGATGAGTCGATCCGGATAGGGAGGGACGACAAAGGCAACATATTCATCTTGGAAAGAACGGGCGAGGAAAAAGCCTTATGAGCGTCGTTAATATCCGGATACGGCGCTCAACATTCGTCATTTCTGTTCTAAGATATGTGCACGAAGGAGGGGGTGGGGGGCAATTCTTCGTGGTCCCAAGTCCAAGATTTCCGCGTCGTTATGTTCCAGTTTATTTTGCAATTTACGATGGTTTTTTTTTTCTTGGGGAGTAATCAGAACTACAGATATCCATCCAGACAATATTATGAGGTTAGTTAGTTAAATGAGGAGGTTGGCATCAGCATAACAGTCCAAGAATTTGACCATTGCAACGAGTCTGAGAAGCCAGTGATTTTATTAGAACAAAGGCCCCCCTGGTCGGTTTCTGAAGGCATGCTGCATCTGTAATGTTCAAGCCTGTGAGACGAAATCAACCGTCAGATTAATTTACAAAACCTATAATACCAATCAACCGTTGCGTCAGTGTACAGTGGTTCCCGTCCACAGAACCACCACCCTTACTGAAAAAGAAGGCACAATTTAAATAGACTAGCCCAATGCATATTATAATCTCGATGTTTAAATAGAGCCTTTGAACAATTAATTAATCAATATAAAAACTCGGAAAACAAAGTAAAAGATAGTCTCGAGAATTTGAATCATAATCGTCACTTCACCATTAAAACTCTTGTTTTTTGGCCATGGAAAAATGGGCTAGAATGGGGCGGCGGCAAGGACACATTCCACGGCCAAAATCGTTGATTATCAGCATTGTCACTTCCAAACCCCTAAAATAGAACGAGCACGCTCATTTGAAGGTTCAGAAGCAATCGACAAACTATTAAAGCCACAGGAATATTGGGTCGCCGAAAACCAAACACGTAAGAAAGAAAAGATAAAGTTATGCAATTCAAGCGTTGAGACACCATTTGATCGGTAAACGTGAGAATGCAGAGGGCGCTAGGGTGACTGTACAGTTGGCAGATCAAATAAGGCATTTAAGATGCCAAATCAGCGACTATTTCTCACCGTTTGCATCTGATGCCCATACAAAAGAGAGGACATGAACTACGTTCTCATCACTGGGAAGTCTTGACAGTTGATCTACGCATTGTAACGAGGCTACAAATTACAAAATACCATTCAGCTTTGGTTCGCTTCTGTCCAAGGCACACTTCGAAATGATTTGAATGCCCGATTCTTTGGATAAACTCGGGATAAACCCACTCAGGATCTGAACGCCCGATTCTACGCGTTGAAAATAAGCAACAAGACACAAAGTTTGTATGTTGGTCCGAAGTTTTGGTTCCCTTCTGTCCAAGTCACACTTTGAAAAAAGTTCTGAATGCCCAGTTCTTAGGCAGGGTTAGTGTCATGCGTAATTGAAGTCAGTTAACGAATCGTATGTCCATTGTGAATGTATTTTATTAGGTTTTGGTTGGGTTTTGTTTGGAGATTAAATTATATAGTTAGTGAGTTGAGTGAAAATTTTGATTATGACATAAATTTATGAGTTAGAGAAACATGAGTTTATTTAAAGAAAGATGTCCAAATGAAAAGCGTATTGAATTATTTATCTCTCCAAAGTGTGAATTTAATATCCCAAGACTCTTCTTTAATCTGACTCTGATCAGTGGGAATTCTAATTCTCATTGAAAAATGATTTCCATCTAAACATATATGGTTAACTAACACGGGATTTTAATTCCCTTGCATTAGGAATTACATTATGCATCTCACTAACCCCACCTTAAGATACACCCCCTCAGAATCTGAATAAAGTATGATAACCAAATGGGAGTCGCAAGTCATTGTTAAACTTTGCAGGTTCCAATGTCCCTTGAAATTTGTATGGCTCATATGGTGCATTCCGCATGCCTTCCTGCGACCTTTATCCAACTTCCTTCCCATCAACTTTTCTTCGGATGGGAATAGAATCATGATGCTCCACTTAACTAAAGCGGAATCAGCCATTCCCAAATGAACCCTTGTTAAAAGCAAAGAATACGGTCACAGATCCAGCGACGTTTATGACCAGCTGCCTGAGGTTGCTCCAGGCAGTGAACGGTAACTGAGCTAGGTGTTGGTGGGTTGAAAAAATCAGTACCATTGAACGTTCAACCGTACGCAATCAAAAGGGGCAGTCAAAAGCTTCACTACGATGGATAAAGAGTGTGGAGGATGAGGGATATGAAAAAAAGTATTTTTACAATAATACCCCTATAAATTTACATATTTGTATGTAAACCCCTACATATTGCCACATATACCCTTAATATATCCTATATTTTGGTAATTATACCCTCACTATAACCTCATTTATTTAACTAGAGTGAAATGTGAGTTAAGAGGGGGAATAACTAACCAACCCTCAAATTGACATCTCTCTCTCTCTCTCTCTCTCTGTGTGTGTGTGTGTGTGTTCACGCGCGCATGCCACCACCGTAGGAGAGAGGGGCAAACATTGCAACCGCTAGAGAGAGAGAGAGATCCCCCCGCTACACGAGCAAGCCGACGTCGGAGGCAAAATTTCCCTCTCCCTTCGTCTCCCTCTCTGCTTTCTGATCTCGCTGGACGGAAAGTTGACATCTTTTCTGACCCCTCTTAACTTCACCGACAACTAGGTCAGCCCCGACATCTGCTGCATCTTCTACGCGCCTCTCCCCTCGCCTCTCCCCTCTGATCCCTACATCGTGACCGTTGCCGGCGTCGACCTCAACCACACCAACATTGCAGGTTACCTCCCCAACGAGATCAGCCTGCTCTCAGCCTTTGTTGCCCTCCACCTCAACTCCAACCGGTTCTGTGGGCTGGTGCCAACGACCATTTGCTAAATGCGCCTCCTCCATGAGCTCGACCTCTCCAACAATTGTTTCACCAGGAGCTTCCTAGAGGTCATCCTCCAACTGCGGACACTCCAGCATCTTGACCCTTGCTTCAATGACATCAAGGGGCCCATCTCGCCAGCACTCTTCAACTGCCCACTCGACACCATCTTCCTCAATAACAATCGTCTCAGCGGTAGCGACATCTCGCCCAACAACGGCTGCATCCCCCCCGGCATCGGCTGGATGGTGCCCATCCTAGAGCAAATCATCCTACTCAACAACAACCTCACCGGTTGTGTCCCCGCAGAGGTCAGCCTCCTCACCCGACTTACTATCCTTGACCTCAGTAGAGGTGGATGTAGGACCAGGGTTAGATACTACGGTTGGATCTGCTCGTCGGAGGAGCTCTCAGTCGCCGTGCAGAACTAGAGTTAGATCGAACTCTGTCTCTCTCCCCCCCCCCCCCCCCCCTCTCTCGGGCATGCAAAGACATTTTAGATATTTCATATGCCCAAACAATTTCTGTGACATATTCTTCCGAATATTCACATCTCGCGTTAATGATTTAGAATTACAGAGGTATAATTGCAAAAATACGGGATATATTAAAGGTACGTATGACAATATGCCAAAGGTAGAGGTTTACAAGCAAAAACGGAAGTTTATAGGGTTATTATTGTAAAAAGCCTATAAAAACTTGACGTAAAGATATGTCATCCTCTCAGGGTGTCAATCAACCAAAAAGAGTGAACACTATCCCAACAAACATGTCTAAAAGATACACTTGAGGGCAAACTGATCATTTTCTGGTACAAATGAACATTATATTAATTGAATTTCTGATAATTCTAGAAGGAAGCCAAAGGGCATTTGAGATGCCAGGTCAGGATTCCTTCTCCCATCTCAATGTTTGATGATAAGTCATTGTCTTCATTTTTCACATATAAGGAGTTTGAGTTTAGATTACTTTCTATGTAGTCTGAGACGTGAGACGACCGAGACAACCAGGGGGTCGTCTCATGTCTCAAACGCCTAGACGATGACTTAGATGTTTGAGACAAGATTTTTTTTAAATATGTATATATAATTCAAAAAATAAATTATATATCTAAATATCACAAAAATATCTATATAAAGTCAATAAATTTCCTAAATTTATTCAATCCTATGATCCAAATAATATCAAATTATTATGACTCACTAAATTCACGTAGAATTTAATAAATCACTGTCAAAAATCAAATTATGTGTGTCTATGTGAGATAGAGAGAGAGTGAGATAAATTGTGGTCAGAACGAGACGAGACAGGACGAGGCGAGCCGAGGCGAGCAGGCACCGCCTCACCTCTGAGGCGGGCCTCAAACTACATAGATTACCTTACCATTTCTGCTGTCCATTTCCCATACAGGTTGCTTTTACCATTCTTCAGTGTCTGAGACCTTCCATTTGGTGGATTTTTTCGAAAAGTATTTCTAAGCAACCTCCAGGCTCCTTTTCCCAGGATACTACCTATTTCCATGCATAATGGTGACTTTTAGCACCTGACTCAGGCATGATCTAATAAGTCTCCAGTTGTTTGCCAAGATAAATGCTGTTTTTCAGTCCGATCAACTGAGTTATACGAGCAAAGAGACGATTAGAAGCAATAACATGGATCACAAGCTAAAAAAAATTGCATTATGATTCAAAAGAACCCATCACCTATTGGCACCATGCTAGCTGAGAGAGGGAGGTTGATGTATGGTCCTCATGATTAATCATGAGACTGAACGAGCTATATTTTGGTTCAGGATTTCTATGGCCCCTCTTCAGGACATTATGTCTTTTGATGTAGATTGACCTACCAACACCACTGGATGAAAGAACGGAGACTTGGATTCATCTTGGCAGAGTTATAACTGTTCTGAAGGACAAAAGTGGCAGTCTGGTGTGAGACAAAATAAGTAGAAGACCACTAGAAGCACAACTGAATCTGAATGGCTATGTTTATAGTTGTAGAGGCTCCGATCATTGTATTCATTTTTCCATGACACGTAAGATGCTAATTTACAGCCATCCTATTACTATCAAAAGGAAGAATTCATTTGAGTACTAGAGCAAGCAGCTGAAGTAGAGTTTTCTACGAATAAACTGCAAGAAGACTTCAGAGAAGTGTGTGTGTTTATACACACACACACACACACACACACACACTCTCTCTCTCTCTCTCTCTCTCTCTCTGAAACATTCTATCAGGAAAATAAAAATCTCATTAAAGAATCGTCATAATTCTCATGGAAATCCGAAATTGATGGACATTGACATGTATTTCTATGGTTCCTGTTTCACAACAAATGACCAACCAAAGTTATCCTAGCCTGGTTGAAAGTAGATAGTCAAAGATGCAGACGGAATCAGTCATCAAAATTTCAAACTGAATACGATAAAAGTAAACAGCATAACAAAAAGGAGAAGAGAAAACTCTGTATAATAACCAACAAGAGTTGCTTTAATGTTTTAAGCAATATTGGTTATGTGGCAACAATACAGGTAAAGTGTATGCACGCTGTTTTATCTTAAAGGCTTATACCATCTAATTCATCCTGCTCCGCAGCCTCATAAGCAGAAAATAAGCACATTCATCTACTCATTTGATAACCCAAGGTTTGTGCTCGCTCTTATGCCGTTCGCGAGCAGGGTTAGGGTAGGGCGTGGTCTAGGCTTCCGCAGTAGGGGCAGGCGGCGGCTCTGCAGCTGCCTCCGGCTGCGGTGGAGGGGGGTTCCACTGAGCTGGGCTCAGGGCCTTCTTGATGGACAGGGCGTGGATCTGCTTCATCTGCTCCGCCAGGGCGGCGTTCACCATGCGGTGCCGCTCCAGCAGCCTCTTCCCTTCGAACTGCTCTGATACTATCTCAATCTCGAAGCTCGCCCCGCACCTACCAAATTTATCCATCAGGCACACTTTCATCAGCCCTAACCTAATAGTGTTCTAGGGTGCACAACTAGGGCACCAGAAGAGAAGAAGCCATTGCCCTAGCCGTGGAAAAAGACAAGTTGCCCCTAACAGGCTGAGACTTCCACAGATCAGATAAAGGAGAAAGAGCGAACGAAGAGAAACCTACCCTCCAGATGTGTCGACCACTTGCTGAACGGCGCACGCCCGAAGAAGCGACATGGAAAGGAGAGTCGATTAGGGTTTCGATCGCGTGCCAGAATCAAGAAAATTGCGAAGGGAGAAGATGGAAGCAACAGAACTAGAGAGGCGAAACAGTGTTGAGAAGGAGGAAGAAGAGGGAGGAGAGGAACGGAGGCGGCCATTGTTACCAGATGGGAAGGATTCATGGCGGATGAGAGCGCGGCTTCCACATCCTCCTTGGTCACCCCCATGGTGGAGAGCGAGCGTCTCCTCCAACTCCCCTTCCGAGTCCAACACTAGCACTGTGGCGTTCGTAGATAGAACCTGGAAACGGCGATCTCGGATTCTGGTTTCGGTCGCGGTTTCGGTCGGGACGTGGTTGTTGGTTTTGGACCTGGTGTACCGTTAGACCCAAGTTGGTATACCGAGTGGGTACGTTTTTTTGTAACGGGGATGAGAAACCAATGAACCCGTGACCTCTCCTCTGTAAAGTGAGAGAATGTCCACTTCGCCACTCGCGGGAGACAAGTCTTTGAGTTGTCAGATTAGTAATATATAGTCTTTTTATTTTTTAAAACGAATACGGCGATATTAATTTCTATAAATCTGATTACTATCGGATAGTCTTGAGCAAAGAATCATATATGTTAATTGCGAGCGACGGAATAAGAAATGTCATTTGGAAATGCATTTTCTGATTTTTGAATGATGGAACGGCGGAGTCCAAGGCTTGGGAATTAGAAATGTGTTATTCGAAACGATTGAGACGTGTTTGAGAATATTTTTCACGGATATTAAGGGTAAAACATAAAAATATATTTATAGGTGACGTCCATATCACTTGATGTCGTCGATCTGTAACGATTGAGATGTGTTTAAGAGTATCTTTCAAGGATATTAAAGGTAAAACATAAAAATATACTTATAAGGGGGGCAGTTCAGGTGATATCGGCATCACCTGATGTCGTTGGAGGGGGGAGAGAGGACGATGAGAGGAGAGAGGTAGTGGCATCAGATAATGTCGACATCACCTGATCGTCCCCTACTTATAATAGATTATAGAAAAAAATAATTAGCATCCCTTATGAGAAGATCTAAGTTACCTTTGGTCCTTATGAGAAAATTAAATGTATTCCGCCTACTTTTTTGTCGAGACTTATTTTTTAGTCATTATTAATGGGCATCGGAGACCATGACATGTTATAATCAAAAGTGTCATAGGGTTAATGTATTAGTGCATTAATGTAATAATTCCGAAACAATTTTAATTGTAACGCATCGAGTGTTTAAAAAGCTACAGGGTCATAAACGTTTTAAGCAACTTAATGTGTTGTTATGGGATTAATATGTTAGTGCGTTTACTTAATGTACAATATAGTTAAAACAATATTGTAGGGTCCTGATGCCTTAAAATCTTAAAGCATTGTAAATGTATTAAACGTATTAATAAGATGTTTTGGAATAATTTTTTTAAGGTTATTTCTCCAATGAAAAGTATTTCAATGTGATTTTCTTCATAATTTTTAAATTTAAAAAAATTTAACTTTTGACATGTTTAATAAAATCTAAATAATATTTAAGGGAGGAATAAGAATGTTCATTAAAGAGGTAGTTGAGAGAGAGAGGGGGGTAGTAAGATGTGTGTGTGTGTGTGTGTGTGTGTGTGTGTGTGTGTGTGTGTGTGTGTGAGAGAGAGAGAGAGAGAGAGAGAGAGAGAGAGAGAGAGAGAGAGAGAGAGAGAGAGAGAGAGGTGGTTATGTCTTGTTGGAGAGAGAGAAAGAGATTGGATATTGTAGAGATCAAAAAATGGTTCCTAGTCCTCGTATCACACTTTTAATATTTATTTGTTGAGGAAAGATCGTCTAACTATCTGTAGAAGTCTGCAAACACCACGGAAACGACGTCAGAAGGAGCCCTGGGCGTTACCCCAGGAGATAACTCTCTGATACTTAAATCATAATCTTGGACGATTGAGATTAAGGAGGAACAGAGGGGAGAGAGAGAATTGAAAGGCGATTGAACAAGTCTGGAAGGGTGGTCGAACTTCCGCATGAGTGCTCGCCGTATCCAATGAGCGCTCAGGAAGTGCTCGCTGGGCGGTAAAAGTGTTCGGAAGGTGACATGAGCTCTACTTCATGGAATCCACTCTCGAGGGTTAGTAGGTCGGAGTCTCTCTTGCCATGTCTGTAGGTTCATTCCCGGTGTCCCCCTTGTTCGCGGACGAAGGTCTATTTATAGGGGTTGTCTTGACGGTGAGGGCCTATCCCTTAGTAGGGAAGGGCGCGAGTAGTGAGGTAACGCTTCTCCGTGATCGTGAAGAGTTTTCCGTTGAGGGTCCGTTCCTCCGGAGTCGGGCGGCTCTGAGGCTAGTCTTACGGTGCCTGTAAGGCATGCTCGCTTTTAGTGGAGTTGAGGTCGATGACGTAGGAGGTAACGTTCAGTCGCCGGAGGGTCGTCTCGCATCCGTTGCGCCTTGGTTGATGTCTCGTGTGAGTTGGCGAATCCGATGATTGACCACCCTTGGCCATCTATTGTGGGCCGTGACTGTCGAGGACCCGTTGCGCGCATTGTAGATCTCTGGCCGAAGCGAGCCTGATATAACGGGCCTTTTATGTGGGTCATACCGATTTTACCTTCCTCAGATATTTTCATAATAAAAATATGTAAAAAGTTATTTTTTATTTAGGAAAAATGCACGTAAGTTAACTCTCTTCTTGAAAATTAGAAGATATACATCAAATATGATTTAATCTTCGTTCTTTTCTCAAAATAAATTTTGAGAGAGAAAATATTAAAAAAATAACCAAACACCCCATAAATGATTAATGGTCAAAACTAGAGCATAAATCTTGGTAAAAGAAATGAAGGGCGGATGGCATGGCATTTTTTTGATATGAACTATACAATAAGTTAGATAACCTGATATGGAGTGTGCCAATTATTTTTTACTAAATTAGCCATTGCTCGCAGTGTGAAGGCCCTTCCCACATCAAATTTTTTTATTTGGAACATAACATATGATATTCATTCATAGCAAACGATCACCAAAATACATGGACACACTTGACACATAAACGAACATAAGCGGCAATGATGGGTCCATACAGACGACATCCCATCTAAAGAGACGGGAAGCAAAAGGAGAACTGTGGGGATTACATACGCCAAACATGGTTGTGGATTCTTTGAGGCACCGATGAAGAGGCAGCCGCTTTCGACGGTGGCAGATCTCGCCCTCGCGGAGCACATGGCTTCCGAACCGCGTTGACCGAAGGCGGTGTGAGTAGGATACTCGGGAGACCAGCATCCCGTGGGATGCATGGGGGTAATGCTCAGATTCTTCGAGTCCTGTTGAGATCGAGGGTGAGAAATCGAAACCGGCACCGCGGAGCTGACCCTTGCTTCGACGGATGCTTAGAGAGATGCCCATCGCCATGAAAGAGAGCTGAACAGGGAGTAGGATGAAGTGGGGGGGGGGGGAGACAGTAGATTTCAGAGGGAAGGGGGGAACAACGGTAAGGTGGGGATGGAGGAGGGCGATGGCGGGGCAGTGGTGGGAAGCTGGGAAGGGGGATGGTTGGGGGGGGATTGGCAGGAGGAGGGAGGAGCAGGAAGAGAAAGGAGACTGAACCGGGTCGGGGGAGAAAGCGGGAACCGGAGGATGGGGGGGGTGGAGGCAGCATACGGAGTGAGGGGTGGGGGGTAAAGCAGAGCCGATGGGGGGGAACGACGCGGGGAGGGGAAGAAAGAGGCGGAGAGGTCGGTGGCCGAAGGAACGGGGGGGGGGGGGGGAGGCAGCCGGCGGAATGAAGCGGAGCAGGGGGGAGGGAACGGTGGGAGGGGAGGGGAGAGGGAGACGGAGATGTGTAATCGGCGGGAGGGCGGGGGGGGGGGAGCGCGGGCGTAGAAGGGAGAAACCAGGGGGAAGGGGCGGCGTTAGCGAGGGAGGCGAGGGGGGCGGTGGTGGCGGGGGGGAGGGGCATGGGAGGGGGGAATAGCTCGGGGTCATAGGGGGAAGGGGGATTGGGGGGGGTGGAGAAGACGGGGGGTCGGGGTGGCGGGGGAGGGGGCGGTGGAGAGAAGGGGCGGAGGGGGGTGAGGGCGGTAGCTGGGCTTGGCAGAGAGGACGGGGGGCGACGGTTGGGTTGGCTAGAGGTGGGCGGAAGGCCGACAGGGAAGGGGGGGAGGAGGAGGGGATGGCGTAGAGGGGGTTGTCGGAGACGGAGAGGGAGGCGAGGGGGGGATCGGGGAGCTTACCAGGGCGGGGCGGGGCAAGGCCGGACGGACAAGGGGGGGGAGGGGGAGATCCCGACGGAAGCTCCCCCTCCTGACGAGCCACCGGTGCGATGCGCCGGTGAAGGTTCCGCCGGAGAAATTTCGACGACGGAGCCACCGCCCTAGGGGGCGGTGAGGGTTCCGAGGGCGAAACCCTCGTTCTAATGCCGTCTACGTTTATTAAATTCCCACCTCAAAATTAAGTATATGGATTGAGCATTCATGCATCGACCACCCTGGATGCTCAGTTGGGGGAACGTACGTGAAGCCTTCAAGTGTTCTGAACTCGAAGAAAGGAATGCCCTGCTTAATTATATGGCGTGTATGATGGCATTCGTCTTTCATAGCGAACGTATATAATTTGACACAACCCACCGCCCGTGACTAATTTTATAGAGTACCTTTCATTCACGTCGCATGCAGTTCGAGAATCTCATTGACGCTTCCAGCTAATTTTTTAATCGCAGGTGACATCTATTTGAATAATATTTTGTGTAAGGAATCTGATTCATACAATCACGTTAACTTGTAATTTTTATTCTCATTAATCTAATTTTTTTTTACATATATACTTCCATAAAATTTGATTTTGTCAAACATACCTCTAATTTGAGCATATTAGCATGAATATCCTTAAAATATGAGTAATGTCATGATTATACCTTCGCCGTAACTTCCGTGTATTTAACCCAAGTTAAGTGTGAGTTAAAGAGTAATATATATATATATATATATATATATATATCCCTGTAAAATTTAATTTTGTCAAATATACCCTAGATCTAACAACCGTAGATGAGATATTTCACAGAATATTTTACTCCCATCGACGACAGTAAATTAAAGGGTATAATCGTAACATTTCTATCTAAATAAAATATATTCATGATAATATGTTTAGACGAGGGGTATACTTGACAAAACCAAATTTTATGGGGGTATATATATAAAAATTCCATCTAAAAGATAAAATGATTTTTTTAGTGCACTCGATGGAAAAGTAAGTAACTGAAATATTTTATTAAATAATAAAATATTTTATTCCATGAATGAAACATTTGATCTATAATTGAAATATTTTGTTAAGTTTTATATAAAATATTACATTCTTATAATAAAATATTTTATTCAAATATAAAATATTTCATTCTTCTACAAAATATTTCAATCACGTGTTTTCATGTCGAGTGGGTTCCGTCTTTAATGTGTCAAAAAGTGGACCGTGCCATTTTGACGGGAGTTATATTTTCTGCTCATTATCTTTTAGCCTTTTTTTAGGCCAACAAAAATAAAAATAACAAATTAACATAATTTTATACACCAAATTCAGTATACAAAATATTACTCCATCTATTAACACCTGATCAACAAGTACTGCCCCACCCGTTATAATTTTCTTTCCGCCATCCATTATTTTATATACAAGTGAGACCAAATATTGTCTCTATGTAATGAAAGGCTCGCTTAAAACGATTCAATACTTAAAAAAATGTTGGTCCAGACATGCGCCCACTTAATCTGCAATGGGAAATTGGAGTCACGGTAGCAGCCTTTTGGTTTCTATCAAGTTGATTAATAGATAGCAGCCAGAGCAAGGACGGTGGACCAAACTTCAAAAGAAGTTTGCAATTTTCTGGAATCTTTTTAATGACGATAGGAGTTACTCGGAAGGAGTCATATCCGAATTATGTACACTACAATAATAGGCTTTGTTCTTGTCAATAATAATCTTGAATAAAAAAATAAGTTAAATAAAAAGTGAGATGTGGGCGCTATAACTGCAACTCCTAATAACTTGAGAAAAGCAACACTACATCGTAGGAATACCACGGACCACTACCGCGCCCATTCCGTCGGTTTGCTTAAATGTGAGTCCACCCCTTTTATAATTGAGATATTTTGGGAGAAAGGAAAGTTTGAAGGAAAATAAAGAATGCCAGCTCCACTTTTTTTTAAGTTTCAGAATATATAGAGATGTTAGTTTTTACTTATATCTCAGTGATTTTTAAATAACAAAAAATGAGGACCGCATTTAAGTGGACCAAGGACATAAAAGTGGTATTAGGGTGTGCGGTACGTCACTAATGCATTTTAACTGTGACTGCTCTTCTCTAATAACTTTACCCGGCTCAGAATTAATATGTATCCAATCCATCTCCATCGAATCGTTTGCTTCCTTCGACGCGCGGTTCATATCTTCATCTCCACATTTCCTGGTAAGCTCGTCTCAATCACACTTAATAAAGGCAATAGAAGTCTAGTTGGGCACCTTCTAAACTGGGTTTC
The DNA here is from genome assembly GCA_022559845.1 of Amorphophallus konjac. Classification (NCBI taxonomy): domain Eukaryota; kingdom Viridiplantae; phylum Streptophyta; class Magnoliopsida; order Alismatales; family Araceae; genus Amorphophallus; species Amorphophallus konjac. The sequence continues at coordinate 21,392,258 of CM040128.1, forward strand.
TTTATTTTAATCTCTATTACAATACTCGTGCCTCCTCTGATTAACAGTTAAGGTATATATCTATCTTATGTTTGTACGTGCAATTGCAGGCTAGCTTAGCTGCATGCATCAAAAATAATCGAATGAAAATAAAAGAAAAGAGAAAGTATCCCAAGTACAGTAGCTCCTCCAGGGAAGAGGCGTCCCTAGCTAACTAATCATGTGGGCAACCTCCATCAGAGCAAACCCCCAGAATAAGGGACGGTGGTGTAGGGCAACCAGACGTCGCCCATGGTGAAATTATACACCGTGAACTTCATAGCCTCCGTGGCGTCCATCAGGGTGTAGCCGGGCCACGTCACCCGTTGGCTGGTGTTGGCGCCGGGGCCGTAGTTGCTGAACTCGCCGTAGTACAGCGTGCTCAGCGCGAAGGTCCCGTTCCACTCCAGCCACCCCGCCGGCTGGATCACGCGGTCGATGTAGGACTGCATGTAGACCGTTCTGGAGAACTCCTTCCACGGCCGGCCGAGGTACGTCCGGGTGGAGTTGGGGTCCGCAGCCAGGTCCGGCGCGGCGCCCACGGTGCAGTTGTGGATGGAAATGCCGGTGGTCTGGTTCGGGTGCGTCCGCCCCTGGGCGGTCACGGCGTTCACTTGGTTGGCCATGGGCTTCCTCGCATAGATCCTACAGTTCTGGAACACCGACGCCGCGTTGCCGAAGATGAAGTCGATCGTGCCGTAGATGTCGCAGTCGCGGTAGAACTGCCGCAGAGAGTGCACGTAGAGCGTGTCCTGGTAGCCCACGAAGCTGCAGCGGTAGAAGGTCGACAGGTCGGCGCTGTTTCTCACCGCCACTGCCTGGTGCTTCTCCGGGCCCGCCGTGTTCTCGAACGTGATGTCGACGGCGATGAACCGCTCGCCATGCACGGCTGCATCGCCAACAACCCATTAAGCTTACCGAGTCGACTCGGAAAGTCACTAAGCTTACTGAGTCGACCAGACATGGATCAGCAGCTCACCGACGGTAGCTGAGTTATAGGTGGTGTAGTTGTCGACGACGTTCCGGTTCCCGGTGATCACGGTGCGGTTGATCCCTGCGCCGACCAGGATCAGGTTCTTCTTCTCCTTCCCCACCACGACGTTCTCGTGGTAGACGCCTTCCCTCACGAAGATCTTGAAGTAGCCATCCTGGACGACGTCGGTGCCGTTGGGGGCGGCCGCTATGGCGTCACTGATCGTGGTGAAGTTGCCGCTGCCGTTCTTGGCGACGACCACGGAGCTGTTGATGCGGACACCCCCGAGCACCTCCTGTGGCCCCTCGGCGAGTTGTCGGCCATCGAGCGGCCGGAACCCTGTAAGGACAAACATCATGAGAAAAAAAGATCAACCGAGAGGCTGTCGAGGGACCTCTTCGCCGGCCGCTTTCAGGCATGATGAAGTCGTCAGCAGACGTGGCAGCGTCCTCCATCAGGGCCACGTTTTTAATTGACGTTTTACAGGAAGGGGACAAGATTGTGCATGCAGGGCTGTAAAAAGGGGTGCTCATGTCATAATTGGGTGAGCTGTCCTGTCAGAGTACACGTTAGGCACTTAGGCCATCAACTCAACAGGATCTGGCCGCTGGATCCCGTGAGGCGAACGTAGAGGAAGAAGCTCGATGCAAGGGTGGCGACCATGAGGATGTCGAATAAGGATGTCGTCGTCTACTGTGAAACAAGTGAACAAGAGGGCCGTCTGTGTGTGTACGCTTCTGGTGCGTTAGGTCATGCATGTGCATGCCATATTGGCCGTTTCCGTATCTATCTATCTATCATGAAGCCACTTCGTTGATCGAAGGGTCGTGGAAGATTACTCCCGATTGGATGATTCAAAAGAGTAAGTTGGCTATTGGGTTCATCCTCACCTTGGTTACGGTTGCCCGGGACGAACCCGGCCCCCATTCCTGGGTTCCTGCCCTGCCGGCTCAGAGCACTCGTGACCAGCTCCAACGAGACGCTGTACACCTGGGTCGCGTTCGCCAGCGGCGCGAACAGCTCGGGGCTTGGGAAAGGCACTGACGACGAGAGCCGGGATGCTGCCGCCGCCTGCAGCCCGTCGAAGCAGGTCTGCTGGTTGGTGACCAAGGCGCTCATCAGCGTCCTAACGTGGTCCGCCTCCGCTCCAGACAGAGTCCGCTCGCCCCTGGCCAGCTTGGACTCCACCTCCTCCAGGTAGCCGGCGCTGAGACGGGTCAGCTGGCGGCAGTCCTCGAGTGCCAGGCCCCCCGCGCCGCCACCGATCCGGCGGGACCGTGAGGTACCGCCGGGGGAGAGTAGGTGGTCGAGCATCTCGGAGGTGCGCCGGGCCTGCTTCAAGGCCTGCTTTACGGAGTACTGGCCGAAGCTGTAGGAGTCGCCCGGGAACCGCCAAGGAGCGAGGACGGCGCGGCAGAGCTTGGGGTAGACGGATGTTCTGCAGGCTGAGATCGGGGAGGTTGAGCCTGAGGAAACAGAAGCTGTAGTTGCCGCGAACGGTGAGAGGAGGAGTCCTAGCAAGAGGAGGGTAGCCGAGCGCAACGTCATCGCGACTAGTGAGCAGAGGGGAGAACAGTGGTAATGAGGATGGAATCGAGAGAGAGAGATCGAGGCAACTTTGGTCGGTCCGTTCGGGACTGCAGTGTGAGTCTTTTGGGGGGCATTCGACAGCTATAAATAGAGAGAAATAGAGAGAGAGAGAGAGAGAGAGAGGGAAAGAGAGAGGGGAGTGAGGGTGGACTAGAAAGTCGAAAGCGCGTGAATGGGTAGGTGTTTCTGAACTGTGGTACGACGATCGAGAACTCCCATCTTCCTAGGGCTGGCTCTCGCGTTGATGGAAGAGGTGGGGAACGGAGGTTGGTGGGGAGAAGTTGAGGTCCGGTGACTGATATTTGATCATTATGGCGACACGAAGGGTGTGAGTCTGTGTGACCACGAGGGTTCGAAAATTACTACAGCTATGTATATGAGCAAATGGGTGGAGGTGGATACTACCCATTTAATTACTCGCAGCCTCCAATGTTGCAATCAATGTGCATGCCCAGACCAAGATATGAGAGTAGGTCCGTCCAAAACAAAGGACACGGGAATGGGAAAAGCACGCCATGTGGATCGCTCAGTTACTAAGGGCGGTCAATACGGGCACCGACGCTAACATAAATGCAACGCGCACCACTCTCGGCTCATCACGGAGGCCTGCATGCCAAATGCAGACGTTGTGGAATCCAAGTATTGCGGTGGCCCCAGCAGCGGCGTCGCGGACGGGTTACTAGCTAGCTAGCTAGTGTTTTCCGACGATGGAGAGGAACCATGCATATCGTAGCGTGACGTTGCAATGCATAGAAAGACGTGGTCACGAAGGAAGAACATAGAACATGAGAAGTGGAGGTGGCTAGTAAGTAGTAATGATGTGAACTTAAAGGTTGGGGGGGTGGGATCCACCGTGCCGAATGGGAGGGGACCGTGTGGGTGAAGCCAATCCGTGGGTGCATGCGAAGGCTGGATGTCGCTACACGAGGAGATGGTTTGTGCTGATTATTATTATATGCATGGTGGTGGGCATTGTCCGTGATAGATGGTGGGATCAAAAGGAGGCGTGTAAAAAACTCCGCGAGATGTGGATCGAGGCAGCTGCTGGTCCTAGTGGAGTGGGTCGAGGTAAACAGCACCGAGCAATGAGCTCCCCCGGTAAAGGTTAATAGCGGCGGACAGACTAGCACCGGCACCACGCCGACGACGGAAATTTGAAAAATCTTGTAAGACAGACCCACGAACCCACGTAATATAAAAGGTGTGCGGGGAGGAATAGGTAACCGATGATAAGTTGGGTCAACAAATGGTGATCACCCTTATTTAAAGTACGGTTTGTCGGTTCTGTCCCGATTTTATGTTGAGATAGGACAGTACACTATCGTTCCGTTTCGTATCACAAAGTATAAAGAATTTTTATATATAATATATATATATATAATAATAAAATAAATTCTTAATTTAATTGGTTAGTCAATTTGTGATTTAGTCCATAAAATAATAAAATAAATTCTTAGTTTAATTGGTTAGTCAGTTTGTGATTTAGTCGAAGGATTTTTAATTTTTTTGAGAAAGAAAAACATGTAATCAGTGTGTTTCAAATCTGAACCGCCTCCGAACCAATAAAAGTACTTAACTAATTTATTTAAATAATATTTTATATTTAAAGTAAAATATTAAATATATAAAATGTCTCGATTATGTCTTATATATCAATCGTTCCGATCTGTGACTGAGACGGTGCGGGACGGATGATTCGAATCGTTCCGTCTCGATTTGACAAAACCTGATTTAAAGTGATTTTACATTTATTATAATAAATTAAAAGAAGTTACTCCATACGTAATAGCTGTTGCACTACTGTTTCATGTCAAGGGAGGGAATCGGGTATAATAACATCTCTAGCCTCGTTTTGTTTCGAAATTAACCCCGAGTTATCTTTTTTTTTAAATTCAGAATTATTTTTTGTTTAATAGAGTCGGTTTTAAGTAAATAAATTAAATGAAAGTTAACTCAAGTTAATTCCGATTACTTTATTTTACCTCTACAGTTGAGTAAAGTAATCGGATGTCATGCTAAAGTAAAATAAAAAAAATGAATGAAATAAATTCACTTAATTTTTATCGGATTATCTTTAATCCCGATCTAAAACGGGACTTATTGATCTATGTAGTAGGTGAGATAATTTAAGTTTGAATTGGAATACTCATTCAATAGACCGACACATTTTCGTCTGATATTGACAAAGAATTAATATGGTACCCTAACAAATGGATTCTAAAATTTGAATTTTTTATCCCTGATCTTAGATATACAATGTAAATGCTTCTTGAGCTGCTCTGACCACCCCCCCCCCCCCCCCAAAAAAAAAAACATCACTACTCAAATTTGGAGGTCCATGAATGAGTCCATAAACTCCTTTTTTTGGTATGCTGTGTCATCAATTAGATGGATGAATGGTAATTAGTCCCTTCGAGAACGCCTTTATCTGAGGTGCGATTCGACTACGCTAGTCTTTACTAGCGTTAATGGGAATGGGAGTCACAATGCTTTAATACGAGATCGGCCCGTAGCCCCGTAATTGACTTCTAAAGTTGACGGGGCTAACCGACACCCCTTTAATACCCTTATCAGTCAAAGGATCCGGCAACAGGTCATAACGGCGTGTTTAGTCACGAGTAAGGAGGAATCTTGCTCCGAGTCTGCAAGTCTGTACTCCCATTTCGGGTCTACCTTCACCGAAAGTTACGAACACTGGAAAAATAAAAATAGGGGGAAGTTACTTATGTATTTTTTTTAAAAAGTTCTAATTATAATTATATCTCCACTTTTATAAAATTTATCTGTCAACCGTCAAAAATCTGTAAATTTATTTTTTGTCGTGACAGAGATAAGAGTCAATACGATTGGACCGTTTTATCCTCGCCAACTTGAGATAGAGAAAGAGTGAGAGGGGAGGAGAGCTCGGAGGTGGTCTCCCCCTCTAACACCAGCCGCCCTTGTGGGTGGGTGCACGTACACAAACACATAGAGAGAGAGAGAGAGGGTAGAAGGGGGGGATTGTCGTTGGGGGTATTCCCCTCTGGTGTCGACGACACCCCTAAGGAGGTAGAGAGAGAGAGAGTGAGAGTGAGAGAGAGAGAGATGTGAGAGAGAAAAATGCTGCCGGCGACCCCCTTCTTTCCCTTTCGGCACCGGAAAGAGAGATCTTCTCAGTGCTAACATGGCTCGACCTGTAAGGTTTGGTGTGACAAATGCAGAGTCTATGGGAATGGCTTGACCCCATCATCGACCGGTGGCTGAAGGAGATGAAGAGTGATGGAGAGGGAGACGGATCAGTAGCATTAAACCAGAGCAACCCCCCGCTCTTCTCTTACGACGCCAACAGTCACCCATCTAGCCCTCCACTGACAATCGAGAGGTGGCCATCAAGTGCGGGGAGTCAGTTGTAGGCACCGACGTCTAGTAATCAGAGTCTCTCTCTCTCCTCATCCAGACATACAAAGGTAAAGATCTAGCGATCCCCCTCGTTCTCTAGGTACCATGAGTGGGAGAACTTGGATGGGGCAAGCCAATTCTAGTGATATAATGGGAGGGGGAGTCGAGAGAGAGGGAAAGGGGAAGCGTTAGCTTCGTCGGTCGACACGTCAACTTTGACATCGTCGGGATGATGAGTAGAAAGGGAAAGAGACGAGAAGAAAGGGAGGATAAGGATGGAAAGATAACTAGGGATAAGTTATTCATTTGGCCCTCGTTAACTAATTTGGGGTTAACTAACGTGAGTAAATATTGACGGTAGGATATAACGAGGAGTTATTTAATTTTCTTGAGAGTTTAAGGATAAATTTTATAAAAATAAAACTATGGTGAGAATTTAAATTTTTTAAAGATATATAGATAACTTGATCAAAATATATAAGTATTTGTCTACTTGGACATAGAGAACGTGACAGATCAAGGACCCAAATTCTTCATACGTACTTGGTTTTTGTTTTGACGCGGAAGGCAAACATAGATAAAAAACGAAGACCGGAGAGAGTTATTGCCCCCGTCGGTGACCGAAGCAGAGTCATGAATCCCCCAGATTGGAAGCATTGGGAAGTTGCACACACCATATTTGAAATCTTTGCTCGGGAACCTGTGGTGCGTTGGTAATGGAGTCTCTGCTCCACGCGTTATAGTGTTGACGTTTTGGGCGATGATGGGCGCTTGCGTGCGGTGCAGCTGTGTTGGCTGGACGGGACGGGATGGCCGAAGGGTTGGTGAGGACCGGACGCAGATTCTGAGCATGCCATGTTTTGTTCTTTTATCTCGTTAGGTAAGGTTTTTTTTTTTTAACGTGGAGACTGTGAACGTGTCATGTTACATTTGATGGAGTTGGTCGATGGATCAGCTTTGGAGTTTGGAATGGGGGCGGGCGAGAGTGTGTTACGTTTCAGTCAAGAACTGTTTAGAAAGATCACTTTTCTTTGAATAATCATCTGAAACTAAATAATCCTTCTTAATCAATAACATATGTTTTTTTAAGTCTTTCACATTTTGAAAGGTTAAAAGTGCCCTTGAGTGTGATTATACTCATGGATAGAAATTAAGGGCTTATTTTCGTGATGAGCGAACCGAGTAATTTAAATAATTTTTTTTTTATAACGGGGAATCTAGCAATTTAAACAATTGCGTCTTCTAATTGGAATTATTAATTAAAATAATTAAAATTTTTTAAAATAAATCACTGTTTAAATTAAAATAGTAAAAAATCATACTTGAAAATGTATTAGTAGGGATATCTTTACATTTGTCAAAATAATATAAAAACATTATCACTGTAACCTATCGTTACCATTCGTGAATTTAACATTAGTTAATTTTAACTCGACATGAAAAAAAGATAATAATACTTTTGAATTAAAAAAACTCATATCTCTCTTACGTTAGTCCCCTTTCACCCCCTAACTTGAGAGGGCTCCGCACATGGTCGGGACAGGGCAGAGGGTGGGGCTATCCTGATGGTCAGAGGGGCAGGGGGTGAGGGTGCGAGTGGTGTGGGGGAAGGTGAGAAAAAGAATAAGAAGAAGAAAGGTGGGGATTAGGGTATTGTCGTGGTGACAGGGGTAGTGGGAGGAGGGGTATGGCAGAGTTGCAGAGCATGTTGGGGGAGGGTGGTGGAGGGGGCAGTGGGAGGGGGTTTGGCAAGCATCTTGGACGGTGGCGGTGGTCTCTGCTTCGGGAGTTGCCGACCCTCTTGTCATCATCGTTCGGGGCTCCTCAGCCAATCGCTAGCTCTCTCCTCCTTCAAGTATCGCTGATCAGAAGAATCATGTCACATCCTCAGATCCGACCACTGCTCCAGCGACACCTTCTGCACACTAGAATATATCTAATGCCACGTTAGATCCTCTGACTCTAGTCGCTTCTTGCTTTGTAGCTTCGATGGATCACTCATCTACAGCATCATTTGTCGCTATAGGCCCATCATCTATTCGCCCCCTGTCAACTGATTAGCCAACCCTACCTCCATGTTTGGCATGCAGGCGGATGCAACCACCTGGACGCCCACCGGAGCCCACCTACATAGCCCGCTTGACTATGTAGAGTACCTTCGAACCAACACTGAGGTTTGGCTGGAAGCTTCCCCTGTTGGGGCTACTACCGGCCGCGTGCACCATCACTCTTTTGTGATGCAGTCACCAACCCAATGGCCTGGTTGGAGAGGAGCTTTTTCTACAGGTCATCCACTAATTCGGCGAGCTCCCTTGTGAACATGCGGATCTCCCAGACGGCGTGCCTCACCCTGAGGAAGTTCTTATGGGGAGGAGGCATGCAGAGGACGCCGAAGTCATTGCGGTTGGTGGAGGATGAGCTAGTGATGATGTGGAGGAGGAGGACGAGATGGCCCCTCCCCTTTGCAAACCTGCCAAGTTCCTCCCCCCCCCTCTCTCTCTCTCTCTCTCCCCCTTCTCTCTTTCACTATCTCTCTCTGTCTCTCTCCTCTCTGTGCCACTCAACCCTCACTAGGTGGGTTGGCGACGTCAGGGGGGAAGTCACCTTCGACGTCTCTCCCTCTCTCTTTCTCTGTCCTCTTTCTATATGTCTCTCTCGTCGCTTTTAGCTAAGGTGACAATTTTGAGGCGAATATTTTAGACATTTAATTATAAAGTAAAGGGAATATTCAAATCTTTTTATAATACCTCTCTCCCATTCGAAGGAAGTTAATTAGGATAGTATGTGTACAGGCTAAAAAATACCTCTTCGTCTCGTACTACACCTTTAAGATTTGTTTGATAGAGAAGAACAGTCGGTGACCTTGAAGGAACTTGCAAGCAATAGAAAGAATCATCAGAAGGAGCCCTGTAAGTGATCCTAGGGGACAATCCTATGATACTTAAGTTAAAACCACCCGAGAAGAGTAAACTAGAAAATGGAGTAAATAGAGGAAGTAGAAGAAATAGCTTGGAGTCGGGAGAGTGCTTGGAGAGTGCTAGGAGAGGGTAAGGAGTGCTCGAAGAGGCGGGAAGAGAAGAACCGTGAAGAGACCTCTCTCTCTCTCTCTCTCTCTCTCTCTCTCTCTCTCTGCTTTTCTACTGGAGTCTCCTGCGAAGATGAGCGTGTGGGGATTCTCTCTTCTTTTCTAGTTGTGGAGAAATCTCTCGATATGCCTGAGTGTCTGCGTATGTCTGCCTCCCTTCTATGTCCGACTTGGGACCTATTTATATGGGGGAGCTGGGACGTGCCTGACTTAGCAATGACGTCATTCGTGGAGTAGTGTCTTTCTTGATCGTGGAGATCTCATGTCGCCTTCTCGCTCGTTCCCGACGGGAAGATCTCGAGGTGAACATCTCGACGACGTGAGTGTGACCCAACCTTGGCTGTGGCAAGACCCGTGACACAAGCCTCAACGTTCACCCGTTGACGAACTTCGCGACATACATGATGCATGCTCGCGAAGATTCCGCGCGAGGATTAGAGAAGCTTTCTTGGGCCTCGATTGGGCCGTGCTTAGAAGGCCATTGGATGGGTGGGACATACTGCACTGGACTTGACGTTGTCAGACCACGTTGAGCCTGACGTTATCGGGCCGTGCTGGACCAGACAGATTTTCCCTTTCTCAATATGTTTGCATTATTTTGACAAACGTAGTGATATCTATGCTAATGGATTTTAAGATGTAATTTTTTTACACATACATTATAACAGTGATTTATTTGAAAAAAACTCAATTATATCGGTTAAAATTTCAGCATTTGTGCCACATTGACTAGGCAGTGGTTCATTGCAGTTACATAAAGATTCATTGCTTTACACGATCAATTTTCTTAATGATCTGCCCCCATGATAGATTTGGCATTGACTTTGCTTTTATCAACAGACCAATTGTGGCACCCCCACATGTGTAAGGTGCTCCGTCTGTAGCTCTGGTTGTAGTGTCTTATCTTACTCAACTAATCCACCAGACAGAAAGCAATTCCAAGAACAGCCATGCATGTGTTTCTTCGCTAACTTACAAATTCCGCCAAAAGTTCCCGTAGGTGCTAGCGTTCACGGAGAATTTAATCTTCCCGTGGGATCCCTCGATCTGAAATAGTCACTCATAAAATAATCATCCCTGTAAAAGATTATGAACGAAATCTTGCCTTTTAGCAGTCAAAAAAAAGGAAAATTACATTTTCGAAGGAAAAGCACCCTACAATGGAACACAAGAGACTTGAGAATTAATTGTTTGGCTTGATATAAATATTGTAGACCACTTTAAACACTACTTTCTCCAGTGGAATTTTACCATATTTTATGTCAAACTAAGTGAAAATTAGTGATTTTTTTTAAAATACAAAGGATATATCTTGACCATCTCAAAAATGTTCAAAGGACTTGCTGCGGAGTTGACCCAACAATCTAAAGCATTTCATCAAAGCCATGACTTTGTAATGGCCCCTATATATCAATTTCCGTCTCATCCTCTTCCGTGACATAATTTAAAAAATAGTTAAGATGAAAATTTAAAATACCTAAATCTACTTTTTAAACTAGAATTGCTTTTGTTTGCAGGTGATGACTGATGACTGCTGCAAGACGAGAATGACCATGTTGGCTATTGAGTCAGTCCCACATTTGAACAATTCGAAAAAGAAAGGGGCCCAAGCCCATTTAGGCCGCTCGACTGACCGGGAGAGGCGGGCCGTAGCGAACACGTTGGAGTTCGGAGTTTCAAATAGTATGAAACGTTAACCGAGTTAAACAGAGATTATCCAGTTACAACTTAAGAAGTGTGTTATTTTCTTCATGCAAATCAAACTACAAAGATCTGCATAACCAAGTGAAAGGAAAGAATCGAATTAAAGTCCATGTCAATACGCGCATGAGATGCGGATGTATGATAGGGATTCAAATTTTATGTGACACATTTCTGTCCCATATTAACGCGAGACATGTAACTCCGGTCATTGTATGGGGTCGACGCTCCTTCTCGAGGTCATTTTTTTTTGTGTGGGGGGGGGGGGGTGGGGATTATGGTCTTTGAATTCTCACCCCGTAAAACTGCTTCGAATGCAACCTAAAATCTCCAAAAATTACTTAAACTCTCTCTGAGACTCTCTTTCATATCAGAATTATAGGGAGATTTACAAAATGATGAGACAGAATTGGGGGGGGGGGACACTCTCCCCTCACACACATCACGGCTAACCGATCTTGGACACCGTGTTCGACCCTCTGAGGTCGAACACGGTATCTCCACTCGAAAATCAAAGCGGGCCTAAGAGATATTTTTTTAAAAAAAATCACACCCCACGATATCTTTCAAATGTGGCCGGGGATATCATTGGTAGAGTGAGAGCACTCCGATATTATCGACTATACGAAGTTGGTATATGTTAGAGAATAGTCCCGTATTAAAAATGAATTAAAAATATAATATGATTATAATTGTGGTGTCCTCGTCACTTAATAATTTAAGATTTTAAGTTGGATGACTAAATCCAATAAATTTTAACATGGTATCATAGCCCATGATTATGATCTGGGTCACGCATTCCGTATTTGTCATAGTCCACGTGACATAGCCTAAAATCAGTCTGTGCCATATTAACGCGAGACATGTAACTCCAGTCATCGTATGGGATCGACGCTCCTTCTCGAGGTCATTTTTTTTGGGTGGGGGTGGGTGGGGATTATGGTCTTTGAATTCACACCCCGTAAAACTGCTTCGAATGCAACTCAAAATCCCCAAAAATTACTTAAACTCTCTCTGAGACTCTCTTTCATATCGGAATTATAGGGAGATTTACAAAATGATGAGACAGAATTGGGGGGGGGGGGGGACACTCTCCCCTCACACACATCGCGGCTAACCGATCTTGGACACCTTGTTCGACCCTCTGAGATCGAACACGGTATCCTCACTCGAAAATCAAAGCGGGCCTAAGAGATTTTTTTTAAAAAAAAATCACACCCCACGATATCTTTCAAATGCGGCCGGTGATATCATTGGTAGAGTGAGAGCACTCCGATATTATCGACTATACGAAGTTGGTATATGTTAGAGAATAGTCCCGTATTAAAAACGAATTAAAAATATAATATGATTATAATTGTGGTGTCCTCGTCACTTAATAATTTAAGATTTTAAGTTGGATGACTAAATCCAATAAATTTTAACATGGTATCATAGCCCATGATTATGATCTGGGTCACGCATTCCGTATTTGTCATAGTCCACGTGACATAGCTTAAAATCAGTCTGTGCCATATTAACGCGAGACATGTAACTCCGGTCATCGTATGGGATCGACGCTCCTTCTCGAGGTCATTTTTTTTGGGTGGGGGGGGGGGGGTGGGGATTATGGTCTTTGAATTCCCACCCTGTAAAATTGCTTCGAATGCAACCCAAAATCCCCAAAAATTACTTAAACTCTCTATGAGACTCTCTTTCATATCGGAATTATAGGGAGATTTACAAAATGATGAGACAGAATTGAGGGGGGGGGGGGACACTCTCCCCTCACACACATCGCGGCTAATCGATCTTGGACAACCGTGTTCGACCCTCTGAGGTCGAACACGGTATCCCCACTCGAAAATCAAAGCGGGCGTAAGAGATTTTTTTTAAAAAAAAATCACACCCCACGATATCTTTCAAATGCGGCCGGGGATATCATTGGTAGAGTGAGAGCACTCCGATATTATCGACTATACGAAGTTGGTATATGTTAGAGAATAGTCCCGTATTAAAAATGAATTAAAAATATAATATGATTATAATTGTGGTGTCCTCGCCACTTAATAATTTAAGATTTTAAGTTGGATGACTAAATCTAATAAATTTTAATATGGTATCAGAGTCCATGATTATGATTTGGGTCACGCATTCCGTATTTGTCATAGTCCACGTGACATAGCCTAAAATCGGTATGTGCCATATTAACGTGAGACATGTAACTCCGGTCATCGTTTGGGATCGACGCTCCTTCTCGAGGTCATTTTTTTTGGGTGGGGGGGTGGGGATTATGGCCTTTGAATTCCCACCCCGTAAAACTGCTTCGAATGCAACCCAAAATCCCCAAAAATTACTTAAACTCTCTCTGAGACTCTCTTTCATATCGAAATTATAGGGAGATTTACAAAATGATGAGACAGAATTGGGGGGGGGGACACTCTCCCCTCACACACATCGCGACTAACCGATCTTGGACACCGTGTTCGACCCTCTGAGGTCGAACACGGTATCCCCACTCGAAAATCAAAGCGGGCCTAAGAGATTTTTTTTTAAAAAAAATCACACCCCACGATATCTTTCAAATGCGGCCGGGGATATCATTGGTAGAGTGAGAGCACTCCGATATTATCGACTATACGAAGTTGGTATATTTTAGAGAATAGTCCCGTATTAAAAACGAATTAAAAATATAATATGATTATAATTGTGATGTCCTCGTCACTTAATAATTTAATATTTTAAGTTGGATGACTAAATCTAATAAATTTTAACATGGTATCAGAGCCCATGATTATGATCTGGGTCACGCATTCCGTATTTGTCATAGTCCACGTGACATAGCCTAAAATCAGTCTGTGCCATATTAACGCGAGACATGTAACTCCGGTCATCGTATGGGATCGACGCTCCTTCTCGAGGTCATTTTTTTGAGGTTGGGGGGGGGGGGATTATGGTCTTTGAATTCCCACCCCGTAAAACTGCTTCGAATGCAACTCAAAATCCCAAAAAATTACTTAAACTCTCTCTGAGACTCTCTTTCATATCGGAATTATAGGGAGATTTACAAAATGATGAGACAGAATTGGGGGGGGGGGGGGGACTCTCTCCTCAGACACATCGCGATTAACCGATCTTGGACACCGTGTTTGACCCTCAACACGCTATCCTTACTCGAAAATCAAAACGGGCGTAAGAGATTTTTTTAAAAAAAAAATCACACCCCACGATATCTTTCAAATGCGGCCGGGGATATCATTGGTAGAGTGAGAGCACTCCGATATTATCGACTATACGAAGTTGGTATATGTTAGAGGATAGTCCCGTATTAAAAACGAATTAAAAATATAATGTGATTATAATTGTGGTGTCCTCGTCACTTAATAATTTAAGATTTTGAGTTGGATGACTAAATCCAATAAATTTTAACATGGTATCAGAGTCTATGATTATGATCTGGGCCACGCATTCCGTGTTTGTCATAGTCCACGTGACATAGCCTAAAATCAGTCTGGACGTGTAGAGAATAGTCCCGTATTAAAACCAGATTAAAAATATAATGTGATTATAATTATGATGTCCTCTCTAATTAAAATAAAATTTTATTATTGATAGAATAACTAATTAATTAGCCAAACATTTGCGAGCCAGGGAATTAGATCTATATTTTTTAATAAACAGATAATCTTTTTGCATCAGCATGATTATTCTGTCTACAAGAGTCCAGGTTCATATCATCTTTGGCGAACCTCCGAGTTTCGTGACGGCGGTTTTATCATGTATACGTAGGTGTCCGAAGCCTAGACCACCTCGTTGTTTGTTTTTTCGGACAAGAAGTTTTTTTCCATGAAATGAAATGGATCCTCTTCTTTTCTCCATCTTGATTCCACCAAAAATTCTTCATTAATTTGTGAAGATCATTGATTACAGATTTCGGGGAATCAGGTTAACTGCCACGACGAGAACAGGAATTGCAACCATAACTGATCTCCAGATAGCTTTTAAGTTTTATGAAATGTCCACCGTGCATCTAAGTTTGTGAGCGTTCACAAAAATTGAAGGAGAGAGATTGTAAATACAAAATGAATTTCATCAAAAATCTTTATAAGCCGCTTGAGGAAGGAATACAAAAAATTTTAATAATTATAAATTAGCTGCGTTTGGAACGAAGATAATCTCTGTTCCACATAGTGAAATCTCTCCGCCGTAACGCGTATAATATGTTAGAAGATTTCTAATCATTTAAAATATGAAGAAGTTAATATCACGGTGCTTCAGAGGATTTGAAGAGTTGGACCCCTTTATGTCCGGGTTTTCTCTCTATTTTAAAATCCCCTCCTCACGAGAGTTGAGAGATGTGTAACATTCATTGGCTAAAAATTAAATCTTGTCGAGCAATTGTATCTCGAAAGTCTTGTCTCAGTGGATTTTTAAATGCAGCCTAAATTTTAGATGGGGCAGAGATTCGTACGGTCTGATGAGTTTTCAAACGCGCCCTTGAGAGTGATCAAAGGGGGTGGAGGTTACGAAGCATTGGAATTCCCCAGCCACCCACCCACCGCAACCACATTTCCAAGAGCCGCCTAACGAAGAAACATCTTCTTTATTGGCTGATAGATTGGACAAGGTATGCTAACTGAATTCCCAAAATCGACGTTGATGATGCTACATCTAAGGATGCTGGTGCAATTATGACTCTCCAGGAATCTTATGCTCAAGGTGTATCCAAAGTATGGTCGGTGGACTCGTAGTATATTAGAGTGAGTGAGCTGACTTGTGCCGTGTCATAGAGAAATCAGATCAGTTTGAATCTACCGAGTCTGCTAGAGTCAATTGAAGTCATCAAAATTTATCTAAGTGATTGATTAAGGGCGTGTCTGTGAACAAATCTAAATGTGACTTCAGAGTCAAAATCTCTCGACATAATTTAATTTGTAACAAATGAGCAGGCATTTTTTGACTTTCACAGAGATGAGATTATGAGATGGTGAGAGAACATAGATACAAATCTGATTACATTTTTCAAATCTCCCGTTTCTCAAGATTTTTAATCATTGTTAATCCTTGACATCAGACACCTCAGTGCGAAGAGAAGATTTTAAAAAGTCATGTTACCATAGTGGCGTTCCCAACCGCGTCCTAAGTCAACTTGCTAGATCTACTCATTGTATCAAAATGAAATTCAACCAATCCATCCTAACGAGTCGGTTAATTTTGATCCAAAGACAATATTACATATACTATGATAATAGCTATCTGATTCAACTAGTCAAGTCCTATGTCGGCCTAGCTGACAACGACATGTTCCTCAATAAATTTTAAGAAGAATAAAGTGCACATCAATCTAGTGTCACGGGGAATACACCAATGAACGTGCACTACTTGAAACTCCGTGTTATCTCTTCCTAGTTACCTGTCACAGTTTGGGATGAGTCGAATTTTGTCGGTACTTATTTTAGATCCAATCAAAGTTCGGTGTAATTTCTTTTAAACTATGGTGGACATATTATATATGTAAAACAAGGCCGTGGTTAATTTTGAAATGGATATCGATTAAGTTCAACCCACTTTCAACTTATAGATATGTGAGGAGGGAAAAGTGCGTCAAGCTCATCACGGTCTAACAACGTCAAATCTATTACGACCCAACATCATCAGATCCATAGCAATCATCACCAGTTGACTGATGGTCCAGAAGTACGATCTAATTAAAGCATACTTAAGACTGGTCGATCAACAAACATGATCTCCGCACACGTGTGTTTCGGAAGCCGTGAAACTCGCCAGCAAATGAGCATCAAGGCTGCAATCATATGACTTACCCTGACGAATATCGAATCACCCCCACGTCACAGAGATGCCCACCATGACTCTCTTCTTTAGTAGACAGACGAGTGGACGACGGACGATCCTACGATCATAAAACGCCTCACTCTACTAACCACACCTCTGTTAAGGCAGGAAATGGATGGCACTGTCACTGTCAGTGTCAATATAAAGAGATCACAGGGGGGAACGGAGAGAGAGAAGAATTGGGAGATGGACAGAGGCAGGGAGAGACCGAGGGAGAGATAGTCACAAAGCCAGAGAGATACTCAGAGAGAGATAACAAGTTTTCCGTCATTCTCAAGGCCTCGGCTACACTTTCGAACACTCACCACACTTATGAACACTCTCTTCTCTCTCCCAAGCTCTCGGTTTTTCCTCTCTCTAACTTTCTCTTTGTCCCGACGTCTAGTTCTGAATTAAGCGTTAGAGAGTTATTCTTTGGGACTATCTCAGGACTCCTTCTAACGTTCTGCTCAGTGATTACAGGTTTTCTCGAAGTAGCCCGATGCTCTTCCCATCAAACAAATCGTAGATATTTAATCCGAGATAGGGGTAACACTTTTTAACCTCCAAAATCTGTTTCCTTTTCTTTTCTTGTATATAACCATATGATGGTTATAACGACAAAGGTTGGAACATATCCTGTTACATGCCAGTGTTAGAGGGTATCTGGAACATCCGTAGGATAATTGAATTGATAACTCATGAGGAATTAAGAATGTCAACCTCTGATGCAGCTAACTTTTATAATTTTGCATACAGTACCTATAATGTTTCGAGTAAGGTTTCAAAACCAGAGCTCTGCTTTTCTAGTAACTCACAGGAACAATATTGTAGAGAGGCAGATGAACCACTCAAAATAGATTCAAATTTTCCATCCGTTTGATGTAGTTTTTCAAAATATTGATCTTAGGATCTATTCATGTTTTCTCAGACTCCATTGAAAGACTATGAAGGATGAAAAATCTCTTTTAATTCATGCTCTCATCTCGGAGTTTGTGTTCATTCCACGTTCCATGGAACCCGAATGGCTATGATAGACTGCTAGTTCGCGGAGCAATTCTTGTATAGTATTGATTTCAAAATGTATGACTAGGATTTTGATGAGTTTTAAAATCCGTTGTTAGTAGTGGAAGATTTTCAAGTGTAATTTTAAAGTCATTTGTTAGTTAAAATGCATTGTAATTGGAATTTTAAATCTCAACTCAAATCCCACTAGCATTGTTACAAAAGAAAGTGTGCATCTCATAACACATCTCAATGATTAAGTATTTTCAAATCCACTCCAAGTCTCCTCCCCTCTCATGGGAGATAACTTTGCCCCATTTAAGTTCTAAAGTTAATGTGATTTTAAACTACGCACTGTTCAGTTTGTTTTAAAATTACAGGTAGTTATATTTTTAAATACAATTATATTATTTTAAAATCATTGAGATTTTGTCTAAGTCATGACTAACCCTCCTTTATATGCAATCGAATCTCGGGAGAGAACCCATATGAATTAAACTATTTTTTTGAGAAGGCTTTACCTTTAAATAAATATGAACAAAATGGTTCCAATAAAAGAAAGTTTCTCACTCAATATGTCTTCCCTTCTTCCATGTAGTATTTTTCCTTTCACATCGAGGTGTCCCTCAGTTGGAATGTTTAACTGCCTTCACATGTGAAAAAAAAAACAAAGTGCGATAAAGATGAACGATCACTATATTGACATTAAGCAAATGTATAATATAACGATGAAAAAATTACTTGTATATCTCTCAAAAATCTATAAATTACTGCTATATCTCCAACTTTTTGATATTTATCCGCAAACTCTCAAAATCTTCATGACAAACTCCTCGTACCCCGTCGTCAACTCTCTCTCACGTTTGTTAACTCTAGGTGGGTTAAGAGAGAAAAAATGACTAACCTACCCCCGAGAACTCTCTCTCAATCTCTACTCTACTCTCTATCTCTACTCTACTCTCTAACTGTAGTGCTCTCTCTTGGATCTGGGACCACGTTGTAGAAGGGTCTAGGACCAGGTGATAAGTCGGTTGACAGGCGGACTTCTTTTATGAGTTGCCGAGGTGCTCATCGATGATGCAGACAAGCTCAAGTGGTTAAACTGGGGGAGCTACCTCACGGTGACCACGCTATTCCCCAAGACAGATAACTATTACATGGAGTTGTTGGACTTTCGAGAGAAGCGAGTGCTCTAGTCCTAGTCGGATGCTGGCACAATCACCTACCTGGATGAGAAGCAGGTGTTGGACGCCATCGCCATGGAGGAGAACAGGTCCATCTATGTGGTGAACCAGTACGACGACTTGGGGTTCATAGACCTTTAGAGCAATGGCGCTAGCGGGGGTGACATGTGGTGGGAGCTCGCAGAGCCAACTAATGAAGGGGAAGATGCCCGACGAGGAGTTGTGCTACCCCAAGCTAGCGATGTACGGGGGTCTGGGGGCAGCTCTTCTCCCCCATGAACGACATCATCCTTATATTTTGCGGCCCCAAGTGGATGCTCACCTCCAAGCTGCGGCGGCTCCATCTGCGACTTCTCTATCGGAAGAGATAGGTTATTCGCCGGGACAACAAGGAGAACATGTTTGATGCAAAGGCGGAGGCAAGGAGC
Organism: Amorphophallus konjac; assembly: GCA_022559845.1. Lineage (NCBI taxonomy): Eukaryota > Viridiplantae > Streptophyta > Magnoliopsida > Alismatales > Araceae > Amorphophallus > Amorphophallus konjac. The sequence goes on from CM040128.1 coordinate 21,411,431, forward strand.
ACTCGATCGCAGAGGCAGAGGTGAGGAGCATCAGCGCCATCGTGAGCACCTTTGTCGGCCTGGAGCTCTCAGGCCCAGAGAGAGAGGGAGAGAGAGAGAATCTCCAAGTGGGGTCGCAAGGTCGAGGGTGAATGCCAGACTGACGATGGAGGGGGGAGAGAGCAAGAGAGGGCCATGATGGTCCACTCCAGCGTCGGCGAGAAAATAAGAGAGAGAAAGGGGGAGAGAGAGCAAGGATCTCTCGAGTCGATAAGAGAGAGAGAGAGATCTAGAGAGGGAGAGACAATGGAGTGAGAGAGAGAGTGTGAGATGGGATGACCAACGGTGATGGGGGGGTGGCTGACTAGTGGCTTGCGTGATAGTTGCTTGTGAAGGGTGGGCGACGGCAATGGGGGTGGTTATGATGGCTGCTCACGTGCCTCGCGATGGGGTGGTTGGCTGGCAGTGATAGCTGCTTGCGATGGAGGTGGCCGGCAACGATGGGGTGGGCTGAGATTGGGGGTGGCTCTGTCACGTCCCGTACTCTATACCGTCGAGGTATTGTCCGCTTTGGTCTACTAGCCTCACGATTTTATCCCTTTCTAAGGGTGATCGGCTCCAGAATGAGGGACTTCCCGGGCAGGTCACCCATCCCAGTACTACTCCCCATTAAACACGCTTAACTTCGGAGTTATTTTTCAAGAATTGAGCCGATACTTCAAAAGATGTCTCAGTGATATAGAGTACAACTTAGCTATATTTGAGGGTGTTACAATCTACCCCTCTTATATAGGCGACGTCCTCGTCACTGGGCACATATAACACGCAATCAAACCCCTAGGCAGGTAGGATTCTAGAGGTGGCCCCTACATGCTCAAGAGGTGGCTCCCACTATGTAGCACTTTGCTCCATTACGGACTTCCCGGATAGGTCACTCATCCCAGTACTACTCCCCATTAAGCTCGCTTAACTTCGGAGTTCTTTTTCAAGAACTGAGCCGATACTTCAAAAGGCACCTCGGTGATATAGAATACACCTTAACTATATTTGAGGGTGTTACAGGCTCTCTCTCTCTCAGTCTCTCGTCGATGCCAGAGAAGATTGCCATGGGGTTTTGATCGCAGAAGGGGAGGGAACATAACCCCACGTTGGTGGGGGTAAAGCGATCCAAGTCTATGGGTCGTTGTCTCCGTCGGTACGGAAAATGACCTCCGGGGCATGACTACTCGAGTTAAAGATTTTTGGGAGTTCGCGGATACATGCCATAATGGTGGAGGAATAATGATAATTCATAAATTTGTTAGGGATATACAGATAATTTTACCTATAATAATTCACACTGACTAGATGATCAACATCAAGCCTCCCTAGCTAGCCACTTTCCAGGTTATGAATAACAACAAACCTCTTAAAACACTTCCCAGATTAACTTAATGGCAACCAAACAAATGCCATAGGGAACATGGAAAGGGGGCAATTACTCCATCCTTGAGATTAGTCCAATCCACTCCCCTCCACCAACTATGCGTACAGACCACGGGGGTCTCCCAAAGGGATCCACATGGGTGACGAAATAATTTTATCAGTTGCACCACGGACAACCAAGTAGGGTAGAGAAAGAGAACCCCTAACCAGCAATTAAAAACTCCTCCACGAGCGCGGCACAGCCAATGGCGTTGTTTTCTCCCGTGGGGCCCACCCCTCTTCCACCGTCTTTTGTCTCCCTGGACGTCTCTTTCGCTTGCGCCTGCCACGATTATAGAGGGCCGCCTCCCTGGCCGATACACCGAACCTATCTCTCTCTCTCTCTCTCTCTCTCTCTCTCTCGTCTCCGTCTCATCAGTCTGACCAACCCCCCCGCGCTGAAAGCTCGCGAAGAACCCTAAGAACCCGGCACCGCAGATTTAGTTCCCCGACGCTTGGCTCTTCAGATAAGTCGGTTTTTCCCCCATTTCTCTGTCGCCATTTCCGTGATTTCAGGACTTTTTTCTTTGTAAAGTTTTGGTCTTTACACCGGAAATCCATATTTTGGGTTTGGGTTAGTGGTGGGATTTTGGTTTGTTCTGATGGATTCCTCCTGTCCAGCTGTTCCCTTCTGAATAGCTTTGCAATCTTCGGTTTGGGAGATTTGGGCCTTAGTGTGATCCCAGCTTTAATCCTGTCTGTTATCTGGTATATCTGAGAGGGGGGGAGTGCCATTTTGTTCTGTTTGAGTTCTATTAACTGAGAGGGAGGGATCTCCAGGGCACTTGGCAAGGGGAAATCCCATTCTGCCATTGCGTTTTCGAGCGACTACTTCAGAGATCAGATCAATCCATTCGTTGGCTGTGATTGCTGTCAAAGTGTTTGCCGGGTTGTGCGAGTTCTTCTATCATTTAGTTAGAGATGATCAGAACACCCGAAAGGAAGAGAGGCGGTCTTTAGATATCCTTGGTTCGTGGTTCTGTTTGGTAGCACTGCTGCACCGGTATGGAAGGGAATTCGTCAACAGGAAGCATGATGCCCGGAGCTCCTTATGGGGTGCTAGACCTGCAGGGGTCCATGCATATGCATCACCAACAACATCCACTCGCATCCCTTCATCTCCACCAGCAACCACAGCAGCAGCAACAACAGCAACAACCACAGCAGCTTAACCTCCACTCTCACCACCAGGGTTCGATGGTTCACCCTCCGATGCACGAGGTATTCCCTCTATCGGGAGGACATATGCATGAACCCGTCCATCAACAGACACTCCAAATGATGGATTATAAGGGCGAGCATGGAAAGAACTCTACAAGTGATGAAGATGAGCCCAGTTTCAACACTGAAGATGGGCCTGATGGCCTCAATGATCCAAGCAAAGGAAAGAAGGATTGTCCATGGCAGAGGATGAAGTGGACCGACACAATGGTTAGGCTTTTGATAACTGCTGTTTCTTACATTGGAGAGGATGCTGCTTCAGAGTGTGCTAACGGTGGGAGGAGGAAGTTTTCAATGCTACAGAAGAAGGGGAAATGGAAGTCTGTAGCAAAAGTTATGGCCGAGAGAGGTTGCCATGTGTCACCACAACAGTGTGAAGACAAGTTTAACGACCTCAATAAAAGGTATAAGAAGCTCACAGACATTCTTGGCAGGGGAACCTCTTGTAAGGTTGTGGAAAACCCTGCCCTCTTGGATATGATGGACCACCTCTCTGAGAAAGCAAAAGATGATGTAAGAAAGATCTTGAGCTCAAAGCACCTTTTTTATGAAGAGATGTGCTCCTATCATAATGGCAACCGGTTGCATCTACCTGCTGATCCTGCTCTTCAGCGATCACTGCAGCTGGCTCTCAGGAGTAGAGATGAACATGAGACCAGAAGGGATGCTCATGAAGATGTTGATGAAGATGATCAAGGTACAGATACAGATGGTGGAGATGATGAGTCTGCGGATATTGATACTTTGCATAGTGATATGGGAGGATCATGCTTTCACAAGAGAATGAGGCTTCCCATGGATGATGAAGATACTGGTTATGCGAATCCTGCTGGCTTTCAGGAGTGTATCAGAAGGCCTCATACACAAGGCATACCTGTTGATATGAATCAAGTATTTCCCGAAGGGTCTGAGCCTGATCTGCTGCAGAAGCAGTTCATAAATTCTCGTACCCTTCAACTAGAAGAGGAAAGATTACACATTCATGTGCAGATGCTGGAACTGGAAAAACAGCGTTTCAAGTGGCAGCGGTTTAGTAGAAAGAAGGACAGGGAACTGGAGAAGCTACGGATGGAAAATGAGAGGATGAAGCTTGAGAATGAGCGTTTGGCATTAGAACTGAAACATAAGGAGTTAGAACTGAACTCACGTTCAACTTGACCTAGTGTGGTTTACTTGAACATTTTTGTGAAGCAGTCAGTGTTGTTTAAGTTACAGTTGTAACAAAACTGTCACTACAGATGAATTGGAGCCTCCAATTTAAGAACACCTTTTTCCTTGTCTCATGCAATGATTGCTCTCATCGAAGTTAAGTAGATATTGTTGCTTTCTGTATCATGTGTGATTCTTCTGGAAAATTGTATGTTTTCAATGAGTATATATGTCTATCTACTTCCTTTTCATTTGTGCTTTTATCCCTTTTGGTATATCATAACTTCATATTAGTTAAAAAACAACTTTTGCTCAATTGAATAATGATCCTGCTGAGTTCACACGGAGTAGGTCTGGAATGTGACATTTGACCTTTGTTTGTTTGTGTATATCTGTACGTATTCTTCAAAGTTCAAACAACTTTGAGCATACCTGGTAGATGGTCTTGCTCTTTTAGAACGGTGTTGGCCTGTCCAGTCTGTTCTCTTTTGATCCTTCCCACTTATCATTCTACATTTGTGCCTTACCTTGCTAACAAAAACAAATAAGAACCTGAAGTCATTCTTTTTTGATGTTTTCATTTCATAGATTTTTATCTGCCATTTTCTATTATTTCACATTGAAATAACGCATAATGCACTTTGATGCTTTGAGATGTTACAATGTTGGGCAACAATTTTGTTCATGAGGTTGATCTACTTCGTTATCTTGTGATTGCCTTCATTAACCTTAGCCCAGTTAAACATAATTACTTGTGTTTGACTACTTTAAATATTACATCCTTAGTTCACTTTTCTTTTATTAACGGTGAGTGGTGACTGTCATTGCAGGTGTGAGTTGTGTAGCTTTCCCGATCCCCACCCAAGAAAAAAACCTAACCCCCAAACCATTTGATTCTGAGCCTAGAAAGGGATGGATTTGGAAAACAATGTACATTGCTGACATTTTTAAACTCTGTTTCACATTTTGACAGTTGAAATGGACAATTCTGTACTATAGTGAGGCTAGGAATTATGAAAATCATATTCTGGGTACAAGGAATTGATTTTATCATTCGTGTAAACCTAATGCTTAGATTCATGTGCAGTACTCGATTCTCTAGTGGAGGGTGATATAGCTCAACAGCTTTAAATCCAGTGTGTTCCAAACTACTTTTGAACAGAGTGAGAATACATGAAATGTATTTCAGACTCCCCTATCCAGTGTGTTCCAAACTACTTTTGAACAGAGTGAGAATACATGAAATGTATTTCAGACTCCCCTATCCGTACCTTGATGCAATTCAAAAGGACAGAAAAGGGGAAATGATTGCATTCCAGCACCAATTGGAAAGAGCATCTTATGGGTAAGCTACTCTCATTTCTTAACTGTATATGCAGGGATGTTTTTGCTTTGACTGCTAGCCATCTCTCTTTTGTCATCCTGGAATTTTCACTTTTAAAACTAACGTTGGGATATCATATGGGTATCATTTTGATTATGCAATCAAGTTCTACTTTAGTTTTTTTTCATGTTTTTACTTTTTGTTTGGGGGGGGAGGGGTTAAGTTTCAGTAGTTGCCAGTCCCTTTCTCTCTCTCTGTGTGTCTGCATGCACGCGTAGTCCTTCTCCCTCTTCTTTAATTTGTCTCCTCCATCTCTCTCTTTCTCTCTCTCTCTCTCTCTCTCTCTCTCTCTCTCTCTCTCTGCACGATACAACACCCTCCCCCCTTCCCCACCCAAAAAAAAGAAAGAAAGAAAAAAATTGCACCCCCTCTTTGATCTCTCCTTTTCCCTCCACCTCTCCAATCTCTCTCTCTCTCCATCCTCTGTCCACAATCTAACTCCCTCCGTGCCTCCCCTGGTTTGATCTATCTCATTCTGCCTCCCATTCCCTCATCTCTTTTGTCCTCCTCCGCTTGCATCCTCTTTCTCTGTCGGGGTGTCAGTTAAGGTAGATGGCTTAGTTATGCTACCCAAAGGGGTGGCTGTTGGCGAGCTGCTCATCTACTGCTGTCTGCAGACCGAGATACTCAAAACACCATTGGCAGCACACAATGAACATTTGGCATTCAGAACGAGGATGTCAAGAAAATCCATGTGTGAGGGTGATGGTTCAAAATATAGTGGCAGGCAAATGTTCCAGAATGATGAAAGTTCACAGGTGTTTTACATGTAGTCAGATCGTGGGGATTTTATCTAAATATCCCCCTTTTCGTTCTATATCACAAGCTAATTATGTAGATCCCTCAAAAAAGAGCTAACAATGCAAAAATTATGCGATGCAGTCCTGTATGCAGTTGACCGATTGCATCATATCAATTTGTTTTCTGACTAGCTAGAAGATCTTTATACAGGCTCACATCTCAATTTTACATCCAACGGTTCATCTCATGTTTCTACTATCATGTGGTTCAGTGTTCGGTGAACTGTTTTATTGGCCATATGTCAGGTCAACGTTCAACATTTGGTCACATTTGATTACATCGTGTGTCAGTGTCGCATCCATCATTTTATTTCAGATGATTACATTATCTGTCACGTCGCTTTTAGATCCAACAAGTTTATCTCACACGATTGCATTCACGTAGTCTCGTATAGAAGAAACCTTTCAGCGATCCACATGAATAGTTCATGATTTATTCGAGTCAGTTTTCTATAACCGTCTCCATACCAACGTCGGTTCCCTCGTTCGGATATGATGAGTTGTATCGATCTTTTCTGTGACTGTCCTCTCCTTCGAAGGCCAGTCTATTTGCCTTCTCGTTATGATTGCGTTGTCCAGCTTATTTGGCTCCATTATCTTGTTCTCTGCCGCTGCGAGGAGTTCTTGAATCCGTGTTTTCTTACATGCAAAAAAGGATGTCGGTAATATCCTTGTCTTGCGATTTGAGGTGCTCCAGCGATAAGAATTCTGAGTAACATCCCTCCTTGCCAGTTGATTTTTTCCTCTCCCCCCCCCCTTTTTATCTTTCCCATGTAGTTGCGTCTTCCTCTCTGAAGCCCTGAGCTGGACAATTTTTGTTCCGGCGTCCTTCCTAGCTCCATGGTTTGACGTCCCGACCCGACCTGACCTAGGCGGGCACCGGGTCGCACGGGCTGGGAGTCGTGGACGGGACGCACTGGACCGCATGGTCTCATGTGTCCCGTCACGTACCGCTCCGGTGCGAGGCGGGACTCGGCTCGGTACGAGCGGGTTGGGATTGTTGGCCCATTTAACGGGCCGAAGGGGGAGGCTCTTCCTCCATCCCTCCCACCGGCGAGCGGCGGCGGACGGCGGCTTTGGACGGCTCAGGGCGGCGATCGGAGGTAGGTAGGTGATTTTTTTTTAAAAAAATGGTTTGTCCCTGTGGGGGTGGGGAGGGGGGGGCGTCCACCGTCGGATCTGGCCGGAGGTGGGGGTGGGTGGGGGTGGGGGAGGGGGGCATCTGTCAGCCGGATCTGGCCGGAGGTGGGGGTGGGTGGGCGAGGGGGGCATCCACCGTCGGATATGGCCGGAGGTGGGGGGCGTCTGCCACCACCGCCGGCCATCGGGGGTGGGGCAGGGGTGGCGGTGGGGGTGGGCGAGGGGGGCGTCCACCGTCGGATATGGCCGGAGGTGGGGGTGGAGGTGGGGGGCCGTCTGCCACCACCGCCGGCCACCGGGGGAGGGGGGGGCAGGGGCGGCCATGGGTGGCGGTGGGGGGGGGGGGCGCGTCTGCCACCGAGGGTTGAGGTGGTGGGGGTGGGGTAGGGGCGGTGGGGGACGGCGGTGGTGGGTTGGGGGGGGGGGGACGGCGGTGGTGGGGCGGGCCAGGGGCGGTTTGGGGAGGGTGGGGGAGAATAAACAATAAATTAATTTTTATATTTTTATATTTTTTCTTAATTTAAAAATATAAGAATAAAATTTGTTAGATTGTTTAATATTATTTTTGATGTATTGATGTAGAAATAATATAATTTTTATTTAATTCATTTTGTAGAAATAATTTTGTTTGATGTATTGTTTAATTCATGTCGTAGAAATAATATAAATATTATTTAATTCATATTGTAGAAATAATTTTATTTTTGATGTATTATTTAATTCATGTTTAAATATTAGATTTAATTGAGATGTATTAAATTTAAAATTTAGTCTTGCATGTCGTAGAATTAATGATATTATTTTCATTATTAGTTGTAGACGTAAAATAATATAATATTTTATTTTAAAAAAATTAAAGATATTTTTTATTTAAATATATATGTAGTGATAAATATTTTACAAAAATTAAAGTTAATCTTTATAATTTAAATTAAGTAGAGATGTTTTGAATTTAAATATAAATTTATTGATAAAGATTTTACAAATAATTTAGAGATGTATAATGTAAATAGAGTTGTATAATGTAATTTAAGTAGAGATGTTTTTAATGTAAATATAAATTTAGTGTTGAATAATTTATAAATAATTTTAAAGTTAATTTAGATCTATAATGTAATTTAATTAGAGATGTTTATAATTTAAATATATGATTAGTGATAAATATTTTACAAATAATTTTAAAGTTAATTTAGATGTATAATGTAATTTAATTAGAGATATTTATAATTTAAATATATAATTAGTGATAAATATTTTACAAATAATTTTAAACTAAATGTACATGTATAATGTAATTTAATTAGAGATGTTTTTAATGTAAATATAATTTTAGTGATGAATATTTTATAAATAATTTTAAAGTTAATTTAGATCTATAATGTAATTTAATTAGAGATGTTTATAATTTAAATATATAATTAGTGATAAATATTTTACAAATAATTTTAAAGTTAATTTAGATGTATAATGTAATTTAATTAGAGATGTTTATAATTTAAATATATAATTAGTGATAAATATTTTACAAATAATTTTAAATTAAATGTACATGTATAATGTAATTTAATTAGAGATGTTTTTAATGTAAATATAATTTTAGTGATGAATATTTTATAAATAATTTTAAAGTTAATTTAGATCTATAATATAATTTAATTAGAGATGTTTATAATTTAAATATCTAATTAGTGATAAATATTTTACAAATAATTTTAAACTAAATGTAGATGTATAATGTAATTTAATTAGAGATGTTTATAATTTAAATATATAATTAGTGATAAATATTTTACAAATAATTTTAAACTAAATGTAGATGATTAAATAAAAAAATTAGGTGATACAAATGGGAGAGGGAGATGACATCTATGTGCAGTTGGGTGATGACGAGTCATTGAATGATGAAGTTAATCTAGTTGGATGATGAAGTTAATTTAGATGTCATGGATGACATCTATGAATTTAATTAGTCAAACTCGTATTACGGGCTTCGTCTGAAATCTCAATTGGGTTCATGGATTATGAAAAAACCCATAATGTATATCTTGTCAAAAAAGTATAAAATTTTGAGACGATAATCTTATAATCTAAAATCTCATTACCATAGATTAGGAAGATATATTTTACACTATTGCGTACTCTTGTGATAAAAAGTATAATCATTTAATGTAATTTGAAGTCTTTTCCCCCTTTTCATTTGAATCTTCTCGACTCTGGTGTAAAATCTACTTTGACTTAATTTTTAGAGATTTTGAACTCCACTGTCATTTTGTATCTTTCTCTCTCTTCTTCTCTCGAATCTATTTCTCACGGAGGCCTAAGGGGGTGTTTGGCAACACAATATGATTATGAATTTTTTTCATAATCCTTTAGAGAGAGAAAAAGTTGGTAGAGATCAATTTTTGGAGATTATGAAAAGTGTTTCCGTTTCTCCCTATCTCTTTCTAAAACTCATTATCCAATTTTTGAATAATCCGATGTGATAAGGGTGTATTTGGTGAGTCTTTTGTGTGGTGGAGATTTTGAGGCCATAATCCATCCTATATTGTGTTGCCAAACGCACCCCAAGTATCATGAGACTATAGCCTTTTGAGATTCTAATAATTGATAATCTTACGATCCATAATCTATTGATTTTTAAAATGCCGTCTCAACAAAGATCTTGACGATTGAACTAGTCTGATCCACCCTCTTTTAACATTGGCCGTTACGGAGGGCTTGTTTGTTTTATCGTAAATCATTGAAAAGTTTTATAATTATTTGTTTTATAATATCTTTGGTTATTTGTTTTACTATAAAATAATATAAATAAGATTACATTGGCCTGTGTGAATGACATAGTAAGATTATCTTATTTTGGCTTATTATTCGTATCTATTATAAAATCAAAACAGAACAAAAATAGGTTAAAATTAGTATAAATCAATAAAATATCTTATTTTATTTTATGGTCATAAAAATACTTTTAATTTTAAAATCGTGAAAATCCACCTTTATCGAAACCACTGATTTTAAAACCGGAAAATTGCATCATTTTACATCTAAACAAAACACCTAAATTTTTTTATTAATTCTAACCTATCGTGACTAGTTGATGTCACTGTTCTTAGCAAACTCCTTTTTTTGGCAATCTTATTAAATTGAAACTAATTGTAAAGAGCTGACAGCTCTATTGTACGAGTGTTTTTCAAAACAATAGTAGAGAGAGAGTAAAGGGGTCAGGTTTTGTGAACGAAGTCACTAACTATTAATGAACCAGGTAAACCTACTCTCTCTCTCTCTCTCTCTCTCTCTAGAGAGTAAAGGGGTCAGGTTTTGTGAACGAAGTCATTAACTATTAATGAACCAGGTAAACCTACGTGCTCTCTCTCTCTCTCTCTCTCTCTCTCTCTCTCTCTCTCTCTCTGTGGGCACGCATTTTATTTGTTACTCATGAATGATCTAGTTGATGAGGAGGGTTGGAACAATCACTTACAAGACTAATAATCTTTTAGGAGGTTCCAAATTCGATTTATTTTGAGGGATTTTATCTGATCGAGCGTTAAATTCTCGATGGACATGTGACTCGCGATTTTTGGTTCATCAAGTACGTGAGCTGATGTAAATAATTTATGTAATTTTTCTAATCATCCTCTTATAATTAATTTTTATTTTTTTTAGTTGGGAAATTTTTACTTTTGAATTTTTGGGTGGAAGCTAACAAATACGTTTTCAAAGTCTAATATTCTCTCTCGTCAAAATAATTCGTTCGCAAGGGAGGGCTTTGGCGTTTGAACGTCACATAAACCATTTTAACGTGCTAATGCTGTGAAGGTGTGAAATGTATTAAGTGTCAAATACGTTATTACTTTGAATTTGAAACGATGAACCATGCCAAACCATATGGACACGACCAAAGATTTGACCAGTACAATTTCCGATCTACCATTATGGTAAAGGAGGAGGGGTTGAGAAAATCGAAGAAGCAATCTATCTATCTATAACTAACAGATATATAAGTAAATTGGTTGTTTTTTGGTCGCCGGTTCAATGGCGTGTGTTTCCCGGTTCATCATCGCCAGTCTACTGGTTTTTTTTTTCTCACCCCGTCGCTGGTTCCCTCCTCCTGGACGTCTCCCCAACAAAATCATTCGCCACAGCTACCTCCCCCCATTGCCGGTCCAAGAGTTTTTCCACCCCGCCGTTGCTTCCCTTCTCCTCCCCATCGGCCCTTCCCCCACTGTCTGCCTTTCCTCTTCCCGAGCCCCTCGTCATTTTTCCCGTTCCCCCTCAACCCTCCGTCTACCTTCCCCTTTCCGAGCCCGTCGCCATCCTTCCTTTTCCCCTTCATCCCGTAGCCGAGCCCGCCACCTTCCTTCCTTCTCCTTCCCCAGCCCACCGTCAATATTATTTTTCAGCACATATTCCCAACAGTATGTACCAAGTATTGGAATCAGGGTTCCAGATGTGGAGAGAGAACCCTGTGAGCCAACACCAAACAGAAAAGCTCTCCTGTCGTTGCTCAGTAGACATTTTCAGGGACCACGGCTTAACTCCGCACTGTACAACATTGGCAACCAGAATTTTCATTGAAATGCATTGTGGTCCTGTTCAAAAAACGAAATGAAGTAGACCTTTCCTTTCAACTCCATGATCCACAAGCCCTCCTTATCAAGAGCTTGGACCATATATCTTGTAAGCAAGGTTTAAAAAGATTAGATTTCAGAACTGGATCAACCCTGGCATGTTATGATTCCATTTACAAGGTTGGTTCTGGCTGGTTTCCTCTCTATTGGAACTAGACCAGTTCCCGCTGGTTCCAATCTGATTTTGCCAATTTTTAGTACCATGTGTGCATGTGTGGGATCATAGGAATTGCTTGGAAGGCTTTATTCATGTATGTGGAAAGAAACTGGAATAGATGGGTCAGTACCATTGGTGGAGGTCATTTTTTTTATTCAGGAGTCTATCAAAACAATTTAAAATGTAAAAGAGTTGTACATAAATTATATTTTTAGTAAGAGGTAGTTAAAATATTGATGAGAATGCGGGGAGGGGTCGAACAAGTCATTTGCCTTAGAACATATAAATAAATAAAGATCAATGCTATACTGCCACAGTTTTTACCACTCTTGTCCCCTTCCCCATAGGACTGACGTTAGATTCACCTTTACCCACCGTCCAATTGAGAAAAAAAGGTATAAAAGATGGTAAAAATTATCGCACAGTAGCATTCCTCGGTAATAAATAAATCACTTAGATCCAAACTCTAAAGTCAAAGTGTTGGACTCATTAGTATATTGACAGCCATGAACATTTTAAGAACAGGAGAACGGGAAGGGAGTTCTGTAATGGCCAAAAATTCATTTTTACATTTTAAGATTCTCTCAGGATTTCAGAAGGAAACATATTTAAGTGAGTTGATCCCAAAATGTGATCTCTGTCTCTGGTTATGGCACAGGGATCCATCCTCATGGAAGCAGTGAAGTGAGACCACTAATGGGTCTAAAAAAAATCCAGGTCCTTGTCTGTTGTGTGTTGTGTCTTCTATTTTTTATTTTTCTTGCATCATACAACATAGCAGTAGGGATGCAAGCACAGACTGTCTCTTACAATCAATTTACTGAAGACCAAATGCAGCAAGTTCTGTTAATCGAAGGATCATTCCTGAGAATGGTCGGATCAGTAAAGTATGAGGACATACGTAAGCATGTAAGGGTCAACATCTTTGATATTCAGAGTCACTGTGGAGGCAAGAGATAGTAGGCAAGTTGGTGCACTGCCTTGCCTGAAGACGCTTGAGTTTGAATCTTGCTGGCATGGGGTAGCTAAACTTAGAATCCCCTAACTGACATCAACTTAGATGAAGCAAAGTAAAAAAGTATATGATCTGGATAACACCTGATAGGGCAGTCCAGAACTTGGTCAAACAAACAAAGATAATGAAAAGGATGTCATCTAAGCAGGTTTTTGGTTGTAGTGTTAAATAGCTTTATACACGTTAACTTTGATAATGAAAAGGATGTCATCTAAGCGGGTTTTTGTTTATTACATATGCTGTATGGTCTGATATAATACTGAAAGATTACATGATTCTGAATTCATTTTTTGATGTGGTCTGATATGCATTGAGATCCATTAGTAAATTTGTATGAAAATTAATTATCAGTTTGGTCCCTCTAGAGTGTTCTGGGAACATTAATTAGTTCATGGCTTATTAGGATGGAGGGGTTCTGATTCTAATTATCAGTTTCCCTCTAACTGTGGCGCCTTTGTTTTTCTTTACACAAAGTCAAACTGAAACTGATGATCTATTTATTGTTGCATGAATCAAATATTATAACCAGGCTCAATGCCTGGAAATGATTATCCATGTTGATGTCACTTCAGGTATTCTGGAATATAAATCAATCAAAATCCTTTTATTCCTGAGGAATTCCCAAATAGCAAGTTATGTGATGCTTACTGACTCAGTTTGTAGGATCATCTCGTGCAAAGGATATATATTCCACAGAATTATAATTCTCTTTTCTTAGACGGATTAAAATTTGTGTAGTACTGTGATCACACTGCTAAGGGCTACTAAAATCACAGTAAGTGATTGTCATAGTAATGTGAAGTTGTGGACATACCACATTAACAAACCAATTTTTGCTTTTCACTTAATAAAAATATATAGTGAAGATCGAGCTTTCCTGTGTGGGTAATGATACAATTTCATGTCACCTTGATTTTCTAGAGGAATTTAGACACTTTTGGATTTCTAGAGCGCTAGACAAGAGGAAGTGTGGAATGAAAAGACTTAAGAGAGACCCTTTTGACATTTTTCTGAGTGTAATGGGAAGAGAACACGATGCTTGCTGACATTCGAATGGCGAATAATGATGTATAATACATGATTGAGATGATAATATCTACATGATGTAGGAATCAAAAATTTTGTCTATTAACTAGCAAATAATAGGTCAATCAATCGATAAGATTTGAGGTTGTGATTCAAGTAGCTTTAGCTGATGGTTCTCCAGGAGAAAGATGACATATCCTTGTCCAAAGTTTAGCTCGTCCCCTTTTTTCGTACACTACTCAAAATGCCCAAATTTTTTTTAAGGAATGATTGTTCTTTAATTACATGAGCTTAAGATGCACAATAAAATATAGTGTGTTACCTACCAACTGGTCTCACAGGATTTTTTGTAACACCCTACAGTTATCTTAGTTAGGAACATGGCATCACCCTGAAGACTTGACTCTCTAAATGTATATAGTTGATCCATATTGGCACAAATCCATGATAAGGCTTACGACAATAATGATGAATCAACCAACAAGAAACGTTATCCCCGTATAATTCGGCATGTGACATAATGAAAACACATCTATAACATATATTATAAGAGAATTGGAGGTGTTTTTTTTTAACACTTTGTTTGTTGGTTCATTGGTTCATCATGTGGTCTCGTCACTTGTCATTCATAGACTGTTCTAAATTATTGATTTGATTCAGTAAGTAAAATAAAATGCATTAAGATAGAAGGACAAATCTTGGATTATGTCAAATTTTGAGTATTTTATATATTCTTGTTGTACTTTATGATGACTAATAGGCTTTGATAGCCATTAGTATGTCACCATGGCCTAGCGATTAGTATGACGGCCTTGAGACTTACCTCTGAAACTTCAGTAATAATGAAAATAGATAAACAAATAATAAACTTTTAAAAACTCTTGAGAAAACAACAATTCATTGTGAAAATCTTTTTGACTTGAACATCTATCCATAGGATCTTACGTACCTCTGTATAATTGTTTAAGTAGATGTGGAGGCAAGTAAATATTGTATTCGAGATGTGATGATTCAATATTCATATTTAATTATAATTGCATAGTCTTTAAATTAATACTGAATTATGTTTTAATGTTAAAATCTTTATAATTAAACATAAAATTTTTTAACGCAAACTCATACGTGAAACGCGTTCCTTTGATTAGTATATATAAGGGTGTCGTAAGCACATTCCATTTGAAAATTTGTTCTCTTTTGAATGCCCCATTTTTGTTATCATCGAGGTAGATGCTTCGACTCTGTGTAGGACTGTGTTCCTTTTCTCGTTGATATTCCGAGGATCATCAGCATAGATTATCGGATTCTATCCGGGATTCTATATTACTTGGGAGATATGTGTGACTCCATGATGGACCTAGCTAGTTTTTTTGGGGGGGAGGAGGAGAGAGAGAGTAAGAGATAAGTATATAATATGTTTTATATCTTTATTAAAATTATATAATACAAATAAAATACAAAGTAAACATGTATTTCAACACGTTCAATATTTTTAGAGATTAATTATTTTTTAACATGTAATTCCATTGTATCAATGTGAAGTATTACATCACCTGCCGTTTACACTGAAGAGATAAAATTCTTCAATTATCTTATAAGAAGTAAATATAACTTATTACATCCCATAACCAATAGAAAGAGAGAGAATGAGAAGAGTATAATAGGGTGTTTGGTTGTATTTTTTGATATTTTCTCTCAAAATTTTATTTTGAGAAAAATAATGGGGACTAAGCCTTGGTATATATGAGGTACCTCTCTTAATTTTTAGCGAGGAGATTAACTCTTCATCAAATTTCCTCAAATGAAAAATAGTTAACTCCTTGCATATTATTTTTTTCAAAAAATCTGATCTCTCTCTCTCTCCCATGACCATCTCTCTCCTCTAGTAACCACTTTTCTCTCTCTCTATCCTCTTTTGAAAATTATTTAAAATTTATCAAATAAGTCAAAAGTTAAATTGTATAAATGTAAAAAAATTAAAAGAAAATATTATGCAAAATAGAAATAACTTTAAGAAAAAATTTGTTCTAAAGCACCCAATAAACCATGAATCAGGAAGAAAGAGGGGCAAAGATTGAGCAAGGGTGTAGAAATGGCCTTGACGTTATGGGAATGATCGCAGAGGAACGAAGGCTATAAACAAAGCCGACATTATTCCAGACCCGTTGTCGATTAATGCGATCCAGAACAAAAGGAAAATATGATTTAAAAATTGACGTAGCAGTAAATAAAACATAACAAGAACCTCAAATTCTTGAGTTGGATTCTCTTCTACTATAGACTTAGTCATATATATATATATATATATATATATATATATATATATATAGATATGGGTTTTTTACATATTAGTCCTTATAAACTTAGTG
The DNA here is from genome assembly GCA_022559845.1 of Amorphophallus konjac. Lineage (NCBI taxonomy): Eukaryota > Viridiplantae > Streptophyta > Magnoliopsida > Alismatales > Araceae > Amorphophallus > Amorphophallus konjac. The sequence continues at coordinate 21,427,757 of CM040128.1, forward strand.
AATTATCGATTAGTCCCTCCATTCTGAATATTATTTTAATAGTCTCTATAATCTTAGTCGTTACACGTTTAAGTCATTCAGTTAACTAAACTATAGTTACCTCGTACTAAAGGTAATGAAAATACTAACTTACCCATGGGTTAAGTGTGAGAGTGTGAGAGAGAGATAGAGAGAGGGGTGCCTCCCCCCCTCCCCTGCGACCTCTCCCTCCACCGCCGGCCACGCACCCTCCCCCTCCCCTGCGACCTCCCCCCTCCCCCTCCGGCCGCCCTCCCCTTCCGATCGACGTGACCTCCCCCTTCCCCCTCCGGCCTCCCTCCCTCTCCACCTCCGGCCTCCCTCCCCCCTCTCCTGCAACCTCTCCCCTCCCCCCCCCTCCGGCCTCCTCCTCCCGGCCTCTCTCCCCTCCAACCGCGGCCGCCTCCCCGTCATCCTCTTCTCTTCCCCCTCCCTGGACTCCTCGTCGCCGTTGTTGATCCCCCATCCTAGACTCCTCCCTGTTGTAGTACCGCCGCCGTACGGAGAGGAGGCCCAGAAGCAGTCACCCTGGTGGAGGTGGTCGGAGGTGTGTGGAGGTGGTGAGGGTGGCAAGGGGGCTGCCGCGGTGGCGTGTGCGACGTGGTGTTAGAGGAGGAGAAGGCTGCTGGGGGTGCGTTGGTGGCTACGTGGCCACGGTTGGTGGCGGGGTGGAGGCCGGAAGGGAGGCTGCGGGGTGGTAGCAGGAAGAGGAGAGGCGGGCGATCGACGACGTGGTGTGGGGTGAGAGAACAGGGCGGATGGGTTGAGGTCCCGTCAGGGACGGCAGGGAGCACCAAAGGAGCAGCACAGGCGGAAGGAACAGTAGGAGGCAGTTGGACTTCGACGCCCGGGCAGCGAGCAGCAACGGTTGCAGGGGAGAGGGCGCCGACGCCCAGGGGGCAAGGCGCAACACCACCCCGACAGCGGTCACCAACGCCAGAAGGGAAGGCAGGCGAAAGATCCCCGAGCCCAAGCCCCACACAACCACTAGGATCACCAAGAAGGCCACATGGCCCTCCAGGAGAGGCTGGCAGGGAGGCTGGTAGAGCGGTGATGGCAGGAATACTCACGGAGGGAGTGGCAGGAGCAACTGAGGAAGCACCAATGATGGAAGGAGCGGCAGCAGGAGGCTGCGGGGCAACGGTAGAAGAGACAGCAGGTGGGGCAAGCACCACGGCTGGGGCCACTTCAGCCATCCCCGAATGAACACCAAAAGAGGCGACGAGCACAGCTGGTGGAGAGGGGTCGACCCCTTGAGGGGGTAGGTCGACCCCACGAGGCAGCACCGCAGGCAGGGACACAGAGGAGACAAGGGCATGGGGAACCACAGCTGGCGAGGCAGGGACCGATACAACGTCTGGAGGGGCAGCAGGCGTGACAACACCGACCGGAAGAATAGCAATGGCAGGCTCCAAAGGGCCATACTCCAGCACAGGGTCGAGGCCAACAACGACCCCAGGTTGCAACGAAGGAGCTTAGCCACCGCAGGGGCAGGAGGAAGGGCAGCAGCACCAGCGGCCAAAGCTGGGGGGGGCAGAACAGGAGGAGGGGGAGCCAAGGCATCCACCGCAGCACCACCAGAGATGGCCAGGCCGTCGAGCTGGGGGAGCACAACCTGCAGGCCAGGAGGGCAACCGGACAGCAGGGCAGCATCAACTGGTGGCTGGCAGGAGGAGGTGGGAGGATCGGCAGGAGCGCCAGCGCAGACGGGTCGCCAGACCTTGTCAGGCATAGGAGGGAGACGAGAAGCAGCAGATGGGGGAGCAGAACCAGCGGGCTACAAGGTCACTACCGGAGAAGAAGACCCAACGAGGAGGCCCCCAGCCGCAGGCAGGGGAGAGCACAAAAATAGAGTGCCGGATCCATCGGCTGTCCCATCACGGCCAGGGGAGGCCGGGACCAAAGGCGCAGTAGGGGATGGTGAGGTAGCAGGAGGTCGAAGGCCAGGGGGTGGTGCTGGGAAGCTGAAGGTATGGTCGGAGGAGGGCAGGTGACCGAAGCCAACAGAGGGGAGGGGAGACGCAGCATGGAATCCCGGGAAGGATTGCGAGCAAGAATGGAGGAGCAGACCAGTGGCAGGAGGAAGAGCACCGGCGCCTGCAGTCGGCGACGGCAGCAGACCAGAGGCTGACGGAGGAGACACCAAGGGAGCAGCAACAGCCATGGGTGAGCCAGCCGAGGAGACGGGACAGCTAGGGATCAACGCAGGGTCTCCCACGGAGGGTGGCGTGTGAAGTTGGCCAAAAACGTGTCGAGCAGAAGAGGATGAGGGCATCGCATGAGGGGCAAAGGCACCGTCGGGGGACCTCCAGGAGGAGGAAGGGGGGGCTGGAAGAGGCCCAAGGGCAGAGGGCGAAGCCATGTCACCGTCCGCAGGCGCCGGAGAAGCTAGGGAGACCACGTCCGTACACCGTAGCCCAAGAACGGAAGAGGTGAACACGGCGGCAGGAACGAGCGCACCACCGGTGGCGGGGGGCAGCGGAGGGAACTCAGCACCAGTAAGAGAAGGGGGAGGGTTATGATAAGGGTAGTTTAGGATTTTCAACTTTTTTTAACGGAAGGATGGAATATTCCATCGAATATCTAACTATTTTAACGTCGATGAATTACGTGGACCTTTCTGCTAGAGTTACATGATTTTAAGGGCTTTTTAAACAATAGTGAGATTTTAGGGACTAAAAAGTAATTTATTTTATTTGTAGGGACTAATATGCAAAAACCCCTATATATATATATATATAGAGAGAGAGAGAGAGAGACCTTTGTTTAACGTAATTAGGAGAGAGTTTTGATCGGGGGAGGGATAGTGATAATAATTTAAAGAGTTTTTTTTACATAAAAATTACTGTTAGAGATGAATTTGTAAAAAAGTCATTCTTAAAAATATATTAACAAATATATCACTATATAAATTTGAATTATGTAAAATTGTCGTACTTATTTACATGTATATTATTTCTTTTTACTTATGACTTGCAAAAAAAATTAAGTTTAAATGATATTTATGCACCATTTAAATTAATCCAATGATACGTCTGTTAATGCGTTTCTCACGGGAACCATTAAAACTAATCTCCTCTGATGGTTATTAATGAGAATGAGTCCTGCTTAACTGAGAGAGAGAGAGAGAGAGAGAGAGAGAGAGAGAGAGAGAGAGAGAGAGAGAGAGAGAGAGAGAGAGAGAGAGAGAGAGAGAGAGAGAGAGAGTGATAATAATTTAAATCCATCAAGAGGTGCGTTTCTAACGGTAACCAGCTGTAAAACTAATCTCCTCTGATGGTTATCAATGAGAATGAGTCCTGCTTAACTGGGGTTTAAGTCCTCTATTCACGCTAACAAGTTTTGACGTGGCATGGCGATTTTCTATTTAATGGGCATCCGAGATTTTATCCCCCCAAACGCGCCTTTCTCATTCCTCACCTGTCCCCTCCGTCACAGCGACGATGGTGAAGTGGTGCATCCCACTCCGGCGACGGCGGCGGCGGCAATCGGAGGACAAGAACGGCCTTAGGCAGTGGTCGTGCTTACCCGACCCCGCTCTCTTTTCCGTTTCCCGGAAGGTGACCAGCTTTATAGATTATTATGCCTTTGCCGGCACGTGCCGCAGCTGGCGAGCGGTCGCCATGGACGCCCTGGCGGAGTTCATGCACTCCCTGCCGCCTCTCATATCCAGACTCGAATGGTCTGTCTTCCACGGGCCACTGGAGGGCCGGTCTTACAGGAGCAGGCTCTTGGGTCTGCTACTCACGCCGCCGGCAAACATCGTGAACATCTGCCATGGCTACCTCGTCATCTGTGACGACGTGGACCATCTGCCGCATACGAAAGCGTTCAATCTCTGGTTCTTCAACCCCATCACCAGGGACGGGTTCCGCACCGTCCCCCCCGTCCGGGGCGTCCGCCTCTGCTGGGTCGTCTTGACGGCCCCGCCGAGGTCCCCGGATTGCACGGTGGTGGCAGCCATCGAAGAGGTGAATCACGGCAGACGGGTGTTTCCCAGCCCGCGCACGGTGATATACTGCCGGCCAGGCGACAGTGGCTGGCATTACCGCAGGGGACAAGGCTTCTTCACCAACCCCGTCGTGTCGCCGGACGGGAAGAGAGTGTACCTTCGGCAGGGCCGCGACGACATCGTGATCTTTGAATTTGGAGGCGCAGGCGGCCTCCTCCTCGGGGAGACTTTCGTGAACGGTGTGACGCACCCGCAGTCCCTGGGGATGGGCATGTGCTGCCAGGTGTCGGTTGCAGCCCCCGGCGCCGACGAGCTCCTCCTCGTCGAGGTGACTGGCTTGGAAGGCCTCTGGAACGGCAGCAACACAGGGGCGGTGGCGGTTTTCCGGTTGGATCCCCCGGGGCGCCGATGGGTCAGGGTGGAGAGCATCGGCGGCCGCGCCCTGCTCCTCACCGCCATCGGGTGCGTCGTGTCGGACGACCCCGCCCGGTGGGGAGGCAAGAAGGACCACGTCTACCTCTACACGGGCGGATCCACTGTGAAGGTCTTCCCGTTCTGTGGGCGCGGGGGCTCCGTCCCGGCATCGTCCGTGGGCTCGGTGAGCCTTCCGGCGCGGCGCCAGCGGTCTATATCATCGTATTGGTTTCTCCCCGGGGATGGGATTTTCCTTGCATTCCCATCTTCACTATTTTATACACATCAAAAGGGCGCGGCGAATTGGCGATGAGACCTCGATAAACTGAACAGTAACAAAAATTTTAAAGGGGTGATGTGTCACCACTTCTATCAGTTCTATGAGAGGAGTACTTCTATGTTTTGTCGATTTGATCTGACTCGCGTTGATTCATACGTGTCGTATCATATCTGAGAAAATCTGATACGTTGTGAATCACCTTTACTCTCGAGTGTACCATACTGGATCAGAGAATAATCGATTCGATATGAATCACCGAGTCGACGAATCCTGTTCCATAGATCCCATTCATCAATCTTCCCCGATCTTTTTGAGTGTGGTAATAAGTGACGGGGCCGGAGTTGACCTACTTAGTTTAATTTATGCAGTTACAGTTCTGGCTAGTCCTCTTTTATTATTATTTTTGAGTCTTTTTTAGTTCAGAATTTTCTGCTGGTAACTTGTGATAAATTAAGATGCAATGTTGTTGCGTAGTGATTGCTGAACATATGAGATACTTGTACACGTCCGAGTGTGCATTGATTTTTTATTTGTTATTTTTAAAACATCATCCGGACCTTTAGACCCCATTTGATAGGGGCACTCCGATCGGATGGTTCAAGAAATTCAGAAAAATATATATTTTTAAAAATTTCTGAACTGGCTGATCGAATAGTGTCCAATATAAACATATATATAACTCTGGCCGGCGAATCCGAAGGTCAAAATAATCTTTTAAAAATAATACTTTTTCATCGCACACTCGAAAGTGTACAATTGCCCCAAGTATATATGCAACAAATAATACTCAATTTAGATGTAAATACGTACCTACCCCCATGTAATTCCTTCACATTTGATGAATGAAATGATGCTTTCTCTCCTAGTGTGCTCCAAATGACGTCGACCAGCAAGGGCATCCCCAAGGGTCTCTCTCTCTCTCTCTCTCTCTCTCTCTCTCTCTCTCAATTTTCCTTAGCATTCCTCATTTTTTTCCCCAGGCATTTTGACATTCATATTTTCTTACCAAATTAGAGCGCCCTGTGTGTTGAGGACCCCGCAACGTACAGCAACTCCCCGTGAATTGGACGGCCCCAAGTGTGTGTCCTCTTAAGTGGATCAGACTTGGAGGTCAGAACTCCAAAGCAATTAATTACCCTTGGATCTTGAAGACTTAATTGCTCTCGTACGTTTGAGGTGCATAAATTTAAAATTTCATGAATGCCAATGATATCACCACATGTCTCCTTCACTCTCTGCCATCGCATCCACCACCTTCACCCTACCCCTTGCCGTGCTGATGACTCACTGACGTTTCCTAGTGATAGGAAGAGTTGGCATAATCTCGCCGTCATAATACAAGTTGTCCAACCATAGATGTACATATACACTTCACATTTAGAAACATGGTTGGGAGAGATTCTGACGGGGACATCTTCCCCAAATTCCTCTCGCTTGAGGCTCAGACGATCATTGACACCAAAAATTTGAGTTCATCAACTTTTTATAATCACATTATATATCTTTTCTTTTTTAATTTGGAGTCATATCTATGTAATTTTACTTTTATTGAGTCAAGTAACTAGGTTAGAGAGTCATTTATCTAGGTTCCATATTAATTGGGCCTTAGTACACTAGTTGGGCCCATAGTCTACTCTATAGGATAGGCTTGATCTTTTATCAGTTTGTCAAGAGTAAAGTGGTCATGAAAAAAGTGAGGAGCCTATAAATAGGACCCCTCCCATCTCATTTGAACAACTTTGGATGAAATTTTCAAGAAAGAAACCCCTTGGCTATTTCTCCCCACTCAAGTCTCTCTCTCTCTCTCTCTCTCTCTCTCTCTCTCTCTCTCTCTCTCTCTCTCTCTCTCTCTCTCTCTCTCTCCCTCTCTCTCTATATATCTCTCTCTCTACCCAAGAGTGTGGGCCTCCCTTCTCTCACCCTCCACCTCATTAAGAGCCACATCCCCTCCCTAATTCAAATTTTAAATTTCATCACCTACATCCCAAGATAAAACCCACCAATCCCCAAGCCACTTTCCAACCCCTTCTAACCCCAAAACCAAAAATCGTAACTCACCTCCACCCCTAGCAAGAACAACCCCTAACAGCCCATTATCTCCTTCCCCAAGCCTGGTTTGCCCCCCCCCCAATACCCCCCTCCCATCCAGGGATCATCCCCACCCCTTTCCACCCCATTTCCTCCCTCATCTTCCCCCATTTCTCATCTCTTTCTCTTGCTGCCACCCAAGCAAACATAGAAGCAGATTTAACATCTTGTTGCAGCGACGCCCCCGCCTACCCCGAGGAGTTTTTAGTGTCCAACCCTTCACCTGGAGATTCTACTCTGAAGCAGCTTTCCAACAAGTGGTTGTGCACCCCCATCCGGGGTCGGAGATGGGCAGGAGGCCCGTTCTCGTCAGGCTGCGCCAGATCGACTCCGGCTGGGGGCATAGACGAGTTGCAGAAGCTCACATGGTCGCTCCTCTGAGTTTCCTGGCGAGATCTATGGTTGAGGTGATCCTCCTCTAGTCCTCTTTCAGCTCGAATAAGAAGGAGGTCATTCGGATCTCGGAACATCCCGTTCCGGCCACTTCCCCGGCATGCGCAGGCTATCCCTGCCTGGGCCAGATCGGACCCCTCCCTGCCTCCTGGGCCACCGCGCTCACCTCCGACCACAGGAAGAGGCCCCGTTAGTTTCTGTGGGTCGCCAGCTCGTCCACGCGCGTGTCGGAGCTAGTCTCGTCTCCATCAGATTTCGATGAAGCCTGTGGCAATATCTGTAACATCTCACTACTATTCTGATCCATACAAGAGCAGTCTGGATAGGCCCAGGTCCCGGAGTTGCAGCAGCCTCGTTCGGAGCTCGAACAGCATCAAATTCTTACTGGGGTTCCCTGGCCTCCTAGTGGCATTTCAGTGCCGGTCCCGCCATTATCAAAGGTCGTAGGAGTTCGTGGCACCGTCTTCTTCAGCCTGCTGTCCCTGCCCGATCTGCGCGGACTGATTCGGGTCTCGCCAATTCCCCGCCCCACGCTTGGCCGGCTGAAGGCCCCTCCCTGGGTGGAGGTAGTTTTGAGTGTAAAATTAATTTTCCCACCCCACGATTACCCTCCTGCGTGAGGTGTAGTGTTGTACATTTCCTAATTTCAGGTTAGAGCGACATTGATGCATGTGCGGGCATCGCACGTCCCCCGCTCGCCTTCGTCTCAGGTCGGAGTCGACTTCTTCGAGTCGGCTAGGTGAGCCCCTATCCCTCCTGGTTATTTCTATCATCCCTTATCATTTCTCAGCTCCGCCGGAGAGGAAGAGAGTGCCCGGCCCCGGCCGACCCGCCCTGTAATATCCCGGACCTTTCGGATCCTTTCTTCATGGGTCCCGGATCTGGTTTTCGGAGTGTCCGGCTCCGTTGTGTCCAAAATTTCGTTTCGGACATCTTTCGTGTTCGGATCGGCGCGATCCGGAGTTGTTTCGGAGGCCCGGAGGCGTTCCGCGGCTTTTCCGCGCGTGTTTTCCGATCCCCGGTGTGTGTTTCGGCTTTTTCTTCGGAAGCTCGCTGCGGGCGAACCGGGCGGTTCACCCGGGCATGAGTGGTACCGTTGCGATCGGTGCGTTCCGAGGATTCCGGAAATGTATTTTTCTATTTTTCGGTATTTTTCCGAAAAATCGGATTTTCTATATAATCCCATTTCTTTTCTTTTTCTTTTCTCCTTTCTCTTTCTTCTTCTTCTTCCTCCTTCCTTCCCCAACCGTGGCCGCCCTCCTCTCTCTCCCTCTCTCCCATTCGGACGCGGTGAGCCCCTCCCTGGCTGTTGACGGCGGCAGGGCGACAGCGCGTACGCGTGGGTGGCGGCGAGGCGAGCTCGTGGGCGTGCGGCAAGCGTGGGAAGCGTGGGGAGTTCGTGAAGCTTAAAGCGTTCTTCGTGGTTTGTGGGCGATCCGGCGGAGCTTTCGCTCCATTGAGGTAGGGTGACATTCCTTAGCCTCATGCCGTTCATTTCCGTGGTTTGTAGGCCGCGGGGAGGCCGAGAGGGGCTAGATCGAGCACGTATGGGGTTTTTCCATGATTTGGGGAGAGCCGCCCGATCTATGGATTTGATGCATGGATTCGTGTTTTGATGGCCTAGAATCATGCTAGGGGTCCTTAGGGGTCATCCCCCTTGATTTCCCCCTCTCTGGTGGAGGCATGGGGGCGTGGTTGGAGTTTTTGGGCGTTTCCGCCGTTTTCGGGCACGGACTGAGAACGCGCTATACTCCAGTAGCGCGTTCTTGATGGTCGCGCTGCCCCGACAGGGCGCGTTCATCGGAGAAGATGAACAGGAGGCGGTTCTGGTCGCGCTAGGGGTCCTAGCGCGTTCTTCTTGTCGCGCTAGGAATCCCTAGCGCGATATGTCCTGTTGTCGGGTGTTCCTTTTGGGCCGGGTGTGTGTCCTGGACACCCCGCGGAGTTCCGGGACCGTGTCTTTGGGTGTTCGGAGGTTCCGTTTGCCTTGGTCATGCGTTTGGCTGTGGGCGGTGCGTCCGTTTCTTCTCCGACCGTGGTCACCGTGCGATGGTCATGGTACATGGGACGGCCCCCGTACTTCGTCAGGTTCGGACGTTGTTTTCCGTTGTCTTGAGAGTCTACTCCTTCAGTGACCCTCCACTAGTCGTAGCCTATCAGTACGCGTGTGCTGATCGCACCAGGGAGTGGTGTACGGGCTTACCCTGAGGACGGTTTTAAACTGGTTACCGTCGGGCCCCTCGTCAAATCAGAGTCTAGTGCCAGGGGAAAACCGGTCAGAGGGCCAGACCTAGGACGCGTGGTCTGTGTGTGCACACGTGGTTGGGGACAGTGGACGCACGTCGACGGGCGTGACCCCAGCTAGTCACTTGTTTGTGGTTACTTGTTCGGTGTCTGCGCCTCGGGTAGGACCTACCACGTCAGGCGGTTCACCTGCGGTCCGGTGTAAGACGTCAGGGGACGCTACCGGCTGTGCTTCTACTGGGCGGTACTCCTGTCGAGTACGGAGTGACAGACTGTCAATCGAGTGTTTCCAACCTTCGGGTTTTACCGGTTCGACCTTTGAGCTTTGGTCTTCTTACCGTGGCACGTGTGTCGGTTTGCGTGCCGTAGGGTCTTGTCTTGTAGAGTACAGGGCTTTCCCTTCCGAGGTACTCTCCGACCGCTAGTGTAGTGGTTTCTCGTTTTACGAGGTAGGGTTCGAGTGATCCCTACTGAGTCTTGTTCCGAGACTCATTCCCTGCGTGTTTTCACCATGTTTCAGGTGAGGCGCCACCTTCGGGGAGCGCGTCAGGAGTGCAGCGTGGTGCGGGTGCCCAAAGGTAGTGCCAGAGGTCAGAGCCGAGGGATGTCCCGTGTAGCTGTACTTTCCTTTCTTGTCACTGTACTAGTCGTGGACTATTGTTATTGTTGTTATTTCTATTGTGGACCATGTAAAATGTTAATTTATTTCCTGCTTAATGTTGTAACTGTTTAATTTCTGTAATTATTTGTGATACTTGTGTAGTCCCCACACCATCCTTTTAACCCTTCCGAGTCTTCGGGCTCGTGGGTGGCGGTGCGAGTCTCGGGTTATCGGGCCTTCCCGGTAATCAGATTCTCGGGTCGTTACAGCTGGTATCAGAGCGCGGTTGTGGAATTACATGAGAATCATAGGTAATTGTAGTGGTCCACTAGTCCACAGCGATGATGTACATGTGACGCTGGCATTGGGCACCGTGTGTTTGTTTTGACCTTGCCGTTTTCGTGTTTTCTGTCTTTTGCTTCAAGAGCGAGTATGGCGCTGAGGCGGAGCTCTCGCTCTCAGCAGGGGCAGTCGGCTGGAGGTCAGGAGATCCAGCAGGGGGTCCAGAGGGACCAGGAGGAGCATAGCAGAGCGCCACCGGGGGCTACCGAGGCCGCGGATACTGCGAGAGTTCCGGGGGCCCAGGATTTCTTCCGTGGCATGTACCAGCTTATGTCTCAGCAGTTCGGCGGAGAGGCTGGTGAGGGCTCTTCAGCTAGGGGTGGGCCAGGCCGAGCAGTGAGGGACTTCATGTAGTTCCATCCACCTTACTTTAGCGGCCAGGCAGACCCTGATGCGGCTCGTGATTGGCTCGATGAGATGGAGCGGGTGTTCAGTTCTGTGAAGAGTGCTGCCGAGGACAGAGTGGTGTTGGCCTACAACCAGTTATAGGGTACAGCTCGGAGGTGGTGGTCTTCCGAGTGGAAGACGTGCTTTCAGCTTCGTCCACTTGAGCAGATCGAGTGGGATGACTTCGTCAGTGCTTTCGAGCGTACGTACTGTCCAGACATTGTTGCTACGCAGCGGATGCGGGAGTTTCTGGAGCTGGTGCAGGGTGACATGTCCGTGTTGCAGTACAGGGCCCGATTTATCGAGCTGGGTCGGTATGCACCTCATATCATGGAGCATGAGAGGGTGAGGACCGCGCAGTTTGTGCAGGGCTTGAGGCTGGAGCTGAGGCACCATTTGATCGCGAACGGGGCCACTGATCTAGAGACAGCATCTCGTGTTGCGGTTTCCTTGGAGATGGATATGCAGAGGACTCGAGGACCGATCAGCCAGGGGCAGTCCTTGTCAGGTCGCAGCCAGCAGCCGGCTACCCAGCAGCAGGGTTTCTTTCAGTTTGCATCGGGTGGTTCAGGAGTACCGGCATCTGCAGCTTCGGCGACAGGATCTGTGTCCTTCGGTACGAAGGTCAGGAAGTTCTTCTCGAAGAATTTCCGAAAGAAGAAGTTCAAGGATCAGGGGCAAGCTTTATCGGGCAGTGTACAGCAGGCGTTCCCTTTGCAGCGTCAGGGATCGGTGGGTGGATCGCGAGGACCTTGTCCACGATGTGGTGGGACCCACCCAGGCAGGCAGTGCACGGCTCCGATTATCTGTTTTCGGTGTGACCAGCCAGGGCATATGGCGCGTGACTGTCCTCAGAGACCGCCGCAGCAGCAGTTTCCTCAGCAGCAGTAGGTTCCCCAGCAGCAGAGGCAGCAGCAGCAGCAGCAGGGACAGTATCCGCCGCTACCCAGGTCAGCTAGCGTGGGAGGCAGGCAGAGGGCTCGGGGCCAGATCACGCACATGACCAGGGCAGAGGCAGTGGCGTCGCAGCTCGTGGAAGGTACCGTTCAGATTTTGGGTTGTGCAGCTCGGGTTTTGTTTGATTCGGACGCGTCTCATTAGTTTATTTCGGAGGATTTCGCGTCGAGCGTCGAGGAGCCGGTGACCCAGTTGTCCTGTGATTTGGCAGTGGAGTTGCCTTCGGGTGACTTTATGATCACTCCGTATTGCTTCGATCAGGTTCCGGTTTGGATCGATGGGCGGAGTATGCCAGGCAGGTTGTATGCATTGCAGCTTCGGGATTATGATGTGATTCTAGGCATGGATTGGCTCGAGACCCATGGAGCAGTGGTGGATTGTGGAATGAAGAGGGTCTACTTCCAGCATCCGAGCAAGAGGACCTTCTATTTCCAAGGTATCCGTTCCGCCTCTTCTCGATTCCTTATCTCTGCTATTCGAGCCCGTCGATTGCTTGATTCAGGTTGTCAGGGTTTTCTCGCGTCCGTGGTTGTGTCTGAACGGATGGAACCGAATGTCGAGGACATTGCGGTGGTGTGCGAGTTTCCCGACGTTTTTCCCGAGGAGTTGCCTGGATTACCTCCCCAGCGGGAGATCGATTTCGTGATCGAGGTTGTGCCTGGTACGGGACCTTTGGCGAAGGCTCCCTACCGTATGGCCCCCGCTGAGTTGAGGGAGTTGAGGGCGCAGTTGCAGGAACTGCTGGCCAAGGGGTATATTCGTCCTAATTTTTCCCCTTGGGGTGCGCCCGTGTTGTTCGTGAATAAGAAGGACGGTAGTCTGCGGTTGTGCATTGACTATCGGCAGCTGAATGAAGTGACCATTAAGAACAAGTATCTGTTGCCGTGGATTGATGATTTATTCGACCAACTTCAGTCTGCGCGAGTGTTCTCGCGGATTGATTTGCGGTCCGGTTACTATCAGCTGAGAATTCGCGAGTCCGATGTAGAGAAGACTGCATTCTGTACGAGGTACGGGCATTATGAGTTTCTGATGATGCCGTTTGGACTCACCAATGCCCCTGCAGCCTTCATGGACTTGATGCAGAGGGTGTTTCATCCGTATTTGGACCAGTTCGTGGTCATCTTCGTGGACGACATCCTTGTTTATTCGCAGTCTGCTGAGGAGCACGCGTACCATTTGGGTGTGGTGCTACAGACGTTGCGAGATCACCAGTTGTATGCGAAGCTCAGCAAGTGCGAGTTTTGGCTCAGCGAGGTGCACTTTCTGGGGCACCTGATTTCTGGTGATGGCATTTCCGTGGACCACGCCAAGGTCGAGGCAGTGATGCAGTGGCCGAGGCCAAGGTCGGTGACGGAGATCCGGAGTTTCTTGGGGCTTGCGGGTTATTATCGCCGGTTTATCCAGGATTTTTCTCGCATTGCGACCCCGATGACTAGACTCACGCGGAAGGATGTGCCTTTCGTCTGGCCTGAGGAGTGTGAGCAGGGCTTCAGGGAACTGAAGAGATTGCTCACCTCGGCTCCGGTGTTGGTTTTACCTTCTGGATCGGGAGGTTTCGTGGTGTGTACAGATGCTTCCGGCGTTGGGTTGGGTGCTGTGTTGATGCAGCATGGTAGAGTGGTGACTTATGCATCTCGGCAGCTAAAGCCCCATGAGGAGAACTACCCTACCCATGACCTTGAGTTGGCGGCGGTGATCTTCGCGCTGAAGATCTGAAGGCATTATCTGTACGGTGAGAAGTTCGAGGTATTTACTGACCATCAGAGTTTGAGGTATGTGTTCTCGCAGAGAGATCTGAACCTCAGACAAAGGCGTTGGATGGAGTTCATGAAGGATTATGACTTCACCCTGTCTTATCAGCCGGGCAGGATGAATGTCGTTGCTGATGCCTTGAGTCAGAAGGTTGCGGTCAGTACCTTGATGTTGAGGAAGTGGAGGCTCTGGGAACAAGTGCCTGAAATATCTTTTAGGCTCAAGATTCCCCAGGAGCCAGGGTTGGCAGTGCTTGCGAGTCTGACTGTCACTCCTGCTATCCGTCGTCAGGTGACAGAGGCTCAGCATGCGGACCCTGAGTTGCCCCTGATCTTGGCGATGGCTGATGTGGAGCTCGACGAGGATGGTGCTGCGAGGTTTCGTGGCAGGCTGTACGTCCCAGCGGAGGAGCAGGTTCGTCGTGCGGTGTTACGCGAGGCTCATGAGAGCAGGTACACTGTGCACCTGGGTGCGACGAAGATGTATCGGAACTTGCGGAGGCAGTTCTGGTGGCCTGGCATGAAGAGAGATGTCGCAGAGTTTGTGGCCAGGTGCCTGATCTGTCAGCAGGTGAAGGTGGAGCATCAGCGATCATGAGGTACTCTCCAGCCCTTGGATGTTCCTGCTTGGAAGTGGGACCATGTGACCACGGATTTTATGGTGGGGTTGCCGAGGACCCCGAGTGGGCAGGACAATATTTGGTTGCTGGTGGATCGGCTGACGAAGGTGACACGGTTGTTACCGGTCAAGGTCAGCTGGAGCATGTCTAAGTTGGCTCATCTTTATGTGGAGCGGATCGTGCCGTTGCATGGGGTCCCCATTTCGATCGTGTCGGATCGGGATCCGCGCTTCACTTCCGGATTCTGGAGGAGTTTCCAGCGAGCTCTTGGCACGGAGTTGGCATTTAGCTTGGCGTATCATCCACAATCAGATGGTCAGTCTGAGAGGACCATACAGACTTTGGAGGACATGCTGAGATCTTGCTGCCTGGAGTGGCAGGAGAGTTGGATTCATCACCTACCGTTGGTGGAGTTTGCCTATAACAACAGCTATCATTCGAGCATCGGCATGGCTCCATATGAGACTCTGTATGGGCGTCCTTGTCGGACTCCACTTGATTGGTTTGAGGTGGATGAGCGTGTTTTGACGGGACCGGAATTGGTGCAGCAATGTGTGGACGTTGTGCACCTAGTTCGTCAGAACATGCTGGCGGCCCAGAGTCGGCAGAAGAGCTATGCTGACCGTAGGAGGCAGCCCCTCGAGTTCGCCGTGGGCGATCATGTGTTCTTGAGAGTTTCTCCGATGAAGGGAGTGATGCGTTTTGGATGGCGTGGGAAGCTGAGTCCCCGCTATATTGGTCCTTTCGCGATTGTGGAGCGCATCGGTGAGGTTGCTTACCGGTTGCAGTTACCTCATGAGTTGGCGTCGGTGCATGACGTGTTCCATGTCTCGATGTTGCGGAAGTATATGCCCGATGACTCTCATGTGCTCGAGTTTTCCGTTTGGCCTGAGGTGACTCCAGATCTTTCTCTCCCAGAGTTTCCGATCCGCGTGGAGGATAGGCGAGAGCAGCGCCGGCGGAACAAGGTTATTCCCTTGGTAAAGGTCGTGTGGCAACGACACTCTGGTGGTGAGGCTTCGTGGGAACGTGAGGACGAGATGCGTCAGCAGTTCCCGTATCTGTTTGAGTGAGTCTTCCTCTTCTTTCCCCTTGGGTTGTTCTCAATTTCGAGGACGAAATTCCTTAAGGGGGAGGGCTGTAATATCCCGGACCTTTCGGATCCTTTCTTCGTGGGTCTCGGATCTAGTTTTCGGAGTGTCCGACTTCGTTGTGTCCAAAATTTCGTTTCGGACATCTTTCGTGTTCGGATCGGCGCGATCCGGAGTTGTTTCGGAGGCCCGGAGGCGTTCCGCGACTTTTCCGCGCGTGTTTTCCGATTCCCGGTGTATGTTTCGGCTTTTTCTTCGGAAGCTCGCTGCGGGCGAACTGGGCGGTTCACCCGGGCACGAGTGGTACCGTTGCGATCGGTGCGTTCCGAGGATTCCGGAAATGTATTTTTCTATTTTTCGGTATTTTTCCGAAAAATCAAATTTTCAATATAATCCCATTTCTTTTCTTTTTCTTTCCTCCTTTCTCTTTCTTCTTCTTCTTCCTCCTTCCTTCCCCAACCGTGGCCGCCCTCCTCTCTCTCCCTCTCTCCCATTCGGACGCGGTGAGCCCCTCCCCGGCTGTTGACGCGAGGCGAGCTCGTGGGTGGCGGCGAGGCGAGCTCGTGGGCGTGCGGCAAGCGTGGGTAGCGTGGGGAGTTCGTGAAGCTTAAAGCGTTCTTCGTGGTTTGTGGGCGATCCGGCGGAGCTTTCGCTCCATTGAGGTAGGGTGACGTTCCTTAGCCTCATGCCGTTCATTTCCGTGGTTTGTAGGCCGCGGGGAGGCCGAGAGGGGCTAGATCGAGCACGTATGGGGTTTTTCCATGATTTGGGGAGAGCCGCCCGATCTATGGATTTGATGCATGGATTCACGTTTTGATGGCCTAGAATCATGCTAGGGGTCCTTAGGGGTCATCCCCCTTGATTTCCCCCTCCCCGGTGGAGGCATGGGGGCGTGGTTGGAGTTTTTGGGCGTTTCCGCCGTTTTCGGGCGCGGACTGAGAACGCGCTATACTCCAGTAGCGCGTTCTTGATGGTCGCGCTGCCCCGACAGGGCGCGTTCATCGGAGAAGATGAACAGGAGGCGGTTCTGGTCGCGCTAGGGGTCCCTAGCGCGATCTGCCTTGTCACGCTAGGGGTCCCTAGCGCGACCTGTCTCGTTTTGTCGCGCTAGGGGGTCCTAGCGCGTTCTTCTTGTCGCGCTAGGAATCCCTAGCGCGATATGTCCTGTTGTCGGGTGTTCCTTTTGGGCCGGGTGTGTGTCCTGGACACCCCGCGGAGTTCCGGGACCGTGTCTTTGGGTGTTCGGAGGTTCCGTTTGCCTTGGTCATGCGTTTGGCTGTGGGCGGTGCGTCCGTTTCTTCTCCGACCGCGGTCACCGTGCGATGGTGATGGTACGTGGGACGGCCCCCGTACTTCGTCAGGTTCGGACGTTGTTTTCCGTTGTCTTGAGAGTCTACTCCTTCAGTGACCCTCCACTAGTCGTAGCCTATCAGTACGCGTGTGCTGATCGCACCAGGGAGTGGTGTACGGGCTTACCCTGAGGACGGTTTTAAACTGGTTACCGTCGGGCCCCTCGTCAAATCAGAGTCCAGTGCCAGGGGAAAACCGGTCAGAGGGCCAGACCTAGGACGCGTGGTCTGTGTGTGCACAAGTCGTTGGGGAGAGTGGACGCACGTCGACGGGCGTGACCCCAGCTAGTCACTTGTTTGTGGTTACTTGTTCGGTGTCTGCGTGATGGGGGACGGGGACCGACACGGACTAAGAGTCACAAAGACTCTAACTGGGCCAGCAATAGTACGCACAAGGGTCGCCAAATGGCTGACCACCGTGATATCCCACAGATGGAGGGACGTCTCTCAACAGACACTCCGACCACGGCCGTCCCAATGAGGGAGGCGCACGTGCCTAGGCGTGTAGTCAAACCCCAAAGACTAGGGGAATCGAGTCCTAACTCGATGCTTGATTAGTGCTAGGGAAGGATGCTCTCACTCACAATCCGCAGTGATGATAACAAATAGCTAGGCGCCTACTCTCTCTCACGCGGCATAGTCAAAAGCATACTAAAAGAGCAAGCAACAGGAGAGGAGTCGGAACGCGTACCTCCACGCCAAGGCGTGGGAAAGGAACCCCGGCCGTGGACCAACAACCCGATACACTGAAGACCAATAAAATACAACCCAATAACGGCCCACTCCTCGCAGGGAGGTAACAGGCTACAAACAAAGCATTCGGGTTGCCGGGCACGGGTTGACGGGCCGCACTCGGTGACGGCACGATGCTGCAGAATCGGTATCGCGCGCGCCTGGACGAAGATGGGTCCCACGGACTGAGGCGACGTCCGAATGAGGTGCCGTCAGGGAGGACGTGTCACTGACTGCTGCAGGTACGCTCCGGTCAGAGGGGACGCGCTGGTTCCGCCGGTGGTGGCCGTGGGCGCTGCTGCAACTCAGGTCTGGTTCTGGGGTCGCAGAACAGCGCACGCCGACGGTAAAATCCGGAAAACGGCCTTCTGGTATCCGAACAGGTCCAGGCCGATTGGAGGTGGAAGCTGACTGGTAGAAGTCGTCCTCGGTCAAACGGCGCGGGCAGATGACGCTGGTACTAGTCGCAGGAGCCGCTGGAAGTTGGTGTTGATTCGCTGGCCGGACTGTGCAGGCCCGCCGGCGCAAGCCCACTAGAACGACTGCCACGGACGGTGACGACGTCGAAACGTGACGCCGTCGGCGGCGTCGGACAGAGGACCTGGAGATCTACGAACCCTGAAGAAACCAGGGTAAAAGGCGCAGTGTGGAGGCCTGGGGAAAATTCGCAAGAAGGGCCTCCCTGCTGGGCGAGCAGAGAAGGGGGTGCTGGCGCAGGTCGACGGAGAAAATCGGTACGGGCGGTGCCGACCTCCGATTGACGCGAAACCAGCGCCAACGCGAAGCTGATCCGCCAACGTATCTCCAGAAAATAGGAGGGAGCCAAACTCGTCCAAGAGAGGGGGCGAGATCTGCTGCAAGTCGGTGTAGAAATCTGATCTTCCGCACACGAACCGTAGACGAAGAAGAAGAGGGTAAAGGGGAACCCCGGAGTCCACCGGGGGCTGAGGCGTCGCACCTCGCCGATCTCCCGTCGCAGGAGAAGAGAGAAAGAGAGAGGGGGGCGCAGCCACCTTCAAGCACAATCTTCAAAATTCATTCATTAATTCCTTTGCTAAGAGAAATTACAAGGCTTATATAGCCGGGGGAAAGAGCTAGGGTTTCATCCCTAGCCAAGGGGGGAAGGGGAGGGCGACCAAGGAAGGGGAGAGGGGGGGGGGGGCGGCCAGCCCTTCTCCAATCAAAGGAGGAAAGGGGTGCGCCCAAGGGGAAAGAGGAGGTGGAAAGGGGGGGAAAATGGGGGGCGCCCAAATAGGAAAGGTGGGAAAGGGAAGGGGCAAGGGAGGAAGGTGGCGCCCCTTGTCCAAATGATGGAGGCGCCCTCTTCCTCAAGCCCTAACCCTAATCCTAACCCTTGGGCCAAGACTAAGCCCAACAAAATAAAGCCCAACAACACCTAAATAAATAGTCTGACAATAAAGAAAATAATTAGATAACGAGTCCACGCAGGGACCAACCTAAGGCCCAACATGGCCTAATGTGAGAAAAGTCCACTAGTAGATGCCGTGATCGCCGAGCCACAAGGAAGAGGAAGTGTGCCGGGTGCTCCGTCGAGGATAGCGTCTCGTGTCCTCACCAATTCTCCCCGGGTGGGAAGAACTCGACCCCGTCGAGTAAGGGTCACGATCGCTGAGGTACCGCTCCAGCAGGTCCGGATCCATCCGCTCCAGCTCTCCGCGTGTAATCCAGGTGTTGTCCGACTCGGGGCGCCCTCTCCAACGCACTAGGAAGCGTTGGTAGGCTCCGCTCCTGGTAGTAGTCACCTGCTCATCCAGTATGCAATCTATATGCTCGCGTTTTTGTAGTGGGGCTGGAGGAGGTGGACTCTCAGTAGGTGTATCACTCACAACAGGAGGGTCAGGCCCAAATAACTCGCTGGGTATCACCGCGGGATCCTGATAAGCTACCAGATCAGAGACATTGAATGTCGAACTGATCCCGTAGTCGTCTGGAAGCTCGATCTCATACGCGTTCGACCCAATACGCCTCAACACTCTGAATGGTCCTGCACCGCGATCCTGGAGTTTCTTGACGGCTCCCGAAGGAAACCGCTCCGGTCTAACCCGGACCAGGACGTACTCTCCCTCGCGGAACTCACGTGTGCGTCTGTGCACGTCGGCTAACTCCTTGTAACGAGTGTTGCTGGCCTCGAGATGGTGATGATGATGTAGACTCCGAACTAGCTGAGTGGATCGATGCCTGTATGAATGCAATGGTGGTCCTGGACATCCAAAAACGGACCTAGCATGGCTATGACACCTACTTGACTGAGCAACATAGGGAGGACCTGGGCAACCAAAGTTGTATCTATCGTGCATGGGTGCCCTACAGAATGTGGTAGACTCATGGGGACTAGATTGCCCAAACTCTCTCATGACATCCCCTATATGAGACCAACCCCTAAATGACCCTGAAGATGCATGAGACGAAGACCGATGATCCTTTCCTACCAAGCTCTGAGGTGTGAATGTAGGCTGGGTGAGACGTTGGCGAGCATGGGTGGAAGGGGTGTGATAAAGGACCTCCTCGATAAGGTGGGGGGAGGAAGAATACGAATCGGGAGGCTCACTAGGGAGGGGATCGAAAGGGTCAAAGAAATGATACCCCCTCCCGACAGGTCCCTTCACAATACTTGCCCAAGTGTGACATTCACCCTGGTGCAGATAGCCACCCTCAGGCAAAAGGATGGATGGGGCAAGGGGCTCACATGAAAGGTAAGGGAGGCACTGTTCCTTCCTCAAGATCGTATTGCCATAAGAGGGGACGCAATCGAGTTCATCCAGGACGGGAAAGAATAAAAGAACCTCAGAGGTGATATGACCTATGGTGTAAACCGAGGTAATGGAGCCCAAGGCAGGGAATATAAAGCTATGACTATAAGGTTGGTCTGACCCTAAGGCCAACATGTAGGTCAACTCCCATTGGCAATCCAAGCTCCTAAGAAACTCCCTCACATCTTCTATAAACCTGAAGGACTGAAAAGTTGTGTGAAAGGAGTTAATGGGGACAATAGGAAGGGCTGGCTCTAAGGGTGGGTAGTAAGGAATCAAGACATCCAGATGAGGACTCTTCCTTAACCAGCTATCTAGAGGCTCTCCAATGACAAGTTCACCCTCGAGAGACAAGGATGGCTCCAGATGAGGGGCAAAAGCATTGTCCTCAAGTGAGGAAAATGAGTCCTCTATGAAGTGGGTGGGGCCTTGGCTCTCTATCAAGGGTGCTAGGCTGAAAGTGTCAGCCCCAACCTCCATAGGTATAGGCACGACTAGAAGCTCCATAGGCTCACTCCTTAACTCCTCAACGTCAGCTAGGTACTCCTCAACCAACTCCTGTCCTGCCTCATAAGTCACTGGAATAAACCCAGGTGGGGCCCCCTCCGAATGTGTGTCCTCCAAGATAGGGGAATGTGAAGGACGTCGGTCAGAGAACCGAGCATTCCCACTATAGGGGGTCACAGGGGTGGACTCCGGGGGTGGTGGTAGGCGTGAGCTCGGAGGCGGAGCGGACTGTGGGCTAGAGGGCCACAGTGAGTTAAGATAAGCATCCCTCCTATCCAACCGATCCGAAATCATTTGCACAAGCTGGGCAATGGTGTGGGTTGGAGTAGGAAGATCATGATGGACTTTCCCGTAGTCATTTGGTTTGGGCTTGGGTCTAGGCTCTTCTATGTGTGGGGCTCGTTGCCTCCGACTAGGACCCACTTGTTCGTATGTAATTGGGTGGGGTCGGTTGGAGGTGATCGATTGGGGAACATAGACCCTCCTAAGCTCTTTCTTCATATCCCACCACGATTCGATGGGCTTTTGCCACCTAATGCCTCTCAAACCCTCAATATGTCTCCACTTATCCTTGGCCTTATGCAGAAGCTCCGGCCAGAGGGGACGCGCTGGGTGCGCCGGTGGTGGCCGTGGGTGCTGCTGAAAACCAGGTCTGGTTCTGTGGTCGCGGAACCGCGCACGCCGCCGGTAAAATCTGGAACTCGGTCGTCCGGTGCCCGAACAGGTCCGGGCCGGTTGGAGATGAGAGCTGACTGGTAGAGGAAGCCCTCGGCCAAACGGCGCGGGCAGACGATGCCGGTACGAGTCGCAGGAGCCGCTGGAAGTTGGTGTTGATTCGCTGGCCGGACTGTGCAGGCACGCCGGCGCAACCCCACTAGAACGACTGCCACGGACGGTGACGACGTCGAAACGTGACGCCGTCGGCGGCGTCGGACAGAGGACCTGGAGATCTACGAACCCTGAAGAAACCAGGGTAAAAGGCGCAGTGTGGAGGCCTGGGGAAAATTCGCAAGAAGGGCCTCCCTGCTGGGCGAGCAGAGAAGGGGGTGCTGGCGCAGGTCGACGGAGAAAATCGGTACGGGCGGTGCCGACCTCCGATTGACGCGAAACCAGCGCCAACGCGAAGCTGATCCGCCAACGTATCTCCAGAAAATAGGAGGGAGCCAAACTCGTCCAAGAGAGGGGGCGAGATCTGCTGCAAGTAGGTGTAGAAATCTGATCTTCCGCACACGAACCGTAGACGAAGAAGAAGAGGGTAAAGGGGAACCCCGGAGTCCACCGGGGGCTGAGGCGTCGCACCTCGCCGATCTCCCGTCGCAGGAGAAGAGAGAAAGAGAGAGGGGGGCGCAGCCACCTTCAAGCACAATCTTCAAAATTCATTCATTAATTCCTTTGCTAAGAGAAATTACAAGGCTTATATAGCCGGGGGAAAGAGCTAGGGTTTCATCCCTAGCCAAGGGGGGAAGGGGAGGGCGACCAAGGAAGGGGAGAGGGGGGGGGGCGGCCAGCCCTTCTCCAATCAAAGGAGGAAAGGGGTGCGCCCAAGGGGAAAGAGGAGGTGGAAAGGGGGGGAAAATGGGGGGCGCCCAAATAGGAAAGGTGGGAAAGGGAAGGGGCAAGGGAGGAAGGTGGCACCCCTTGTCCAAATGATGGAGGCGCCCTCTTCCTCAAGCCCTAACCCTAATCCTAACCCTTGGGCCAAGACTAAGCCCAACAAAATAAAGCCCAACAACACCTAAATAAATAGTCTGACAATAAAGAAAATAATTAGATAACGAGTCCACGCAGGGACCAACCTAAGGCCCAACATGGCCTAATGTGAGAAAAGTCCACTAGTAGATGCCGTGATCGCCGAGCCACAAGGAAGAGGAAGTGTGCCGGGTGCTCCGTCGAGGATAGCGTCTCGTGTCCTCACCACTGCGCCTCGGGTAGGACCTACCACGTCAGGCGGTTCACCTGCGGTCCGGTGTAAGACGTCAGGGGACGCTACCGGCTGTGCTTCTAGTGGGCGGTACTCCTGTCGAGTACGGAGTGACAGACTGTCAGTCGAGTGTTTCCGACCTTCGGGTTTTACCGGTTCGACCTTTGAGCTTTGGTCTTCTTACCGTGGCACGTGTGTCAGTTTGCGTGCCGTAGGGTCTTGTCTTGTAGAGTACAGGGCTTTCCCTTCCGAGGTACTCTCCGACCGCTAGTGTAGTGGTTTCTCATTTTACGAGGTAGGGTTCGAGTGATCCCTACTGAGTCTTGTTCCGAGACTCATTCCCTGCGTGTTTTCACCGTGTTTCAGGTGAGGCGCCACCTTCGGGAAACGCGTCAAGAGTGCAGCGTGGTGCGGGTGCCCAGAGGTAGTGCCAGAGGTCAGAGCCGGGGGATGTCCCGTGTAGCTGTACTTTCCTTTCTTGTCACTGTACTAGTCGTGGACTATTGTTATTGTTGTTATTTCTATTGTGGACCATGTAAAATGTTAATTTATTTCCTGCTTAATGTTGTAACTGTTTAATTTCTGTAATTATTTGTGATACTTGTGTAGTCCCCACACCATCCTTTTAACCCTTCCGAGTCTTCGGGCTCGTGGGTGGCGGTGCGAGTCTCGGGTTATCGGGCCTTCCCGGTAATCGGATTCTCGGGTTGTTACACGCCACCTCGAGTGGCCATCGCGGGAGTAAGAGCGAGTGATACCTGCGCCCGCCAAGGCGCGTCGTTTGGCCGTTGTCATGGGAACCTCCATATCTCAAGGTGAGATCCCCTCTCGGCCTCGTACTTACCCCCAACCAGCAAGGGTCTGGTCTCCGGACTCGACCTACCATCCCCGAGTCACCCTCGAAAAGGGACGTGCGTCGGGTGAGCTTGTCCGTCGAAATCGGGTACGGACCTTGGCTAGTGTGCTTGCATATCTAGGTCCAAGGTTTCTCATGGCATATCCGCTAACCCCTTGGCCGTGTCACATCAGATTCTAATCATTGAAATTGCTGACAACTCTAATCACGTATCCAAATGTGTCAAGGTGGTAGTGGTTTGTGTGGAGGTGGGATTCGTCGAGGATAGAAACACCATACACAAATAGACGCGGTTTTGAAAATCTACAGAGGCTAGGTTGGCATTGCTTATGCGGCCCCCCATTGAAATTTGGGTGGTGAAATGTTTTTTTGTTTACCCCTCTTCCCTGCAATCGCAGGGCCGCCCATTCGTCGCACTTAGCCACCCATCCGCTGAAGAGAATGCGGCTGCGAGGCGAAAGACGTCACCACCCCCACTGCGATGCGGAGACCAGAGCCGCACTAGTGCTATCGTCGCCGGTGCTCCTCCCCATTGTCGTTCCTGCCGCAGTAGAAACAGTAACACATCGGAGGTGCCTAGAGGCCACGATACAGGAGCAAAGCCGTTGGACATCAATGCGCTCGTCGGGGAACTCCCCCTGTTAGATGGGGCACCATCGGAAGCCCCGAATGATAGCCTCTAGCACGATGTTGAGGATGGTGGCAGGCTTTTGCTCAACACCCCCATAGACAACCATGGACGCTCGTTGTTTGTGGATGTTGCTCCTGCTACAATTGAGACAAGGGATGGAGAAGGAAGAAGGGGATGAACATTATTCCTAAGGGGGTAATGTAGTAGCAATTCAAAAGACTATATTACATTATCGCAAATATTGTTTGAGTAGAGCTTTCAAGAATAATATTTTGTGCATCGAATTCAGTGCATAAAACCATGTCAAAATATAACTTTTGTTCTCATTGGCTAAAAAAAAAAGGTAAAAATACAATTTCTGTGTAGAAAGGACATCTCACGTCAGAGTGGTATGGCCCGCTTTTTTGAACATTAAAGACAACGCACTCAGTTGGAAAGTACATGACTGAAATATTTTGTAAAACTGAAACATTTTGTTATAGGAATGAAACATTTTGTTACAAGAATGAAATATTTTGTTTGACTTCAGAAATAAACCAATGACATATTTTATACAAATAAAATATTTTGTTACATGAACAAAATATTTATTATAAGGATAAAACACTACAGAAATGAAACATTTTGTTACTGGAACGAAACATTTGTTATAAGGATAAAGTACTACAGAAATGAAATATTTTATTATAAGAATGAAACCTAACAAAATATTTCAATTCTGAGGAGGGTAAATTTAGCTCGACCCATAACAGGCCCGTCAACGACGAGCCCAATTCGACTCAGGGTCTACAACGCCCCCAGGGGCGCCCAACAACCACGGCCCATATAGGCGCGGCTGATGCGCTCGACATTCGTCGTTTAAAAATACCGTGCCACACAAATTTTAAAATTGATAATACCGCACTCACTCACTTAAATGATTTTGAAAATACGAGTAAAGTGGTAAATACGGGTCGATCCCACGGGGAGGGAAATTTGAATATAAGTTGAAAAATACCCTTATGTTTTGAAAAACCAATTGCTTTTGTTTGATTTGAGTGCGATTACAACGAACGGAAATGAATTTACAATTTTAAAGAACAAGAGATAAGTTTAAAGGAATAATTAGCCAATGAATTGAAGAACGCCGTCGTTTCCTCGCCGAGCCTTTGATGAAGTTCGCTCCGCCTTGGAAGTCGACGTCGTGAGATGATTTGAAGAAGACCACCGCTTTGGGTGTGAGTGAAACACTTAAGAAGACAAGGTTGGCTAGAACAAGTTTGAAAACACTACGTTGAAACCAAAGCAGAATTCCAGTGAAAATAGGGGTTGGAAGAAATTAAATAACTTACAATCTAGATGGAATTAGACAAAATGGAATACATGAAAGTTGTAGAGAATTGAAAGATAAAGAACTTTGATGAAGAACATAGAATCATAAAATGAGAGGAAAACAATGAAAAACTTTAAAAATCAAAATCTATTGCTGCTGGTGAACAGTAACTGACAGAAAAACAGAACAGTAAAGAATTAATTCTAGAGCTC
Source organism: Amorphophallus konjac (assembly GCA_022559845.1). NCBI lineage: Eukaryota > Viridiplantae > Streptophyta > Magnoliopsida > Alismatales > Araceae > Amorphophallus > Amorphophallus konjac. Next base: position 21,453,189 of record CM040128.1, read on the forward strand.
AAACTAAGAAGAATTAGACAAAGTGCAAGAAAAACAAACGTTAGATCTACAAGAGGGGAAAAACTTTCATGAAGAGCTCAGAATAAAATTATGCTTGTAAAGGCTTCACAATGACAAATAGGTGGAGACTATCACTTCGGATGAACAGTAACTGACATAGGACATCACTCAGAAACACAGAGAATAACTTTTCAAATATAAGGAATTGGATAAAATGATAAAAATAGAAGTTGAAGAACACTCAAAGATGAACAACTTTCATGAAGATAAGAAATTGAAATTGAGACCAGAACAATAAGTTATGAGACTAAGAAGAGGCTGAATGCTTAAACAAAGCTTTTCATTAAAACAAATTCAACTTACAACTTTTGCATCAAAACAACACCTTATGAAATCTTAGTAAGGCCAACATGAAAGAACTTGAAGAATACAAAGAACACACTTACAATTCTTCACAATCTCTAAGCTTACAACTCTATCTCCCCTCTCTTCTTAGCCCCTCTCATTACAAATGAACCCTTTATATAGGGTACACAACAACCCCTCTCTTCATGTGAACATACATGCCAATGTGAACAAACAAGTGCTGCTATTTTTGACCCAAAATGGTAGGCTGGCATGTGCTGCACACTTCTCCATTTTTTTTGGATTTTTCTCATTTTTTTCGGATTTTTTATGGCCTCTTTCTTCTTCCTTTCTCTCTTTTCCTCTCTTTTATCTCTCTTCCTGGTCGCCGGCGCGTTGCGCCGACCGGCCGTCCACCGCGTGAAGCCGCCCCGCGTGGGCCCGCCGTGCGCCGCCGCCTCCTGCCGCGTCCGCGTGTCGCACGCGGGCGCGTGCGCCTGCCGACCACGAACCCCCCCGCCTTCGCCCGCCCTCGCCTCGTCGCCCATGCCATTGGCGCGGGCGGCGAAGGCGGGAAGGGGGGGCAGTTTTAAACTTTTTTATTTTATTATATATATATAATATATATATCTAGTATATATATCGTTAGAAAATTCTAAAAAATATCAAATAATTTTATTTTTTTTCTATTTTTTTTCTTTTCTTTTTGAACAACTTCCTAGGCTTCTGACCCATTTTCACATATAAATTTATTTTCCTTTTTTTTTCTTGGAGCTTTCCTCGTATTACGTGCCTGCATAAATATATAAAGATCATTATTACAACTATTTAATTTCAGAAAATTAAACATTTGATTCTAAATCAATAGTAAGTGTGAGAAGTGTATATTTATTATTATTTAAGCTCATAAAAATGTGTATAATGATGAATTAAGATATAAAAATACACACTTATCACACCCCCCGACTTACTCATTGCTAGTCCCTTAGCAATGTAATTAATGAAGAATTTCAGGACCAACAAGAGGTTAAAGTATCCAGGCCTCATTTTCAGATCATCTTTCATAGAGTTACCTAAAGATCAGGAATTTGGAATAATTACCACAGACTAGCCTTAGGAATATGATCAAGAATTCTAATCAAAATTCGGTAGCACTTGTGCAAGTGGAATATTAAATTCACAGTAGAGACAATTGCGTCCTCCAGTTGCTATTCCGAACAAATGCCTTTCAATTCTGCACTTCTTACTTAGAGCGTTCAGCACACTAACTTTTTGTCTGTCTTATTGCTATGTCCCTTTTTGGATCACTACATATATATATTTTTTCTTTTCTTCTTTTCTTTTCTTTTTTTTTTCTACGTTTTCTATACACACATGATGCTGCACTACCCGTCACTGTTTTACGCGAACCTCAACACGTCTTAGGTGAAGTAGGCCTGGTTCCACAGATCAGAGTTCCATTTTCCTTTTGACGCGAACCTCAACACGTCTTAGGTGAAGTAGGCCCGGTTACTCAGAATCGGAGCATTTTTCATGGTGTTTTTCTCACAATTTTGTATGACAGAAAGCTTCTAACAGATCTCTTCTTCAAGAAGTGCAGAATATCAGACAGTATGTCTAAAATAGCAGAAGGCTTGTCCTTCTTGTTTCATTAGCGTGCAACGTGATTTTCATTTTTCTAAAGTGCATCTGAACTTTAAAGAGATTCTTAAATCAGTTTTCCGTAACTAGATTGGATAAATTTGCCATCATCCTTTTCCCTAGATTTTTTCTATTCAAGAGTCACTTTTCATGCGACATGAATCAAGAAATTCCAACGGAGGAAAATTGTTGTTTAGCATGATAATACACGATAGCAAGAAATTTTGTTTTTGCTCCCCCCCAACTTAAATGACATTGTCCGCAATGGCATAAGCATTAGACAGACCAGAGGACATGTAAATATATAATTATGGGTGGGATGGAAGGATACAACCTGATGATCGGGGCGAAATGACGGGGGCTTCATTGCGTGGTGTCCTGACAACTGAGAAACAGACACACTAAAACAAGAAATCAAATCACAAAATCTGGGGTGCTTCCCAAAAACTATTTATTAGCACACCAAACTATGAAAACGTTGGGCTGCCTCCCAAAAAGCGCTAAGTTTACCGTCTTCAGCCAGACGCATGAAAGCTTAAAAGGAAGTTAAGCCTGATCACATAATGCTATGGATTCTTTAGGTGACAACAGCTCATTTTCCAAGTAGGGTTTCAACCTTTGACCGTTAACAGTAAAGATATGACCATTTTGGGGATTCAAAAGTTTGACGGCTCCATGGTCAAATGCCTTAACAACTATGAACGGTCCATCCCATCTTGATTTCAATTTGCCAGGGAACAAACGGAGCCGTGAGTTAAAAAGCCAAACCTTTTGATTTTCATGAAAAGTTTTTATATGAATATGCTGATCGTGAAAAGCCTTGGTTTTAGCTTTATAGATCTTAGAATTTTCATAGGCTTCATTTCTTAGCTCCTCCAGTTCATTGAGTTGAAGAACCCGTTGGGCGCCAGCGTGAGTTAAGTCAAAATTGACTTGTTTAATGGCCCAGTAAGCTCTATGTTCAAGCTCGACAGGTAGGTGGCAGGCTTTACCAAAGATGAGGCGGTAGGGTGACATGCCAATAGGGGTTTTGAATGCAGTTCTATAGGCCCATAGGGCATCATCTAGTCGCTCAGACCAGTCTTTCCTATCCGGCCGAACTGTCTTGTGGAGAATGTTCTTAATCTCCCTGTTGGATACTTCCACCTGACCACTGGTTTGGGGATGATATGGGGTGGCAATTGTGTGGGTGATCCCATATTTCTTTAGCAAAGCTCGAAATTGGGAGTGAGTGAAATGCGAACCCCCATCACTAATGATAGCCCTCGGACGGCCAAATCTAGAGAAAATGTTCTTGCGAACAAATTTCATGACTACCTTGTGATCATTGGTCCGTGTGGCTATAGCTTCAATCCACTTTGAAACATAATCGACCGCCACCAAAATGTATTCATTGCCAAAGGATGATGGAAACGGTCCCATAAAATCAATACCCCAAACATCAAAGATTTCCACTACAAGAATGGGATTTAACGGCATCATATCCCTCTTCGAAATATTGCCCACAGCTTGACACCTCAGACATGTTTTGGAAAATTCATAAGCATCCTTGAATAAGGTGGGCCAATAAAATTCACTTTGTAACACCTTAGCCGCTGTTGTCTTTCCTGAAAAGTGTCCCCCACAAGCGAGAGTGTGACAAAAATTCAGGACAGATTGTTGCTCATCCTCGGGGACACATCTCCGGATGATCTGGTCTGGACCCATGTGAAATAGTTCCGGGTCCTCCCACAAGTAGTGCTTGAGTTTAGCGAAGAAGTGATCCTTTTCCTGCTTAGACCACCCAACCGGGAGTTGTCTTATTGCCAAGAAGTTGACAATATGAGCATACCAAGGGGTTGATGTGATAGACAACAATTGCTCGTCTGGAAAAGAATCAGACATTGGAGCACTCTCAGGTATCACTATTCGGGACAAATGATCAGCCACCACATTCTCTAACCCCTTCTTATCTTTGATTTCCAGATCAAATTCTTGCAATAACAGAATCCATCTAATCAGACGGGGTTTAGCATCCTTCTTGGTAAGCAAGTACCTCAAAGCGGCGTGATCAGAATACACAATGACCTTGGCCCCCAAAAGATATGATCGGAATTTCTCTAGGGCATAAACAACTGCCAAAAGTTCCTTTTCTGTGGTGGTTGTAGACACGCCAAAATTGACATTACTTTGAGTATTTCTCATATTGCCTTGTAATGTCCCATTTGACCCTCAAATTAGCTTATTTGAGTGTTTTTCCATTTTTCATGGATTTTCTCCCCTTTCCCTCTTTTTTAAATTAACGCCCTGTAGAGGGGCGTGTTTTTAAACGCGGCCTGATTCAGGGCGTGTCTCCCCATTTTATCTATTTCTCCCCATTTTACCTATTTTATAAATTCGTGTCCTTGTGAAGGGCGTGTTTTGAAACACGACCTGACCTGGGGCGTTTCTTGTTGAAAGGACGCCCTGAGGTGAGGGCGTCAATTTCTGGAATTATGCAATTTTTGAAAAAGAATAAATGTTTGAAAAATGTTAAATCACGCCCTAATATGGGGCGTTTTTCAATTCACGCCTCTCCCTGGGGCGTCTTTCATAATTTCTAAATAAAAGAAATGTTTATTTCTAAAAATTAATCCAGGAAGAAACGCCCTGACCCAGGGTGTGTTTTGAATTAACGCCCCTTGACAGGTCGTCAATTCTTGAATTGACGCCCTGACCAAGGGTGTGTTTCATCTTCTGGCTTCGCAGCCCTTTCCCCAGAGAGTCCTTGCTTCGTTAGATACCTGCTGGGTTTGGGCTCTTGCCCATTCTTATCATTTCCCTCTTGGGACTCTTGCCCATGTTTATCTCTTCCTCAACCTATTTAATAGAGCCATTGGCTCTGTTAATGAAGTTCGGACCCCCTTCTTCCCCTCCGCGTTTTTTTCCTTTTGCTTTATTTTCTTGCAGGTTGCTCTGTGCGGCTGTGTTTGGCTGAAAGAGGAGCTTTCACGCGTATTCATCATCTTCTTCAAAGCTTCCTCCCCCATTGAATATCAAAGCCATCGGCACAGGCTCCCTTTCTTCTTTTTCTACTTTTATTTTGTGTATTGCATCATACGTATTCATCTGCATGCCCATCTCATGCTCATCTCCCTTCGATTTTCATTATTCTCAAACATTTTTAGGCTTTCCCCCATAGTGCATTCCTTGCACTCTTTCTCCCTTATTTCATTCATATCATCATTCATCATATCTCCCCACACCCTCTTTGCATAGGGGTTTAAGGGCAACCACCCTTAAGGTGTGTTCTTGCACATGCTTTCATGCTCATATATTTTTTATGAATTGATGCTACACTCACCACGTTTCTAATCTATATCTTTATTGGTGTTTGTCTTTATTTGCAAGGGTAATTAATTGAAGAACTCTCTTCATCGGCCGGCCGATTTGAAGAGAAAGGAGCACCTACAATCAACCGCACTCCAAGGTATTTTTCGCGATCTTTCCCATGCTTTCATTGTTATATTTTTGAGACCTCGCGTCTCTGGCGATCACATCTACATCTTAGCACTTCGTGCTATTTCATGCTTATTTATTCATTTTTTTATTCATTAATTTCTAAGTGGATTTTAAAGGAATCTACAAATTGACGATCACGGTGGGACGCTTTGCGTTCTCTTTATTACCCCTTTTCCCCTTAGGCACCCGCGTGTGCCGTCTCCCCTATTGCACCCTCGGTGCGTCTCCTTTTGTGCCCCTCGGGCACCCTCCATTGGCTTTGCTTTCTTCCCTAAAGTGATTTGCCATTTTGTTGTCTTTTCCTTAGAATCTCCACTTATTTAAAATTCTTGATGAGCATGCTTATCCTGTTGATTGCCTTGTTTATGTGGTTGTGAGCGTGCCTGTTTAATATTTCTGGCCGTGCTTTCCTGAGGAATTAACGCCTCTGTCAGAGGCACTTTTTCGATTTCACGCCCTAACTCAGGGCGTCTTATTCGTATTTTACGCCCACTGACAGGGCGCCTTCCAGCATATTTCCTGATATTTCTGGTTTTATTACGCTGCCTGAGAATTCACGCCCTGCTCCAGGGCGTTTCTTTGTTGATTAGCGCCTCTTAGTAAGGCGTTTCTTTTGATTTGACGCCCTTGGTCAAGGGCGTCCTTTCCTCTTATAGCGCCTCACCCTAAGGCGTATTTTTACTGCCCCTGGCACCTCACTTTGAGTCACGACAGTCACACTGTCGTGTCTTTTGTTAGTAGCGCCCCCTGCCAGGGCGTGTTTTTACTGTGGGTTTCCAGAACCCTTCCCATGGGTGAGTTTTCATGATATTTCATATTGATTGATCATATTGTGTGGTTGGCCTGATTTTCCCTGTTGCATTCATTCTTTGCATTGGTTTGGGAGCCCCCCTCCTCATCATTAGGATCCACACACCCTCTTGGAATCGGGACGACCCTCCATTGAGCATTCCGTCTCTTTGGACTGGAAATCCCTTTTCCAAGCCTCCGTAAGTCTCCGCACCCGTGGATTCCCTCACGGACGCCGGGCAGGTTGTACCCTTTTGAAATCCCGAATTAGTTGGCCTAAACGTGGTGAGAGAGTGTTCCTAGTTGGCATTGGAGTTCAAACCATATTGAAACTAGGTTTCCTCCCCTTGTGTGAATCATATCAATTTGCATAAAATCATTAATTCACCAAGATTCAAACATAAGAAATCAAGGTAACCATCACAACTTGTGTGTTTCTTTGCAAATTGTTTGCACACTAAATTGCTTGAATGGCTTACTTTGATAGACAAAATAACATGTTCAATTCAATTAATGTTCATGAGGGTGATCAACCTAGCACATCTTATTCCCCTCAAATTCAACATGTTCAATATCATTCTCACCATTCTTTCAAGGGACCACGTCCTCATTCTTATGGTGTTGCCCGACCTATGGGCAATGTCCAATCCAATGGTCCTTCAAATCAATTTCGGGCCACTATTCCTACAGGACCGCCTCGTCCCAATGATGAGAAAGTCTCCCAAATCATCCATGCATTAGATCATCTCATCCCTCAACAGATCCAAGCCCTTAAGGCCGCCGTTGGGGGTGCATCTCCTTCATCTCATCCTTCTTCTAATCCTCCACGGGTGGCCCATCACCCAATTCCCTCTTCCATTCATATTCCTAATCGGGTAGCCCATTACCCATCCCCTTCTATTCACACTCCTCCTCGGGTGGTCCGACACCCGCCTCCTTCTATTCCTCCTCCATCACGGCCCCGAGGCCCATTTACTCCTTGCAATCCGACCCGTCCAGGTTCTTTTACGGGTCATCCCGTCAACTCCCCTCCACGGCCTTTTTATACGGCCCTTCCTCCTTCAAGGCCCTGCCAGCCCTCGGTTGTTCAAGTCACACCCCTCCAACAATCTCTGCTTGATAAGATTACTTTGATGGAGGAACAAATAAAGAGGGTCACGGCTCCTCCTACTCCAGCCAATCCTCTCCATGCCGCTTTGGACGAGATTACAAAGATGGAGAGAGAATGGAAAGACAGGAGGGATGATTACGGCGTCGGCGGTTCAAGTAAGCAAGAGCCGGCATTCGAAGAGTCCGAGGCAGTATACGATGATGATGAAGCTCCGCAGGCACCCCTTCCGAGTTTCCTTAACTTTCCGCTTTCCCCATTTTCATTCGATGAACCTCCTGCTCAGGATGAAACCATCCCTGATCCAACCCCTATTTATGAGACTAATTGGTGTTACGATGATGGGTCGATACTTCAATCACCCACGTCGGCACATTGTAAGTCTCCTCCTATCCTTGACACCGCATACATTACACCTCCTCCAGTTACACCATTAACCTCCGCAACACTGGCCTCCCCCAAGCCTTCCACTATTAAACCTCCACCCGTTAAGCCATCTACCTCCACACCATTAGCCTCCGTCGAACCCACCATTGAACCTTCCCCAATTAACCTCCCATTACCGCCACCTCGGCCTTCCATTATCCCTTTAAAACCCACTTTGCCTATTCCACCATTTAACCCTTTACCCTTACCCATGGTTAATCCTGAGCAGGATCCACCCCTTTTTGCACCCGAGCCAATCCCAACTGCTTCCGAGCAAAGGGAGAAACTCGACGTGTTTGAACCCCCGCTTACGCTCACCCATTTGCCAACGCTTTCCATCATGTCTCCACCATTCATGGAGCCTTCCGCCTCCGCTTCACCTCCCCTTACTACTCGGAATGGGGGGCCTTCTACAAGCACAGGTGCCGAGGACGATCAAGAGCCAGGCAGCAAGGATTTGGCCGCGCCATTCAAGATTCAAGAATTCATTTGCCGGATGCCAATCCGGGTTATTGTGCCAAGCACGGTCGAAGAAGCCAAGTCGCCGACATGCCAAGCATTGATGCTGTGTAAGGGCCGGGCAGGGCACCCTTTGTTCCAATTTTCAAATTTTGAATCTTTGGGCAACATAATGCTTCCGAGCCCAACTTTCCAACTCCCTCACACCATTACTTTGCACTCTCCAAGGGAGTTGACATTCACCATTGAAGCTTCGGCAGGGGCTATTTCTCATACTCTTTCACTGCCGTGGAGGGGCAGTTATCTTAATGCTAAGGGGCCATCCCTTATTTGTTCCACTTTCTATTCATCCATCTCTATCACTTTTTCTTCATGGGCCATTCCCAGGGTTAGGAGGAGGATCTCATCCTCTCGCCCTTCACATTCTTCATATTCTTTGCATTTCATGCATTCATCGCATCCATCCCATTGCATGCATTTGCACCTCCTGCTTCCCGGGTTTCCAAACCCGTATCTTCTCCGCCTTCTGGCACCTCCGAATATTCCGCACTTCCCATCTTATTCATCTTCATCTTTTTATCCACTATCCCTGGGGCATCGCGTCCCTTTTCCTGCTATCTCCCTGGAACCTCCAGGAATTTTATCCCTCCTCTTTGGGCATTTCGCCCTTTCTGATTCTATTCCTCCGGAACCTTCAGACCTTTCTCTCGGGCATCGCGCCCCTTTCCACCTTCCTCCTCCGGAACCTCCGGATTTTCCCCCTGATCCTCCTTCATTCCTCTCTCTTGGGTATCGCGCCCCTTTCTATATTCTTCCTCCGGAACCTCCAGATTCTCCACCTGATTGTCTCCATCTTTTCCCCGGGCATCGTGCCCCTTTCCATTTACTTCCTCCGGAACCTCCGGACTTTCCCTTCGGGCACGACGCCCCTCTCCACCTTTTTTATTTGCTTCCTCCGGAACCTCCGGACTTTTCCCTCGGGCACGACGCCCCTTTCCACCCTTTCCATTTCATTCCTCAGGAACCTCCGGATTTTTCTCTCCTCCCTGGGCATCGTGACCCTCCTGATTTCATTCCTCCGGAACCTCCGGACCCTCCATCTTTCTTCCGATTCATCTTTCTACTCCTCCGGGACATCACCTCCTTCATTCTCTTCTTCCTTTTCCATCATTTTTTCCCTATTTCGTCTCAGGGCATCGCGTCCCTTCTTTTGTCATCCCTCCGGAGCCTCCGGATGATTTCTCCTCCTCCGCCTCCGGACCCTCCAGATCCGCCGCTTTCCATCTATCAATTTCTTCTTCTAATTCCTCCTGATTCTGGGTCCGACCCAACTTCTTCCACATCCACTGACTTGGGCATCTGCCCATTCTCCCATTGCTTCCGAGGCTTTAGTCCTCACCCCTCTTCTTGATTTTCCTCTCCTTCTGTAGACTGTTCCATGTGATCAGGGTCTCTGTGCCTTAGTGAGGGAGTTCTAACCCTCGCCTCTTTTCCTTTTTTTCCTTTTTCGTCTGAGTCTGGTCTTGGCACCACTCCTTCTTGTTAAGCCACTTTCAATCCTTTGCTTCCAATCCTTTATCTGCCTAAGAGGACTATCCCACGATGATCAACCTCTCGCGGCAGCTGCTTTAACAAAGGTTGCAAGGTAACATATTGGCGTAAGTATGCATTTATGTGATATCATTATCTCATTGCTTCACGCATGATTTTCAAAATGAAGTGCTTCCTAACAAGATTAAGAGTGGTGTTTTAGATCTTTATCTTAGGCTTTTGTTAAATTAAATCATTCTCAAAAGAATCTTTAGGCTTGCTTTTGCAGCACTCCTAGTTAATAAGAACCCCGCGCTGGGAATTTAACATTCTCTCCCTGCTTGTTAAGATCAACCCTCAGCTGGGCATTCCACACACTTCACGGCGTCCTTAGCCGGCTCCTTTGGTTAAACACCGTTGCTACTTTGGCCATGCCATGAGTATATCTGAAAGTCTTTTCTCTTCTTTACTCGGCCACGTGCAGGGGCAAGAGGTTGACGGATGAGATGACCAACCTTGGTAATCCCCAATACGAGAGGAGTCTCAAATAGGGGCAGTCTTGACCCAAACTAAATATGAATTTCATGATATACATCTCGCCAAAAGGGCTATTATGAAAATCAAGTCAACATTTCGATAAAAGCAAGATTGTGAATTATGGCATGACAAGAGTGACAAAGTCCCCGCAGGGAAAACCCTGGTCATATGCATGTCAAGGGTCTAAAAATTAAAGGCACAAAGCCCCGGCGCAACAGACTACCTCTTTGAAGGGAACACCTTGGAAGGAATTCAAGTCCCGATATCTCCCATCCTGCACAAAGCTTGTCACAATTGTTCTTCTCTTTTCCCTCCAAGACCGAACATTTCTCAGGTATGGCCTTGGTAGGGGCACCGTTGATCAAAGACGGTCGGTTATAGGATGCCACTTTCAATGCACGTCCAACTTTGGGCAGTTTTAGCGAAAAGGGAAGGAACAAGGACCCCTAGCCAGTGGTTCAAAACAACCCTTTGACGCTGCATTAACAATGTCTAAGCTAAAATCCAAAAAAAATTGAATATTTCCCGTTCAAAATCTCCACAAAAATTCAAAATATTTTTCAAATTTCTATAAAAATTCAAATATTTTCAAAACTCATAAAAATTCAAATATTTTCAAAACTCATAAAAATTTGCATATTCCAAAACTCATAAAAATTTGCATTTTCCAAAAATCTCCATAAAAATTCAAATATTTCCAAAACTCATAAAAATTTGCATATTCCAAAACTCCATAAAAATTGCATTGTATTGTCTGATGGTGTTTTGCAGGAACAATTTTGCAAGGACTGAGAGCACGGGATGGGTCCTATCTCCACTCATTGCTATCAATTTATTGATTCTCCCAATATTCTCATGACATGCCACCCTGGGCATTTTTGGTCATCATCTCCCTATATCTTCTGATTATCATATCTCATGATTACTCATCTCCAAATCTTTCAATCAACTCCTGCTCGTTTCATCTGATTACTCCGCCGATGGGCATTATCAGATCCTGATTATTTAACTCCAAAACTTGATTAGCCAGATTGTCATCCTCATGACAAACAATAAATAATGATGCTTTGCTATGCCATGATTTGACTTATGCTGTTCATGATATATGCTATGATTGGTTGCTTTGATTCATGCTATGCATGCTATGCTTAAATGCCTTCTTCATTGTTTGTTATCTTTTATATTTTGGCTAATGAATTTTTGAGCGCAGGAAGAGGCTCTTGGTCCCGCCAGCAGGGCATCATCACTCAAAAGTCCCACGGTGCTTGCAGCTCAGTTCTCAGTTCCCATGCTTATTGATATCACCATCTCCCTGCATGCATTCTACTATATGTTACATATGTTACTAGATTATATCAAGGACCTTGTGACTTTGGTAAATCTGGGATTTGAGTTCCCCTTCATCAAAAACAATGATGATTCCAGAGAAGTCTTAGTCACACGGATAGGCCGTTGAGCCGTCCAAGACTGGGGACGATGGTTCCCTTTTTACGAGTTGGTGCGTGGATAAACGGGCTTCGGCTTAGTATCAGCTCGCAGAATTGGTTTCTTGACCCAGTCTGGGCAGTTTAACAATATTATCCTTGATTATATTATATTTTCATTTGTTATTTTCCCTTTAGCCCAGCATGCATTCATGTAGAATTTGAAACAATTATTGAAAAATCATTCTGATAAGCTGATGTTGATAGTTGAATTGATCTTAATTTTCCTCGATATGAGATTTTCATTGTCGAATTGGATCCTCAGTTCGTTTTATCGCTGTTTTGGGTCTTTTCTCGAGAGCTCCTTGTTTGAATTTTTATCATCTTATTTTTAATCATTTCCCTTTGATTCACCTTGGCTGCAGCACGTCCACATTGGCTAGTAACCGCTCCCCAATGGTGAAACTTACAGGTTTGTGACCTGGGGTACTTCCACCGCGCTGGAAGTTGATCATTTTATTTTATCTCCTTCGTGCACCGCGTGCACATCTCCCCTTTTATCCAAACATTGTTGATTTCGTTGGATTTCCTGAGATTTGGTTCATCTCGAGCTTTTGATTTCATTTCTTATCAAGTGATGTTGATTGCGTGTCTCATCACACCTTGGCATCTACTTTTCAGTTTGCTACGCTCCCTTGCAAAGCAGACGCCAAGGCGGGGCAGCTGTAGACACGCCAAAATTGACATTACTTTGAGTATTTCTCATATTGCCTTGTAATGCCCCATTTGACCCTCAAATTAGCTTATTTGAGTGTTTTTCCATTTTTCATGGATTTTCTCCCCTTTCCCTCTTTTTTAAATTAACGCCCTGTAGAGGGGCGTGTTTTTTAAACGCGGCCTGATTCAGGGCGTGTCTCCCCATTTTATCTATTTCTCCCCATTTTACCTATTTTATAAATTCGTGCCCTTGTGAAGGGCGTGTTTTGAAACACGACCTGACCTGGGGCGTTTCTTGTTGAAAGGACGCCCTGAGGTGAGGACGTCAATTCCTGGAATTATGCAATTTTTGAAAAAGAATAAATGTTTGAAAAATGTTGAATCACGCCCTAACATGGGGCGTTTTTCAATTCACGCCTCTCCCCGAGGCGTCTTTCACAATTTCTAAATAAAAGAAATATTTATTTCTAAAAATTAATCCAGGAAGAAACGCCCTGACCCAGGGCGTGTTTTGAATTAACGCCCCTTGACAGGTCGTCAATTCTTGAATTGACGCCCTGACCAAGGGCGTGTTTCATCTTCTGGCTTCGCAGCCCTTTCCCCAGAGAGTCCTTGCTTCGTTAGATACCTGCTGGGTTTGGGCTCTTGCCCATTCTTATCATTTCCCTCTTGGGACTCTTGCCCATGTTTATCTCTTACTCAACCTATTTAATAGAGCCATTGGCTCTGTTAATGAAGTTCGGACCCCCTTCTTCCCCTCCGCGTTTTTTTCCTTTTGCTTTGTTTTCTTGCAGGTTGCTCTGTGCGGCTGTGTTTGGCTGAAAGAGGAGCTTTCACGCGCACTCATCATCTTCTTCAAAGCTTCCTCCCCCATTGAATATCAAAGCCATCGGCACAGGCTCCCCTTCTTATTTTTCTACTTTTATTTTGTGTATTGCATCATACGTATTCATCTGCATGCCCATCTCATACTCATCTCCCTTCGATTTTCATTATTCTCAAACATTTTTAGGCTTTCCCCCATAGTGCATTCCTTGCACTCTTTCTCCCTTATTTCATTCATATCATCATTCATCATATCTCCCCACACCCTCTTTGCATAGGGGTTTAAGGGCAACCACCCTTAAGGTGTGTTCTTGCACATGCTTTCATGCTCATATATTTTTTATGAATTGATGCTACACTCACCACGTTTCTAATCCATATCTTTATTGGTGTTTGTCTTTATTTGCAAGGGTAATTAATTGAAGAACTCTCTTCATCGGCCGGCCGATTTGAAGAGAAAGGAGCACCTACAATCAACCGCACTCCAAGGTATTTTTCGCGATATTTCCCATGCTTTCATTGTTATATTTTTGAGACCTCGCGTCTCTGGCGATCACATCTCCATCTTAGCACTTCGTGCTATTTCATGCTTATTTATTCATTTTTTATTCATTAATTTCTAAGTGGATTTTAAAGGAATCTACAGTGGTGTAATTCATTTGAGCATCTCCGAGAGTGCGACTCGCATAATATATCACCACAGGTTTCTTATCAATTCGTTGCCCTAGGACAGCTCCTATGGCGCAGTCCGAGGCATCACACATGATTTCGAAAGGCAGTGACCAATCTGGGGATTGAAGAATCGGAGCTTGGGTCAGAGCTGCCTTCAAAGAATGGAAGGCCTCAAGACACGACTCATCTAGATGGAAGGGAGTGTCCTTGGCTAGCAACTTTGTGAGCGGGCGAGTGATGGAAGAGAAGTTCTGAATGAATCTTCTATAAAAACCCGCATGGCCAAGGAAAGATCGGATTTGCCTGACAGATGAAGGGGGAGGAAGATTGGAAATCAGATCGACCTTAGCCTTGTCTACTTCTATCCCCCTCTCGGAAATGACATGGCCTAAAACAATCCCTTCTTGGACCATAAAATGACTTTTCTCCCAACTAAGCACCAGATTAGATGCAATACATCGGGCCAACACTTTTTTCAAATTCTTTAAACAATTATCAAATGAGTCTCCGAAAACGGAGAAATCATCCATGAAAATTTCTAAAAATTCTCCCACCATTTCAGAAAATATGGCCATCATGCACCGCTGAAAGGTGGCAAGGACATTGCAAAGCCCAAACGGCATTCTCCTGAAAGCAAACGTGCCATAAGGACACGTGAATGTAGTTTTCTCTTGATCCTCCGGGTAAACGGCAACTTGATTGTACCCGGAGTATCCATCCAAAAAGCAAAAGTATTTTTGCCCAGCCAATTTCTCCAAAATTTGACCAAGAAACGGGAGAGGGAAATGATCCTTCTTCGTCATAGAGGTCAATTTTCTGTAATCAATACAGATTCTCCATCCCGTTTGTAATCTCATGGCCACCTCCTCACCTTTCTCATTTTTAGTAACGGTCAGCCCAGATTTCTTGGGAACAACTTGTGTAGGGCTAACCCACTTACTATCAGAAATGGGATATATAATCCCAGCATCCAGCCACTTCACTACCTCCTGCTTGACTACTTCTTTCATGTTCGGATTCAGCCGGCGTTGCATCTCCCTACTCGGCTTAGCATTGTCCTCCAAATAGATGTGGTGCATACAGACGTCCGGACTAATGCCCTTGAGATCTGCCACCGACCAACCTATTGCCCCCCTATGTTCCTTAAGGACATCTAAAAGTTTAGATTCCTGATCGGAAGTGAGGTTGGAGGCTATAATGACAGGCAAAGTTTGGTCAGGACCCAGATAAGCGTACTTAAGAGAGTCCGGCAGAGGCTTCAATTCCAGAGTAGGTGGCTGATCCAGGGATGGAAGTGCGGGTTCGGATTGTAGTGGAGGGAGTGACTCTACTCTAGACCAGGGTGTGAGAGAGAGAGGAGAATCCTGCAGCATACTACCCTCTTCTAGGGTGTCCTTGATTGCATCCGGACTTTCATCACTCAACTCAAAAATATCAACAACATGACATTCTTCTTCAAGGTCCGGGTATTGAGAAGCTTTGAAAACATTCAATGCAATTTTCTCTCCTCCAAATGATATGTCCATCATTCCCGTGGCACAATTTATATTGGCCTTAGCCTTAGCTAAAAAGGGGCGTCCCAAAATAATAGGTGTATGTTTAAGATCCTGAGACGAGGCCATATCCAAAATGAGAAAATCCACCGGGAAGTAACAATCATGCACTTTCACAATTACATCCTCCAACAGACCTCTTGGTGTTTTTACTGATCTATCGGCCAATTGAAGGATGATAGAAGTTGGTTTCAACTCACCCAGATCAAATTACTCATAGATAAAGGTGGGTAAAAGATTTACGCTAGCACCTAAGTCGAGCAAAGCTCGATCAAAGGTGACTCCACCTATATCACATGAGATCAAGGGGGCTCCGGGGTCCTTCAACTTTCTCGGCAAATGATTCATTACAACGGCACTCACATCCTCCGACAAACGGACCTTTTGAGTTACCGCCCTTGGCTCCCTCCTTGGAGTGCAAAGCTCTTTCAAAAACTTTGCATATGCCGGCACATGCTTGATGGCATCTAAAAGTGGAATATTGATATTCACTTGTTTGAACAATTCCACTAATTCTTCCTGATGTACTGGTGGTTTCTTGGGAGCTTTCGGCTTTAAAGCATCAGGAAAAGGGGCCTTAGGCTCATAATCTAGGGGTCCTTCATCAAGTTTCGCCTTTCCTTTAGCCAGCCTCTTCTCTTCATCCATCGGCTTCTCTTTAACAATCATGGGTTCTTCTTCCTCCTCATTCTCCTCTCGGGCCTCTTGGCCCGAACTATTGCCAATTCCCGTAGCCTGATAAGGGTCATCTAAAATCTTCCCACTCCTTAGGGTTGATATAGCCTTGGCATTCTCAAATTGAGGGCCCATAGGAGGAAGAGGCTGAGGTTGGTTTGGCTGAGGGAGAATAGGAGCTCTTTGAGGGAAGCCTGGAGGTTGTAGACACCCAATTTTGGCTGATAAATTGAGCATTTTCTTTGTTCTCCTAGTTAATGCCCCAATTGATCCTTAGT
The DNA here is from genome assembly GCA_022559845.1 of Amorphophallus konjac. NCBI lineage: Eukaryota > Viridiplantae > Streptophyta > Magnoliopsida > Alismatales > Araceae > Amorphophallus > Amorphophallus konjac. The sequence continues at coordinate 21,469,648 of CM040128.1, forward strand.
TGGTTGATTTTCTGGGATTTCTCCCCCTTCTTGGCCCAACATTTCAATTCCATATCTTGGATCTCGTCTCGAGTTTGGCATTCCCGCGCTATCCGCTCTTATCGCTTTCTTGTTCATAGCGCGTGGTGGATCTAATTGAAGTTGTCATTTGAGCAGTTGTTATTTCTTGACGTTTGATCATTGTAGCATCCACTTTGGATGTTATTCTCACTTAACATTTGATTAAATGGCTGCCCAAAGGATATTTCTCTTTTTTTTTAAATCATTTCATGGGCCTTTAGTTATCGCGCTATATCGTCATAGCGCGTTCTTCATGAACGCGCTATGGTTGTATAGCGCGTTATCAGGCAGAGTCCCTTTCCAACCTGGACTCCCTTCTTTCGATCCAGAGTCCTTATTTGGTAAGTTGCTGATTGTGTTTCTTATCCAGGAAGGTTTCTAAACCTAGCAGGAACCTTTTCCCCTTCTTAATCGGCAAGATTACCTCGATTTGAGCCGCCAAATTATCGGATTGAATCAAACTCCGACCTAGGGTTTGTGTTCGATCTTCCTCCTATAAATTGAACCCTTTGGCCGTCGTTTGTGAGGGATGCAACTCAGGGCATTAACGAGGAGAAGGATGCTCCTAATTCCAGATCAATAACTCCTTGCTTCTCGCACATCTAAGGGAGTATTTAAGGGCTATGCTTGTGTTCTTCCCCGTTCTTCTTTTCTTCCTCAATTCGTTGAGTTTAATCTCTGCATACATAGCATATTGATTTCAAAATTCTCGTTTTGCAAAATACATGCATTCACACACATCACACCCATCTTTTGGCCCTAATATAGGGGTTTAAAAAAAACCAAACCCCCAGGTAATCGAGCCCCCTTTTTACATGCTTTTTATTAAGAATAGGGGCAGATTCTACTCGAATCTCGATCTAATGGGCCTTCTGTTTGTTGTTTATGATTGTTTGCAGGCACTAGAAGATTGATACGTGGAGCCCTTGCACCTTGGCCGGCCTTGGAGCAAGGAAGGAACGAATCCAAATAAACCCCGCTTCCTGTCTGATATCGCGCTATACGAAGATAGCGCGACCGGAAGAACACGCTAGGACGATATAGCGCGTTAATCTCCAGGCTCACGGCTGCCCCTCATGAATTTCTGAGGTATGTAACATGCCCCCATCCTAATCTCTTTATTATTCGGCATGTTTCTGGCCTCAGTGGCGATCACGGATCTTAATTGTTGCATGTGAGCACCCCCTTTTGTATCATTAATTTAGTTCTATATCTTGTCCAAAATCTTCATTATTTATCGATTCGGGGGTAGTTCTAATTTCATAATCTACAAATTGGCGATCACGGTGGGACAATTTGTGCCACCACGTTCTTTCTGCTAGTTGCCTGCTTGTCAATCCGTAAGTGTGTGTGATTATTTGGCTTTTGAGGTTTCCCCACCTCTGTCATTGATCGCGCTATATATCCATAGCGCTTTCTATCAGATTGCGCTATGGACATATAGCGCGTCTATCACCAGAGGATATTTCACCTACATCCTCTGTCGGGGTTCTGATTGCCATCTTCTCTGGTTGCATCATTGTACACTTCCTGTTGTATATTCACTTCTTTCATCTATTTTCATTTTATTGTTCTAGTTTAGATATTCTTCCATAGCATGGCATTCATCTTTGCATTTGGTTTGAGAGATCTCCTCTCTCTACACTAAGATCTCACACACCCTCTTGGTAAAGGAAGGACCCTCCATTGAGCACTCCGTCTCATTGGACCGGGAATTCCTAAACCAAGCCTCCGTAAGTCCCCGCACCCGTGGATTCCCTCACGGAAGCTGGGCAGGTTGTACCTTTGAAGTCCCGGGATTAGTTGGCCTATGCATGGTGAGAGAGTGTTCCTAGTTGGCACCGGATTTAAACCCCACTTGAAACTAGGTTCCTCCCTTGTGTGAATCACTCCAAACTTTGTTGAAAATCACTTTAATTCACCAAGGATCAAACAAAAGAAATCAAAGGTAATCATTCCAACTTGTTTGCTATCTTGGTAAATTGTTTTGATTGAACATTAAATTGCTTACATAATGGCTCACCTGGATAGACAAAATAACATGCTTAATCTTAAATGTCTAAATGAGGATGCACCACCTAGCACATCTTATATTCCTCCATCTCAACATGCTCGTCATCATTCTCATCATATTTTCAGGGGACCGTATCCTCATTCTTATGGTCATGCCCGACCCACGGGCAATATCCAATCTCATGGTCCCTCGGTTCAATCGCGAGCCACTACTCCTACGGGACCGTCTCCTCCTAACGACGAGAAGGTCTCCCAAATCTTGCATGCATTAGATCATCTCACCCCTCAACAAATCCAAACCCTTAAGGCCGTTGTTGAGGGTGCATCTCATTCATCTCATCCTCCTTCCAATCCTACGCGGGTGGCCCATCACCCACTTCCCTCCTCTATTCATATTCCTACTCGGGTAGCCCATCATCCATCTCCTTCTCCTCGGGTAATCCAATACCCGCCTCCTTCTACTCCTCCTCCACCACGGCCCCAAGGCCCATTTATTCCTTGCAATCCGGCCCATCCGGGTTCTTCTATGGGTCATCCCATTAATCCCTTTTCACGGCCTTTTTATGCGGCCCCTCCTTCGAGGCCCTGTCAACCCTCGGTTGCTCAAGTCTCACCTCTCCAACAAACTCTCTTTGGCAAAGTCACTTTGTTGGAAGAACAATTAAAGAGGCTTACGAGCCCACGGCCCGCTCCCCCTATTCCAGTCAATCCCCTCCACGCTGCTTTGAACAACATTACAAAGATGGAGAATGATTGGAAAGACAGGAGAGATGATTATGGCATCGATAGTTCAAGCAAGCACGAGCCGGCGATTGAAGAATTTGAAGCGGTATACGATGATGAAGCTGCGCAGGCACCCCTTCCGAGTTTCCTTCGTTTCCCTCTTCCCCCACTACCACTCGATGACCCCCCTGCTCAGGATGAAGCCACTATACCCAATCCAACCCCCGTTTATGAGACTAGTTGGTGTTACGATGATGGGTCGATACTCCAATCACCCGCGCCGGCACATCTTGAGTCTCCTCCTATCCCTAACGCCGCTCACCCCGTTCGGCGTTTTCTCCGCACCAAATCTCCACCAATTACACCTCCACCAGCTATACCATTAACCTTCATAACACCAGCCTTCCACGAATCTTCTACCGAACCTCCACCCATTAAGCAATTAGCCTCCACACCATCGGCCTCCACCGAGTCCACCATCGAACCGTCCCCAATTAACCTCCCGTTACCGCCACCTCGGCCCTCCATTACACCTGTAACCCCAAACCTAGCCACCCCTATTCCACTACTTAAAACTTCACCCTTACCCATGGTTAATCCTGAGCAGGATCCACCCCCTTTTGCACTCGAGCCAACCCCGACTGCTTCCGAGCAAAGGGAGAAGCTCGACGTGTTTGAACCTTTGCTTCCACTCACCCTTTCACCTCCACCATCCATGGAACCTTCCGCCTCCGCTTCACCCCCCTTTACTACTCGGAACGGGCGTCCTTCCGCAAATACTTGTGCCGAGGATGATCAAGAGCCGGGAAAGAAAGATTTGGCCACGACCATGCTATTCAAGATGCAAGAGTTTATTTGCCGGATGCCAATCCGGGTTATTATGCCAAGCATGATCAAAGGGGCCGAGTCCCCGCCACTGCTCGCCAAGAGAAGAGAATGCCAAGCATTGATGCTGTGTAAGGGCCGGGCAGGGCACCCCTTGTTCCAACTTCCGAAGCTTGAACCCTTCCTTCCATACAAGGGGCAAATGACTATTCTATTCAACACCCTTTATATGCCACAATCCTTGGGCATGGCGATGTTTCCTATCCCAACCTTTCAACTCCTTCACACTATTACTTTTCACTCTCCAAGGGAGTTGTCATTTACTATTGAAGCTTCGTCATGGGTTTGTGCTTTATCCGTCGGGCCAATTGGTTATACACTTTCACTGCCATGGAAGGGCGGTTATCTTGGTGCCAAAAGGCCTTCCGCTATTTCATCCACCTTCTTGTCTATCACTTTTTCTTCATGGGCCACCCCAAGGGTAAGGAGGAGGGTCTCATCCCACCACCCTCCATGTTCTTCATATTCTTCGCATCTCATGCATTCTATCACATTCATGCATTCATCGCATCCATTCTATTGCATTCACATGCATTTGCACCTCTTTCTCCCCGGGTTCCCGGACCCGTATCTTCCCCGCCTTCCGGAACCTCCGGATATTCCGCATTTCCCAGCTTATTCATCCTCATCCTCTTCTAATCCACTCTCCCTGGGGCATCGCGTCCCCTTTCCTGCTATTTCCCTGGAACCTCCAGGTGTTTTTTCCCTCCTCTCAGGGTACGACGCCCCTTCTAATTCCACTCCTCCGGAACCTCCGGATCCTGCTCTTTGGGCATCGCGCCCCTACACACCCTCAAGTCCGGATCTTATGGGCTTCTTACTGATTCTCCCAGGGCATCGCGTCCCTCGGTATCTGCTTCCTCCGGAACCTCCGGATCTTTCACCCCTCTCTTTATCCCTTGGGCATCGCGCCCCTTTCCTTCTTCTTCCTCCGGAACCTCCGGATCTTTCTCTTCTCCTTGGGCATCGCGTCCCATGGTACCTTCCCCTTCTAGAACCGCCGGACTCTCTTTCCTTCCTCCCAGGGCATCGCGCCCTTTCTGGTTCTCTTCCTTCGGAACCTCCGGATTCTCCATCTTGTTCTTTCTATCTTCTTTCGGGGCATCCCGACCTTTCTAATTCCATTCTCCGAACCTCCGGACCCCCCATCTTTCACTTCATCCGTCTCATCTTCTTGCTCCTCCAGGATATCACATCCTTTGTCCTCCTCTCCTTTTTCATCATCTTTTTCCCTATTTCTTCCCAGGGCACCGCCTCCCTCGATGTTTTGTCCCTCCGGAGCCTCCGGATTCCTCCTATCACGATTCTCCTCCACTGCCTCCGGACCCACCGGACCCGCCTCTTTCCATCTATCAATTTCTTCTCCTAATTCCTCCTGATCATGGGTCCGACCCAACTTCTTCCACATCCACTACCTTGGGCATCTGCCCTTTCTCCCACTGCTTCCGAGGCTTTAGTCCTCACTCCTCTTCTTAATTTTCCGCTTCTCCTGTAGACTGTTTCATGTGATCAGGGTCTCTGCGCCTTAGTGAGGGAGTTCTAGCCCTCGCCTCTCTTCCTTTTCTCCTTATTCGTCTGAGTCTGGTTTGAGCACCACTTCTTCTTGTTAAGCCACTGTAAATCCTTTAAGAGGACAAATCCCAATGATCAACATCGCATCTGGCAGCTGTTTCAAGAAAGGTCACTATATCGTCATATTGGCGTAAGTATGCATTTTTATGCATCATTTTCCCATTACTTCACACAGGATTTTCAAAATGAAGTGCTTCTTAACAAGATTAAAAGTGGTGTTTTAGACCTTTATCTTAGGCTTTTGTTTAAAATATTCCAAAAAGAGTCTTTAGGCTTGCTTTTGCAGCACTTTTGGTTAATAAAAATCCGCGCTGGGAATTCAACATTCTCTCCCTGCTTGTTAAGAGCAACCCTTAGCTGGGCACCGCACACACTTCACGGCGCCCTTTAGCCGGCTCCTTGATAAAACACCGTTGCTACTTTGGCCATGCCATGAGTATATCTGAAAGTCTTTTCTCTTCTTTACTCGGCCGCGTGCAGGGGCAAGAGGTTGACGGATGAGATGACCAACCAGGGTAGTCCCCAATACGAGAGGAGTCTCAAATAGGGGCAGTCTTGACCCAAAATCAATATGAGTTTTCATATGAGTTTTCATGATATACATCTCGCCAAAAGGGCTATTATGAAAATCAAGTCAAAATTTTGATAAAAGCAAAATTGTGAATTATGGCATGTCAAGAGTGGCAAAGTCCCCGCAGGGAAAACCCTGGTCGTATGCATGTCAAGGGTCTAAAAATCAAAGGCACAAAGCCCCGGCACAACAGACTACCTCTTTGAGGGGAAACACCTTGGAAGGAATTTAAGTCCCGACATCTCCCATCTTGCATAAAGCTTATCTCCAATTATTCTTCTCTTCTCCCTCTAAGACCGAATGTTTCTCGGGTATGGCCTTGGTAGGGGCACCGTTAATCAAGGGCAGTCAGTTATAGGGCGCCACCCTTCAATGCACGCCCGGCTTTGGGCAGTTTTAAGCAAAAGGGGAAGGAACGGGGATCCCTAGCCAGTGGTTTAAAACATCCATTGATGCTGCATTAGCAATGTCTAAACCAAAATTCCAAAGAAATTTGAATATTGCCAAAAATTCCAAAAAAAAGTGAATATTGCCAAAAAAATTCTAAAAAAATTGAATATTTTCAAAATCACAAAAAATCAAATATTTTTCAAAACTCATAAAAATTTGCATATTTTTGAATATTCCAAAAAAAAAATTTCTGCATTCTATTTCTGATGGCATCTTTTTGAAGAGGCACGCAAAATGAAGAGCAATCACACAAGCTGTAGCAAGTACCAAGAACTGTCTCATTCCGCTATAACATGTCACAAGAGTACAAAATGAGATGGATACAACAAACTCTCAGCTCTCCCCTCGACCCTCCTGGTCTCCCCCTCTACGTGAACTCTCAGCCTCCTCCTGTCCTCCCCGCGAAGACCTAGGAGGAGCCATCTGTACCCGGGAAGCTGAAACCCTGTCACCATGTGCTCCCCTCTCAGCATCTTCCCTCCTCTAGTGCTCAGAGGAGGTAACTAAGTAATCCGTGCTCGAGTAAGCTCGGGAGTATCCCTCGCGCTGGGCCCGCTCACGCCCCCGCCGGTAGCGATCCTCCGCATCCTTCGCCCGCTGCTCGGTGATCCCTAATCGAGTACGTAGCTCCACTCTCTCTAGCTCCCGCTCCACTCTCTCTTTCTCCCATCTCTCCCTCTCTCTGTCCCGATCCTCCCTCTCTCTCTGCCGCTCACTCCTCTCCACCCCGAGGAGAAGGCGCAGCTCTGCCACATCTCGAGGAAGCTCCTCCGCATCACGGCGCCTCAGCTCTGCTTCCGCTGTCCGCAGCTCCTGCTCCTGCATCCAAAATCTTGATCAATAATTGATAATTGATAAATCTCCAAGGCTAAGATTAAAAGAACAAGATTGCTTACTCTCTCTTGAAGGGAGGCCTCGGCTACCTCTGCCCGAGCCACTGCACTGGCGAGCTGGCTCTCTAGCTCGGTGTGGTCGCAGACGGGCTGAGTAGAGGATGACGCGCCGTGCGAGGATCGTACTGCCTCCAGCTCCTCGCGCTGAAAAGAAAGCATTATCATTAATTGAAATTCAAATCCAAATCATTCTAAATTACAAGTTCTTACCAGCTCATCGACGGTATGCTGGAGGTCCTCGCGCTGTCGGATCGTGGAATCGAGGAGTCCCTGTACCATGGCCAGTCTCCCCTCTGTGTCGAACTGCAATAAAACACATGTTAATCACATATTGAATAAATGAAGTGCAAATAAATTAAAAGCCTACCTGTCCGCGAGCGCTCTGATAGACTCGGCTGCCATATGCCTGGGAGTAGGCCTGGAGATAGGCCTCATCTGAATCCGCTCCCACAGGGACTGCTCGGCCGCGCCTCTTCCAATCTGCCAACTGCTCTCGAGCTCGCTGCCGCCAGTCATCTGTCCCCTGGAGGCCTCGAAAATGACGCCCAGGTCGTGGGTCCGTCGCCTGGGTCGGGAACTCTACTACCGCCTGGTGGAGCCCTAGTGTCCTCATGATCAGTCTATGATATAGGGGCTCGACCAGGTTGAGGGCATGTAACCAGATCACTCTCCCAAAGTATGGGATGGCCGCCTCCACCCAAGGCATCACCCCGATGTCCTTCTGATAGGGAGTCCAGACCACCTGCATAATTCAATTTATCATTGCCCTCGATTCCACTCATAATTCAATTCAATGTCAAAATTTAAATCTTACCTCTATGTGGGGCATCATGTCTAGCGTCTCCTGAATATGGGTGACCTGGTCCTTCAGAGATCGGCCATCTCGTGTAGGGATCCATCGTCTGGCCAAGGGCAGTAAATCTCCCCGATCCTCCCAAGTGCGCCTGAGGGTAGGAAGATATAGATAACTCCAAACCTGAAATAAAGCTCATGTGATCAATATAAGAGGAAAGTGCATAACTTAATCATTGGAATTTAAGGCTTAGAGAGATACCTGAAGTAGAGGGTAGAACCCCCCGAGTGAAGACTGGAGTGAGGAGATGCCGAAGCTGTCAAACAAGTGGGCAAGGACTGCCGCACCCCAAGCATACCGTCCCACTCTGTCTAGGTCCTCCAGTAAGGGTAGAAATCGGCAGCTCACTGCGTCACCCTGGGTCGCTAGAAGCAGCTTGCCGATCAGCAGAATAAGAAACCTCCTCAGCTCCATGTCTGCCTGTGGGCCTGCCTCGGTCGTGAAACTCTCTCTGGCTCCAGCCTCTAACCTCTTCTCATGAGCCGTCAAGGTCTCCCCCACCTCCCTCTGCGTGTGGAACAGGCCGAGACTCTCCTGCAAAATGATCCTTGACACTAGCGAGGTCCGACCAGTCCCCTCCAATTCCAAACCTAGCAGTCTGCGCGCCACCTCCCGGTAGTCGGGGTAAGTGCAGCTCGTCACTGCTGATCCATGCACACGCAGCCCGGTGATGCGCGTGACGTCCTATAGAGTCGGGATCATATGACCCCAGGGGAAGAGGAAGGCCTTGCACCCTGTGTCCCATCTGGCTTTCAGAGCCCTGATCAGCCCCACGTCCACTCTCAGCACCTCGATCTCTAGGAACTCCCCGAAGCCCATTCGGCGGAGGCGGGCCCGTTGAAACTCCGGTAGTGCGGAGTAGGCGGCCCGAACCAATGTCCATGAAATCCGGGCACGGACTGCACCCTCCACACCCTGCACACAACATAAAAGCAAGAAGGCATCAATTTGTGTTCATCAAACAAAAGAAAAAAATCAGAAACAGAAAAACTAGCATGCTGTTCTTTGTCGCGCTATATCGACATAGCGTGTTCTTCAAGAACGCGCTATGAAGATATAGCGCGTTCATCTTCTGCAGGTAGGGGGCGACCCCTCATTCCCCAATTTCAATCCATGGGCATTCTGCCCTACATTTTGATTTAGGGGGGTGGCTCCCCTTCCGTTTTCATCCATTTGAAAGAAAAAGATAAGAAAAATCAAAAGAAAACAAGATTAGGAGGATTCCTTACCATTCGGCGTTTTCGGGCCGCCCCGCCTCCAACCGGCTCTATTGCTCCTTCCTCGGCCGCCGGGGCACCCTCAACTTCCTGGGCCTCGTCATTGGGAATGTCCATTTCGTCTCCCTCAAGCCTAGCCAAGACCGTGGCCTCCGAATCGGCGTGTTCTTCTACGGGAGAGGGCGCCCGTTCTTCTTCCACGTGTGATCTTTGGCGGCCGCGGGTGGCGCGCCGTTTGGAGCGTCGGGGAGCGTCTCCCTCCATCGGATTAATGCAAATGGGGGCTGGGCTGGTGAGAGGGCGAGAGGACGAGAGAGGGGGAAAGAGGGAAGAGTGGTTGGTTTGAATGAATAAGAGGGGGGGGGGGCGGTTTTTGAAACCCTGCGGGTAATAGACGCGCTACATGTTCATAGCGCGACAGTGTCGCGCTATGTACATATAGCGCGATAGTCAAAGTAAGAGAAAAAAAAATAAAAATAGAAGGGGGGAGGGAGAGAAAAGGAAATGACATGTGAACACATGATGAGAGTGAATTGTGTTCTTTTGCTTATATATGCTTGAATTTGCTTAACATTGAGATTGCAGGAAGAAAAGAAACATATGGCACGCCATCAGGTAAGTATTTCTTTGTCCCTTCTTTTATTGCATTACTATATATATTATTATATTATCTCAAGGACCGGCTGGTTCTCTGTATGTTTCGGGATCTGAGTTCCCCTCTACCAAAAACAGTGATGATCTAGAAATGTGCAGTTAATCGACGGATAGGCCGTTAGGTCAAAATAAATTTGGGGACGATGGACTTCATCTCGCACGCCGTGGTTGCGGATAATTCTTGACTCGAATTTGTTTGATTTAGTAATATTATCCTTGAGTATCTTATATTTTATCCTTCATTTGCATTTGTTTTAAGGATTTCTTTTATTTTAGCCCTGCATGCATCATGCCTCCTTTCGCATTCATAATCGCCCAATCTTCTTCCTAATTAAGGATCAATGTATGCTTTTGTTCTCGAACAAAGGAATTTAATTCCATTCCGAATTTGAAGGATTGCTCCAAGTTGAGCACTGGATCTCGCTGGTCGATGTGACCCTTGCCTAGAATTTGCTTATCACCTTTTAATCCAATCTCCTTCTTTTGATCCACTCCTTAGCTGTGAACCGCACGATGGCGTCGATAGATCCGCCGGGCTCGCGTCTATTCCACTAACTGAGTGAAATCTGTAGTTGCTACGCGCTACGGATGCCTCTTTTGCAAGAGGTTGATCAGCTCCCTTTTCTTTGTTCCGTGCCTATCATTCTAGGCAGGAGTCACCAGTGCTAGCTTGACTTTGTGGTTAGCTCGGAGTTTTCTGGATTATTCCTATCATTTGTCGGTTGTGATGGGTGTCTTTCTCCTTGATATCCACTTATCAGTCCGCTCCACTGCATTTCCACTTCATCTTCACGTCACCACCATTCTGTGTTGTCTCCGTTTTGCCTCCGTTTCACCTCCGTTTCGCTCCCCTGCAAAGCGGATATCAAGGAGGGGCATCTGTAGACACCCAATTTTGGCTGATAAATTGAGCATTTTCTTTGTTCTCCTAGTTAATGCCCCAATTGATCCTCAGTTGGTTGATTTTCTAGGATTTCTCCCCCTTCTTGGCCCAACATTTCAATTCCATACCTTGGATCTCATCTCGAGTTTGGCATTCCCGCGCTATCCGCTCTTATCGCTTTCTTGTTCATAGCGCGTGGTGGATCTAATTGAAGTTGTCATTTGAGCAGTTGTTATTTCTTGACGTTTGATCATTGTAGCATCCACTTTGGATGTTATTCTCACTTAACATTTGATTAAATGGCTGCCCAAAGGATATTTCTCTTTTTTTTAAATCATTTCATGGGCCTTTAGTTATCGCGCTATATCGTCATAGCGCGTTCTTCATGAACGCGCTATGGTTGTATAGCGCGTTATCAGGCAGAGTCCCTTTCCAACCCGGACTCCCTTCTTTCGATTCAGAGTCCTTATTTGGTAAGTTGCTGATTGTGTTTCTTATCTAGGAAGGTTTCTAAACCTAGCAGGAACCTTTTCCCCTTCTTAATCGGCAAGATTACCTCAATTTGAGCCGCCAAATTATCGGATTGAATCAAACTCCGACCTAGGGTTTGTGTTCGATCTTCCTCCTATAAATTGAACCCTTTGGCCGTCGTTTGTGAGGGATGCAACTCAGGGCATTAACGAGGAGAAGGATGCTCCTAATTCCAGATCAATAACTCCTTGCTTCTCGCACATCTAAGGGAGTATTTAAGGGCTATGCTTGTGTTCTTCCCCGTTCTTCTTTTCTTCCTCAATTCGTTGAGTTTAATCTCTGCATACATAGCATATTGATTTCAAAATTCTCATTTTGCAAAATACATGCATTCACACACATCACACCCATCTTTTGGCCCTAATATAGGGGTTTAAAAAAAACCAAACCCCCAGGTAATCGAGCCCCCTTTTTACATGCTTTTTACTAAGAATAGGGGCAGATTCTACTCAAATCTCGATCTAATGGGCCTTCTGTTTGTTGTTTATGATTGTTTGCAGGCACTAGAAGATTGATACATGGAGCCCTTGCACCTTGGCCGGCCTTGGAGCAAGGAAGGAACGAATCCAAATAAACCCCGCTTCCTGTCTGATATCACGCTATACGAAGATAGCGCGACCGGAAGAACACGCTAGGACGATATAGCGCGTTAATCTCCAGGCCCACGGCTGCCCCTCATGAATTTCTGAGGTATGTAACATGCCCCCATCCTAATCTCTTTATTATTCGGCATGTTTCTGGCCTCAGTGGCGATCACGGATCTTAATTGTTGCATGTGAGCACCCCCTTTTGTATCATTAATTTAGTTCTATATCTTGTCCAAAATCTTCATTATTTATCAATTCGAGGGTAGTTGTAATTTCATAATCTACAGAGGTTGGTTCCTCAGATTAGCCACTGGCTGGGTAGGAAGCTGACCTACCTCTCTCCGAACATTTCCTGCTGCTATTTGCCCGATCTGACCTTCCAACTTAGCAAGGGATTGCTGCTGAGAAAAAATGAGTTGTTGGAGTCGGTCAAACTTTTCATCAAAATTTGACTGCGAAAATTGAGGAGGAGGTTGGAAGGGGACTTGATTGGATCTGTTGGATGGATAGTGATGGTACTGGCCCTGAGAAAATTGAGATTGCTGATACGGGGCCTGAGAATAATGTGATGAGTGTTGGGATTGTTGTGGAAAAGGTGCATTGGTTTGTGAGAAATTTTGATGAGTTTGGTGAAAAGGATATTGATACTGTTGGTGAGATTGGACTGGAGCTTGGAATTGTTGTTTTTGGAACGAGGGATTAGTATGGGAAGATGAACCTTGTTGGGATTTCCAAGAGAAATTTGGGTGATTTCTCTAGCCTGGATTATAGGTGTTTGAGTAAGGATCATAAGGTGGCTTAGAAACACCATGAGCAGCGAAGATTTATTCCTGAATGAATGGGGGAAGTTGGGCCGCAGTAGGGCAATCAGTTACCACATGATTAGTGCTAGAGCAAAGAGCACAGATCTCGTCATAATTGGGAGCTGAGAATGGTTGAGGTCGAGGACCTGAAGAAGAAATTTCTTGCCTTGATAGAAATTGATCTAGCTTTTGGGCAACAAGATCAACATTTTCTATCTTTTGTGCCAACAATTCTATTTTGTTCAGTTTCTGAGTTAAGGCATTGATATCCATCCTATTCTCATGCTCACCGTGGCTCTTCACTTCATACAGCCCGCCCTTCTTAGCCGGTCCCACCATTCTCTCATAGGATGAAAGTGAGGCATGACTGATTGAATTTTCACTCAGCATTTCAAACAAGTCATAAGCCTCATCCTCGCTTTTACTCATAAAAGCTCCCCCACAAGTCGCATCCACCATTTGACGGTAACTATCCGTCAATCCCTCATAGAATGCTTGAACTATTTGCCATCTCGACAAACCATGATGAGAGCATTTCCGTAACAAATCTTTCAACCTATCCCACGCCTCATGGATTTGTTCCCCAGGGTTTTGTGAAAATCCAGTTATCGCTCTCCTCATGGTATTGGTTCGTCCTATGGGATAGAATTTCTTCAAGAACTCCTTTTGCATTTCTGCCCATGTTTCTATGGGTTTACTCAAGGCCCCTAACCAATACTTGGCTTTGTCTTTAAGAGAGAATGGAAAAATGGTTAGCCTGAGAGCATCATCTGAAAAATTGGGGATTTTCACAGTTGAACATATCTGGAGGAACTCATCCAGATGCCTATAAGGATCCTCATTGGTATTGCCATAGAAAGATTGCAACATTTGTATTGTGTTGGACTTGATTTCGTATTGAGCTGCTTGATTTTGAGGTGCTTGGGTATAAAATGAAGGTTGGTATTGATTTGGAAGAAAATATTCCTTCATTTGCTTGGGAGCAGCTTGTTGAATTAGCTGATTTTGGTTTTGGTCCGCCATGAGGTTAGGTTGATGGTGGGTTTTAGAATGCACTAACCTCTCAATCTCTCCTATAGGTCCTAGCAATGATGGTTGTAGGGATCGCCTTCCTTGCATAAACTAGGACAAAATGAGAGAGAAAATTTTTTTTTGATGATTTTTTTATGTGCTTTTTTTCAATATTACCAAGACGAAGAGAGAAGAGAATGATTTTGTTTTTATTTTTATGATTTTTTTTCTTGTTGTTTTGTATTTAGGCAAACACAAACAAGTTATCAAGCAAATTTCCCTAATGACCTAGATGTGCCCTAAATCTACAAATGAGATTTCATAAAATGATTAAAGTGAACTTAAGTTCACCCTCAATATGTCCACCAGCCAGGTAAGGGGTGGGGAAGTGGGAGGATCCCCCTACTTGCGTAGGGACCTAATTATGCCAAACCACTAACCCGCTTAAGGCGTTTACCGTCCGACCGTCTTGCCTTAGGCACCGGTTTTCATATGAGGGTAAACCCAAATAACACAAGAACCACAGTGTGATCCTAGGCCAACGTTTACTGACTTTTTATTTATGGCGTAGGTTATGCAGATATGCAAGGAAAATGTGGTTTGTGGGCTAAGGAAGGGTGATGAATTCCCCACCTTATGTTATTTACGGGTAATGCCCTTAGAATATTTTAAAATGAAATGCACACCACAATTTCAAACAAGGAGTTCTTATGCAATATGAATGCCAGAATTGGATAAGAAGAACGTACCTTGCCCCTCGCAATCTTCAATATGCAATGACAGTAATTAAACAAATAAAAATTCTATGTTAAATGATGCAAGACCTAGAACATGATGTGTGGTTTCTAATCTTGGAATGAAATTTTTTTTTTATTTTGGTGTAAGTATTTTTTTTATTTTTAATGAACCTATCTAGCCAGAACAAAAATTTCTTTTGTTTTGATGTTTTTGATTTTTATAGAGTTTTCAAGAATTTTGCAGATTTTTGTTAAAGATTTTTCAGAAAGTGGAAAAATAGAACCTGTTCCTACGTTTCTTCCCTTTTGCTTCAGGTATGAGTTTCCTCTTTCCTTGATTTTTTGATTTGTTTTTGTTTTCCTGCAAAATGAAAATAACAAAATCAATATACAAATATACAAATCAAACACAAGAATATCCAACTTTCAAAAATTCCATCCCCGGCAACGGCGCCAAAAATTTGATGCGCTCGACATTCGTCATTTAAAAATGCCGTGCCACACAAATTTCAAAATTGATAATACCGCACTCACTCACTTAAATGATTTTGAAAATACGAGTAAAGTGGTAAATACGGGTCGATCCCACGGGGAGGGAAATTTGAATATAAGTTAAAAAATACCCTTATGTTTTGAAAAAACCAATTACTTTTGTTTGATTTGAGTGCGATTACAACGAACGGAAATGAATTTGTAATTTTAAAGAACAAGAGATAAGTTTAAAAGAATAATTAGCCAATGAATTGAAGAACGCCGTCGTTTCCTCGCCGAGCCTTTGATGAAGATCGCTCCGCCTTGGAAGTCGACGTCGTGAGATGATTTGAAGAAGACCACCGCTTTGGGTGTGAGTGAAACACTTAAGAAGACAAGGTTGGCTAGAACAAGTTTGAAAACACTAAGTTGAAACCAAAGCAGAATTCCAGTGAAAATAGGGGTTGGAAGAAATTAAATAACTTACAATCTAGATGGAATTAGACAAAGTGGAATACATGAAAGTTGTAGAGAATTGAAAGATGAAGAACTTTGATGAAGAACACAGAATCATAAAACGAGAGAAAAATAATGAAAAACTTGAAAAATCAAAATCTATTGCTGCTGGTGAACAGTAACTGACAGAAAAACAGAACAGTAAAGAATTAATTCTAGAGCTCAAACTAAGAAGAATTAGACAAAGTGCAAGAAAAATAAAAGTTAGATTTACAAGAGGGGAACAACTTTCATGAAGAGCTCAGAATAAAATTATGCTTGTAAAGGCTTCACAATGACAAATTGGTGGAGACTATCACTTCGGATGAACAGTAACTGACACAGGACAGCACTTAGAAACACAGAAAATAACTTTTAAAATAGAAGGAATTGGACAAAATGATAAAAAAAGAAGTTGAAGAACACTCAAAGATGAACAACTTTCGTGAAGATAAGAAATTAAAATTGAGACCAGAACAATAAGTTATGAGACTAAGAAGAGGCTGAATGCTTAAACAAAGCTTTTCATTAAAACAAATTCAACTTACAACTTTTGCATCAAAACAACACCTTATGAAATCTTAGTAAGGCCAATATGAAAGAACTTGAAGAACACAAAGAACACTCTTACAATTCTTCACAATCTCTAAGCTTACAACTCTATCTCCCCTCTCTTCTTAGCCCCTCTCATTACAAATGAACCCTTTATATAGGGTACACAACAACCCCTCTCTTCATGTGAACATACATGCCAATGTGAACAAACAAGTGCTGCTATTTTTGACCCAAAATGGTAGGCTGGCATGTGCTGCACACTTCTCCATTTTTTTCGGATTTTTTCCATTTTTTTCAGATTTTTTATGGCCTCTTTCTTCTTCCTTTCTCTCTTTTCCTCTCTTTTCTCTCTCTTCCTGGTCGCCGGCGCGTTGCGCCGACCGGCCGTCCACCGCGTGAAGCCGCCCCGCGTGGGCCCGCCGTGCGCCGTCGCCTCCTGCCGCGTCCGCGTGTCGCACGCGGGCGCGTGCGCCTGCCGACCACGAACCCCCCCCGCCTTCGCCCGCCCTCGCCTCGTCGCCCGTGCCATTGGCGCGGGCGACGAAGGCGGGAAGGGGGGGCGGTTTTAAACTTTTTTTATTTTATTATATATATATAATATATATATATATATATATATATATATATATATATATATATATATATCTAGTATATATATCGTTAGAAAATTCTAAAAAATATCAAATAATTTTATTTTTTTTCTATTTTTTTTCTTTTCTTTTTGAACAACTTCCTGGGCTTCTGGCCCATTTTCACATCTAAATTTATTTTCCTTTTTTTTCTTGGAGCTTTCCTCGTATTACGTGCCTGCATAAATACATAAAAATCATTATTACAACTATTTAATTTCAGAAAATTAAATATTTGATTCTAAATCAACAGTAAGTGTGAGAAGTGTATATTTATTATTATTTAAACTCATAAAAATGTGTATAATGATGAATTAAGATATAAAAATACACACTTATCAGCGGCCCACTTTGACTCAGCATTGGATTCGACAGCGCAGGTAGGACTTTAGCCAAGGCGCAATGATCGTCGGATGACCCTCCGGCGACCGATCGTTATCTCCCACGACGTTGGCCTCAACCCCACTAAGAGCGAGCACGCCCCACGGGTGTCGTAAGACTCGCCCAGGGATTGACCGACTCCGGGATAATTGCTCTTCAACGAGAAACTCCTGCCACAATCGCGGAAAGCGTTACTCCATCACTCACGCCCTTCCCTGCTAAGGGATCGGCCACCTCCACCAGGACAACCCCTATAAAAGGGACCTTGACAGAGAGGAGAGGACTCATTGAATCTCACAAGCAAAATGCTTACAAAGAAGCCAACTAGAGAGTTATACGTCCTGCTACTTGAGAGAGGTCACGACTGCTCATTTCCTGAGAGAGAACCATCTCCTGAACGACCTTACCACTCAGCGAGCACTCTCCAAGTGACTATTGGTATTGGCGAGCACTCGTCCAGATGGTCTACACGTCTCTCAGATGTTCTACAACGACCTCCCTCTCCACTTCCTCTCATACTCTTCTCTATTTCTTACTTACAACCGTTGATGATTTAAGTATCGGAGGGTTGTCCCATAGGAAAACACACAGGACTCCTTGTGACGCTCTTTGTTTCTGCTGATTACAGACTTCCACGGGTGCCAGATGATTTTTCCAACAAATAAATAGAAAAGTGTGATACAAAGATTAGAAGCCAATTTTTTACCTCTACAAATTCTATATCAAAATATTTTATTCATATATTTTCTCATCAAATGCGCTGTGTTTAATGCGTAAAAACACAGTGTCACGTAGATTTGACATGGAATATCTTTTTCTACGTTGAAATAACCTCTTTTATCTTTTTTTCAAGTCAACGAAAATAAATATTATATATTGAGATTACTTTATATATCGAATTTGGTATATAAAATATTACTCTAACTCTCAACTACCGTTCGCAACTTAAAGGCGTATTTACCTGGACATGTGCATTAGATCTTGTTGTTTACTTTTGGTTACAAGAGAAGTGCACTAGATAGAGGGATGGATGGATGAGGCTCTTCTGCCCCTACAAAGACGGACAGTGGCGCGTCCGGTGGAGGGTATGGGCTGCCTGATCACGGGCCTTCATTTGATGTGACGTGTGGCCCTACCTAATCACGAGGAACCGCGACACTCAAACCACGCAGTGGGGACAGCAACTTATTGGGCCGTTACTTATGGGTCATTAATTAATAGAGGTCACTCATAATATGGGATAATGTGTTGAGATGACATTCAGAGGAATTAACAGTTTTGGTATGAGGAGTGTGCATAGGTGGAACGTGGTTAAAGATGCTCCCCCATGTATGAAAACCACCAACCTACACAGAGATAACACAGCCGGGGACTGGCAAACGGACGGCGGGGATGGCCAGTAGCCCCCCCCCCCCCCCCCCCCCCGCCGGCTCCCAACCCCTGACCACCGAGGACCCAACCCTTCTCAAGTCATGAGAACAAACAAGCACCGGCATACGATGCGGGCAAGTGGCGCCGAGAAGCCCTCGGTGCGCTCTTCCCAGCCGTTCATCCGTCCCCAGCTCATTCATCTTTCCCGAGCATCATACATTTCTACTAATATTATAATACAATGTTTGAACCGGGAGAGAGATGAGTCTCGCTGTTCCAGTTTCAAATGCCAAAGCGGCGGCCACCCACCAACTGGCTCCTTTCACCACCCCCATTCCACTCCCACCCAAACTGATGGAGACTGTGGAGACCCCAAAAAATAATAATAATAAAAACATAGCATAGAATCCCCCAACGATAGCTTCTTCTTCTTTTTCGCGACTTCTGTCTTCTCATCGTTTTTTCACCCTCCTTCCACGGTCTCAGCAGGAGAAGAAGAAGAGGGGGAGTGAGCTGACGGGGTCGGATCCAGGATGGCGGAGGCCTCGTTCGATCACCAGCGCCAGCACCAGCACCACCACCACCACCAGCAGCAGCAGCAGCCGCACAACACGGCGGTTATGGTGGCGAAGGAGACGGTGATCCAGGCGCTCAACACCATCATCCAGCTCCACTTCGAGAAGACCCTGGAGAAGAAGCGGGCTGTGGACCTGCAGAAGAAGGAGCTGTGGAAGCTCTTCCAGCTCTTCTTCCTCTTCCTGGCGCTGATCTTCTCGGCGCAGGTCCAGTCGGCGCCCGGCCGCCTCCAGTGCCGCCACTGCTGGGCACCCATCGCGCTGCTCTCCCTCGGCCACCTCATCTTCTACGTCGCCGTCGCCCAGACGCTGCGCTGCATCAACGGGTTCAAGTACCAGCGGCGCTGCCACAAGCTCACCCTCGCCCTCGCCACCGACCGCCTCAGGCAGCTCAAGATGCGCGGCCCCCAGGTGGCGGAGGGCGAGGGGGACGACCTGCTGGAGGTGCACTACCAGGAGCCCCCCGAGAGCTACCTGGGCAAGTTCAAGAGGAACTGGGCGCTCCACTTCGGCTTCCTCATCGCCACCTTCGCCTTCACCGTCTCCTCCTCCGTCGTCATCCTCTGCTTCTAGATATATAGCTAGCTAGCTTCCAGGCATATGCATCACAAGCAGCCACCTCCTGCTGCCGTTGTTCTCTCCCGGCCCCTTGGTTTGTACGCCTCCGGGCGACGGTCCTTCTGGGCGGTCTTCTCCTACATTTTGTTCCTGGAAAACGATTTCAGTACAGCAGATAGCTATAGAACCCACCCACCCGCCCACCCTCCCCTTCATCTTCCCACCTGATTGAAGTGTTCTAGAGCTTTTTGTGACTTGGGTTGCTGTGGGAATCGGCTAGTAATAGATAAAAATTTTGAGCTTGATCTTGGGAGGCCTCCATGCTCCATCCAAACTTCTCATCTTTGGCGCTACTGCGCTTGTTGACGTTCTAATCTCTAAAAAATAAATTCGTTCAGGATGGCCCGCAGCTGCTCAGCAGCCCAGAGCTGTCAAAATGCGGACTGTTCAGATTTCAATTCTCCCGCAGCTGGACCGGTCTGCGGCGACGCCGGTAAGTAAAGAAGAAGAGGGAGACAAGCCAAAAAAGTGGGGCAGGCCCCCCCTCTGCGCGGGACTCTGGGGAGCTGTCATGGCTGTTGGGTTGGTGAAAAATGTGGGATCACGTGATGATGCTCCTCTACCTTCTCTTCTCACGGAGTTCTCGACAGGGCCGGCCATTGGGCAGCGTTAAATTCTGGGGATGTGGACTTCAGAACGCATGCGCAATGTAGAGTGGCCGCATTGGTAGATGATATCGTCCACTTTGATCAGCAGCTCTCTTGGCGTTTTGACCGACCGGGGGATCAAAATTGGGTTAGGTTTGAGTGAGGTTGGAGTCTAAACTGGATCAAGACGAATGCATATGACGATCTGGTTCTCCAAATTCCAAATGCAATTAATTAGTAAGTGTGGGTTGTTCGTCACGTGGTTTCAAACAAAGTTTATCATATCGACCGTCTCGATCACAATTTGGGACGGGACGATATTGTGTAATTATGTAACGGTCTAAAATAAAACTTTTAATATAAAGATTATAAATAAAATTTCACAAATGATTCTTTAGGTTAGTGTTTAGACGGTGTTATCCGTAAATCGGATGGCTTGGGTTTGATTCTCGTTAGTGTCAATAGATTTTTAACATTTTTTATTTAATAATTTAAAGAAAAGTGAAAAAAGCTAAAATTTCAATGACATTGAAGCGGTTTAAACCAATCGACTTATCGATTAAATTTAGTCATGAAATATAATATATTATATATATCATCTCGGTTGTGTCTCACAGACCGATCGTCCCGGTCCGGGGTTAGGACAGTCCGGGATGGGCAGGTCAGGCCATCCCAGACCGATTTGTCAAATCTTGGTTTCAGGATATTAGATTTGATTTGAGAAATCTATTTGATTTGGACAAAATCTCCATGATTTTAAAATATACATTTGTATTTAAAAGTACTTCTACTTGTGATTTCCAAATACATTGGACAATGTCTAATGTAAAATCACAGTGATTCTAAAAGAGATTTTTACGTATATAAAAATTTTAATTTTATTAAATATATCTTTCATCGGAACATATTATCATGAATATCCTCAAAATATAAATAATGTCACGATTATGTCATTATTATAACTCCCGTGTGTTTAACTCGAGTTAAGTGTGAGTTAAAGAGTAAGATTTTTGTATATATACTCTTGTAAAATTTGATTTTGTCAAATATACTCTAGATCTAACGACCGTAGATAACATATTTCACGAAATATTCTCTTCCATTGACATTAGTAAACTAAAAGTATATAATCGGAATATTCGTCTAAATGAAAGATATTCACGATAATATGGTCAGACGAGGAATATATTTGACAACCAAATTTTATGGGGGTATATATGCAAAAATCCCATTCCAGCTAAGTTTTCAAGAGAGAAGGTCCAAGAGTGGGTTAGAAAATACCTAATCATTGAGGTATGGTTTAAAATACACACTTTCTTCTGTAATAGTTCTAATGAGATTTAAATTATGTTTTTAAATCCAAATCATAATGTATCGGACTAACGAGTGATTTTACAATTACACCTTAAAATCTTCTACATGTTTTAATATCTATCAAAATATTAGTACTGTATTCTGAAAACACTGGAGCTCCTCTAAAAGATGACTAGATAGGATTTTGAAAACAATCATAAGTAATGAGTATGTCCGCTACGCTTTGCTGCAGGTCATGGGTGGTTAAGAAAAGGATGTTTGCTTTCAAGAAAATTAAGTGGGCTGCAAATAATAGTTAGTGCGCATCTGGGACTATTATACATTCTGGATGTACATTAATTTCACCACAAATTAGAGTGATTCAAATTTCATGTCAAAAGAAATTTTAAAAAAAATAAAAATCAAATTAAATACACATCCGGAGTGTGTAATAAACCCGGAACGTGGACTAAACATTTTTCAATCTACAAAAAAAAGGGTGATTTGGGCTGCATACATATACTTTGGTTGGATGGGCCCCAACGAAGCTCAATCTATGGCTGGTTAGTTCGGGCGGCCAGGCCGTATCAAGTTCAATTCGGGCCATATTCAGGCCGAGATTGTTTGACCCGAATTCGACCGGAGAAGACCTGACCCGAACATGCTAATTCGGTGGGTTCGGGTACCTAAAGCAACAATCAATAGTAAATTAATAATTGACTTGGAAATAGCTTTTAGCGAATCTTCTAATCGTTTAACGCCGGAGAATACGGCAGTAAGATAATCAACCGACGAGAGAAAAAAAAGGTCTGGGCCCCACCTTTTCTCCTCACACACATCCTCCGTTCATCGGGGTGGGATGACATCGCCCACCCCCTGGAATACGCCGTCCCACCTAATTTTTAAAGAGACGCTCAGGGTGCATTTGATTCTGATTATGGGGGGTTCTTTACATAATCCCATAGAGAGAGAGAAAAAAAAATTGATATTGACCAACTTTTGAGAATTTTCAAAATTTCAATTGTTTTCTCCCTATCTCTCTTGTCATTCCATAATCCCCCTTTTTAAAAATCTGAGATAACGGTGACCTATTTGGGAACAGTTATGAAGAGTAAGAACTCCAGTGATTAAAATCGCTCGAGTACTTGCCCACTTGACACTACATTCTAAGAGGTCAATGGCTTAATGCCAAGCGGAATACCTGATGGAAAAAACTGTATCGTCTCCTCCGTGGAATTAATCGACCATATATTTATGGGCAACCTTATGGTATGGTAGCGATAATGATTATACCATAAAATTAGTGTTAAATATGCAAATTAATTGAGCTCAAATAGAAGGGGTTACCCCTAACCAGATGGGATCAGACACGCTTTTAACACACAGCCTTTAGAATCCAGAGATAGCCTTTAACTGGAAGCCGTTTCTCCCAGCTTTGAGAATTGGGTACAAATGCCCCGCGGAACATGAGATAACACCTGGGACGGCATGTTTCTGCATGGCGACCAACCGACAAGCCTCACGAGTCATGACTCGTCTATCTGGGAAAGAAATTGGGTGGGGAAGCAGAGGAAGGGCGTGTGATGATAAATGAAAAGAATACACTGCTGGAGATTGCACAAACTGAATTAAGCTGCATGATCTGCGATGACTGGAATGCTTTCATGCTTTCAGTAAAAAGTTACATGGTCCTCGGCGGCCATTATTACATCGTATTTAGGGCGTTGCACAAGAATTTGTATGCATCAAGACAACGCTTGAATTTCTCCTCAGCCACAGCCTGATATGAGAGCAAACCTCATCAGAATTTACATGAAAAGTGTTTACATCTACAAGGAAAATGAACGCTCAAAATACCAAATTCTAAAAATTTCCAAAAGTATTGCAAAACTTGCCAGGTCAGCCCATAATCACAGAATTATGCTAACCCTTATTGAAAATGAGGTGTATACGTCATCGAAAAAATTCATAGTCCAGCAAAGCCAACAACAGTTATTGCACGTCCTACTGGTAGAAGGGTGATTAAAGACATTAACAGTCTGAATTATATGCACACCTTAAGACATCAATAATATGATCAATTTTCTCACATTTCATCACATATAAATAGCAAAAACAAGAACAATTAAGTTCTCTGATAATTAATTAGAGTTTTTTAGGTTATGAAGGAGAATAGCATAAAATGCATTTGTATTTAATAATTCAGCCTTTTAGGTTAGGTTACCACTATTTTTTATGATGGAGCTAGCACTTGACCAGATAAGCAACCTTTCTGTCCCTACCAGCTTATGCCTGGACAACAGCGTCCAAAAACATTATCAGACACTGCGTCATGTACATGTTAAGCACAGCCAAAGGGTCATTTCAGGAGTAGATGGAGAAAAGTAGGCTTATTGGTGTTCTATGAACTGGTTAATCCCTGATGAATACAAAATGCAGTGAAGTTATATTTGATTTCAAATATGTTTATTAGAAAAAGGTAAACAGTTGGAATAGTTTACCTTCGCAAGGCTGTACTAACATCAATTACTAATGGAGTTCTGGCATGATTTGACATCTTATTCACTGTTATAGGCAAACATCAGTTTGGCATTGTTGCATGCATACAGGGATGACAAAAAGCAATGGTAAATTCTCAAAAATGAAAGACTTGGATTTACATGCTTCTAGAAATATTAAGCACATGATATAAATAATAAGGACCCAGCATTTGGTTTATGAGCATATTCAAATCTTTGTTGCCAAGGACAATAGACTTCAATGGAGCATTTTATATGATGACATAGACAAATTACAATATTTAGCTTTCAAGTTCAATACCGCACATCATTAATGCCAATCACTGGCTTCAGAATCACAGTTAATAAAGGATTGCAGTAGTTGCCTTTTATCAACATCATCATTGTCATCAAACCTTACATTATTAATAACTTAGGACTTGAAGTTCCTAAGAAATTGGGTGTAATATTCTTGCTGGCTGCCAGACTGACACCAAACCACACCTCCTCATCCCAACTGGATCATTGAGCCAAAACCCAACACGTGACCTATAGATGGTGCAAAGTTTGTAGATGCCACCAGATGGCCAGGGCCAAGTAGTGATATCTCCAAGGCATAGGTTGCTGCCTTTCATATTCTGGCATCCCACCTGACCACAATGATAGTTGGTGATTTCTCTGTAATGGTTCAAACACAAGTCAAAGTGATGCATATGGACACACTATATGTTTTCAAACTTATAATTGTTCCAAATCACTTGTGCAGAATTCCCTTGGTTTCTCCAGGAAATCATTGTCACTTTGACTAGTTGCTAAGAATCAGAAAATGTAGGGAACCGATCTGACAGAAAGGTTAGCATGCAGCAATAAACAATAAAAAACTTTCGCGTGAATGACGGTTCACAAGTTTGACTCAAAAAGAGGGGATTCATTGCATGGGAGAGGACTTTCATCGTCTTAGAGTGAACCACCACTGTGGCAGTTCCAAGTTTTCAATTCAGGCTCGATCATCTATGATTGCTGTTTGGTCAGTTCTGTTGTTTGTGACTTTGGTTTCTTTCCTTCAAATACTTATTTAGAGTTTGTAAATAAATAAAATGTTCATCTTCAAATCCAAAGAAGAAAAACAGTGAATCTCGAAAATGCAAAAAAAAAAAATCAACGTCTACCAAAATAAATTTGATGACTAGAAAATGATCCAAGAAGTAACCTGTGAGGGCCCTTGGTGTTTATCAGGATGCCACTTCAAAGCCGAAACACGAAATCTGCATTATCATGTGTGTAAGCATTATTCATGCATATACGCATTATTTGTGGGGATATATATACATAGACATTCACCTACAGCATTATACAAAAGAGAGATTTCAAGTAAACCATGAACTCGATCAAAGAAAAGACCAGTAAGGAGACAGGCTGTCGATACTGAGTAAACCATGAAACCAGTGGTAAAAAAGAATGAAAGGAGAAAAGCAACCATCAAGATTTTGGTCACAAAACTTACGCAGTTTTTACATCATCTATCTTCAGTGGGCCCCTGGGAGGCAATCCAAGGGTGACTCTATGGGAATATGAGCCTACAGATCTCAAGTTATTGTCATTAGCATGTGGATCATCATCATCATCAAAATCACTCTCTCTTTCCCATGTTCGTTTGCTATTTGACCACTTTGAGTCATCATCACTTTCACTACTTTCCCATACCCTACCATTTCTGGTCTGGCTTGATCCATCTCTCCACTCAAACCCAGATGTTGTGTTCTTTGAATGAATGCCATTCCATGGCCTAAAAGACCAGGTATAGCATCTATTGCCAAAAGTTGCTTGAAAAACTGTGTCAGAATTCATGTCACCATCTTCAGAATAGAATCCCCAATTATTCCTTTTACCTGGCAAGAAACAAACACGAATCACAGATTCAAAACTGGTGAGCTCTTCTGAGTTGAAGAAAGAATGTCCTAATGTTATGCAAGTGATGCTCTGGAGTCAGAGGCGTGACATAACCAAGGGGACTGAGGGGTTGCCTTAGCCTCCAATGCCTAGGCAATGGCCTAGACATTTGAGGTGACATTTGGTTAAAAATGTATAAAATTTGAATATATAGAAATATGATTAAATATGACAAAAGAAAAAATATGAACAAAATTCCTAAATTCATCTACTCAAATGTATCAAATGAATATAGAATTTACCAGATTCAAATAAAATTTGAATAAATTAAATTGTACTTCACCATATTTATACTCATACATGTAAATATACTAAATATGCGCAACATTATAACAAAATCAAAACAACTAAATAACAGACTTTCAAAAACAACAATACTGTCAAAATAGCCCATTATGTAACATCCCAATCACACATAGTTCTCTCTCAATTCTCATGCAAAATACACCACCAGCCTCATGCAAAACCATATTAAGCAAATAAAGAATATAGTCTCATTATCATGCGGCAAGGACTGCTATCCAGTCATGCTAAAATGGGAAGATGAAACAGGTTTTTAATAGAAAACTGGAAATAAAATATATATATATAGTAGTGTATAAGGAAAAAAGTATATTACGTTTGCTTCCATTACATTTGTGCTTTCCAGATGAATGGCGGTCCTTGGACTTTCCAAAGTTCTTTGTTTGGGGCTGGCTGTCAAAATCATCTGAATTGTCGTCTACATTGAATCCACTTTTTCCATCAGCATGCGAAGATATATCTCCATCCTAAGAAGGTAAATGCTATCTGTCAGCCAGCTTATAGCTTATTAGTCACCTTTTTGTGTTTTTCCCCCATTTTTCTTTTCTCTTCCTGGGAATAGGACTAATTCAGAGGATCAACTTCTATCAAAACATGATGACTAGAAGACCTATTGAAAATACTTGTTCTGAAACTTCTAATCACAATTAAGATCAAGCAATATCTTTGTCCAAACACAAGGAGCCCAAAAAATAAATAAATAAGGAAATACTGATGCGAGTATTTTCGACCATTTACCAACATATTTGCATGTTATTTAAGTTGAACAACTGTATTGAAAATTACGAAGACAAGGAGACAAAAACATACCTGAAAGTACGGATGAGAGCATCTGCCATTTAAAAGGTCTCTGAGAGCTCTTTTTGCATCAGCACGCTTTTGTCGGATGGCATATCTGATGTAAGTCTAGATTCAAACTTTCTGTATAAGCTTGTATTGCAAAAGCCACAAAGCCAATATAAGAGACATAAGATGTGAAAGATGTATGAACCAACAAGAGCACAGATTTTACAAGTGGTAGAGAGGGGGTTTTGTCATGAGCAAAATAACTTCACAACCAGTAAGATTTTGAAATTGATGCAAGGTAGGGTCTCGGAGCCAAAATTGCCGATTATAAAGAACCCCCAAGTTTCATACAAATGTCCAATGGCACTTGCATAGTTGTCAAGGCGACAAGGTGCCCAAGGCGAGTATGGGTCCCCCTGTGGACACCAAAAATCGTGCGCTCATGATATCCTACTCGGCTCAGCATCAACAACGGCGCCGAGTGAAGAAGCCCCACGGAGACTAGTCACTCAGATTCCCCAGAATATATACACTACCGCGAAACCGTCTCCGGAATCACGACAGTGAAGAGAGATCAACCAAGAGCCCCACGATTCATGGGCCTCGAAGAAAATCAAATGGGCCACAACTCGTGCTCACAAACGGGCTCGAAGCTGCCCATTTAGCTCTTTAGCGGCACGCCCCTGAGGGCTTCAGCGGCACACCCCCCCGGGGGGCCTTCAGCGGTACACCCCCCAAGGGGGGGTTCTTCAACGGCACACCCCCCTGGGGGGGGGCCTTCAGCGGTACACCCCCCTGGGGGAGGTCTTCAACGGCACGCCCCCGTGGAGGGGGCTTCAGCGGCACACCCTTCAGGCCGTTCAGCGGCACGCCCCTTTGGGTCCCCAGCGACACACCCTTTTGGGCTTATGTCTGCCCCAGCGGCACGCCCAGCCCGGCCTTCAACGGCACGCCTATTGGGTGCTCCCGCGGCACGCCATTTTACCTCTCCCACGGCACGCTTGTTCAACCCGCCAACGGCACAGCGTGAAGGCTTTTTCAACGGCGGGACGACGTGAAGCCCATGCCCTACGTATCCTTGACGCGCAGTAAGCCGTCCGAGGTGTCAGCCGGTCGTTGGGCCACGCAGGCTACTCCACTGACAGCCAGGATAGGGGAAGTCAAGCCTGATCATCATGACGGAGCTGCTTCCCGCCTTTGGCGGCCGTGCTCAAGGCTCCCGCTGCTGGGAGTATAAAAGACTCCCATTTTTCGACACAAAAAGGGGGGGGGGATAGACAGACGGAAGACAGACACGCAAGAGAGGAAGAGAAGGGAGAAGAGAAGAGGAAGAGCTCCGGCGTGAGTCCCCTCCGACGACCACCGGGCAGAAGCGAGAGTAAGAGAGAGAGAGCTTGATGTAGTAGGAGAAGGTGGGGGAAAGAGTAGGAGACGATGGTCCCTGCTCCGATCCCCAACACCTCCTCCTCTTTTGGGCTATGTTCTTCCTCCTTGCCTATGGTCTCGGCTTGGGCACTCTTTGTAATGTGTATATGGGGCCACGACCCTTTGATTTCCCATGGATGAAAATCACCCTCTTTGGGTTTCCCATGTTATCTTTGTTGGTTTACGCCAATTTTCACGGTGTGTATGACGTGTTGTCCGTTTTCCCTCCATCCCTCTATTTCTCCGGTGTTTTTGGGGTCTCCATGTCAATACGATTCCTCCCCCGCGATCCTTGACCTCGTGGGTTCTTAGTCCCTTTCCATGGTCATCGGTTGTGTCCATCCGCTTGAAGGGAGGGAGAGATCCTTACTCTCTCTTCGATCACCCAGTCGTCAGTAGCCCACCCTTGTCCTTGAACTTCTCTTCTTTTCCTGAATAACCCGCAAGCCTCCCAGCCCGCACACCCAACACACTTAACTCCTCTTTAATCTCCCAGCGATACACCCTTGCTGCCTTTGGCCGGCACACCTTTTTCAACCCTCAGCGGCACACCCATTTGGGGTTTCAGCGGCACACCCTTAGTCTCCCGTCAGCGGCACACTTGCCATTTGACCCTCGCCGGCACACCCTTGGCCTGTGGCCGGCATGCCATTTACTTTGCTGCCCGGCACTCCTTATGCCCCAGTAGCACACTCTAGGTTTCCTCTGCCCGGTACGCTTCTTCAGTCCCTTCCAGCCCTTGGCCGGTGCACCCTTGTCACCCTCAACGGTACACCCCCCTTTGTGCTCCAACGGTACACCCTGAGCTTGTCCTTTGACTGGCCCCAGTCTACCCTGTCTAGTATTGGAAGTCTTCCGTACGTTGCTTTCTTCGTGCTTTCCGAGGTTCTATAAAGGTGTTGCTGCCCTCGGGCGCCCACCTCCAGTTGTCGGGCTCCGCCACTCCATGTGGACACATTCCCTTTATCTCCCTTACGCCCGTGTCAAGGGGAGATGCTGCCGAATTTTTGTCAGAAAATGATAAATATGTTTAAAAGGCACAAGGAAGCAACAAACGAACAGAACAATCAACGATAAAACTTTTCGACTTATCGAGCCGCTGCCGGCACCATGACAAGAACTGGACCGATTAATAACCCAGCAGCCCGAACGTCCGATCTGTGAGGAGAGGCCGAACAGAATAAAGCAAGGAAAAGGAGAAGTTTATATAAAACTATATAAATATCAATAAAGGAAGAAAAGAAAAGTCTTAAAATGAATAACAGAGGAGTGCACTTTCATCATGTCTGCCTCGACCTTCACCGGCACGCATTCTACAACCTTCACCGGTGTACCCCAAACAACCCTCAACGGCACACCCTTCTCAACCTACAGCGGCACACCCTCATTACCCAGCCTAACCCCCAGCGGTACACTCATCTAACCCTCCACCGGCACACCCCATCCTCATTCCAACAACCCTCCAGCGGCACACATTCTTAGCTCCCCCGGCAGTACACCTCTTTGAGCCTCCAGCGGTACGCCCTTGCACCTTCAGCAGTACACCCTTATTGCCCCCCAGCGGTACACCCTCTTGACCTCCAGCGGTACGCCCCAGTCCCCAGCGGTACGCCCCTCGATTCCCTTCGCCGGCACACTACATACATATATATATATATATAGAATGATAATAACATTAATGATAGCAAATAAATTAAAGGACTTCGAATGTGCAACATCAATAATGATAAAAGAGGTGGGAGGAGTAATAAAAAAAATGATAATGAAAATAGTAATAATAATAATAATAATAATAGTAAATAAAAGAAGAGAAATCATCCGGGACAAAGGCACAAAGAAGTAATAAATAGCAAAGGAAAGAGAAAAGCACATAATTAAGAAAATCCCAGATAAAAGATGCTAGGGTCCACACTGCAGTCCCATCTCTCCCCGGGATCCGATGCAAAAGGAACAGCAACGCCGCCCTATCAGGTCGAACCCGAGCCTTGGGAATTATCCCGACATGGTCAGGCTCTGACCTAATCTCGGGCCGACATCTTAATAGGACCGGATTTGTTTCTCGTTCCGGACGCCTTCTGAGTCATCATTAAAATTGCCGCATACTCGGCATACATTTGAACGGACTCGTCCCGGTTTTCCCGTCGCATTTCCATTACGGACCGGTGTCCGAACATGAAAAGGTCCGCGAGTGACCAACACGGCCGACGATTTGTGGTCTGAATACAACTCCCAGTGTGATCTGCCCCTATCTCTCTCTCGCAATTAGTATTATTTCTTTCGGCCGCGGGGCCCCTAATTTCGGCAATTAATCAAGGGTATTCCCTCATATGGGGGATGTAAATGACGTCGTGACCTTGATGGCGCGACAGGATTCGGTCCCGACACGAACCATATAATCGTCTGACGAAGTCAGATCGAGCGCACCATGGGCTCTTCGGAGCCCGAATAAATTGTCACCTCGGTGACTGGCACGCCCACGCACTTAACAGACCAACGCCACCAGCCGAAACGAACCAACCAACGAAAGTGCGTCCACACCCCCCCGGGTGCCTAAGTGCCTAGGAGCCCGCTTAGGTTTCGCCTAAGCAGCAAGTTCCTTTACCTAACCCTCACCCACCCCACCTCACCTCAAGGTTTATATTTCAAACCTCATAAAATTTCAACATGGTATCTAGGTCATCTCGATTTTTGTACTTTCCAAGATTTACATACTAATATTGTATATCTGTGTGTACACATTTTTCTGTGGCATGCATATGCTGACTTACAAAGTTTACACATACCGGGGAGAGAGAAAGGAATTCTCATGAAACTTTTTTAAAATTATGAATAAGAGACGTCTCAGTTATGTTCAATATAGGTTCACATTAAACTTGTATCATGAAACACCTGTGACCATAAGCAGACTGAATGCAGCAATATCTAACAGATCTATTTTATTTTGCCACTGCATTTTATCATTTTCTTAATGCCACCGCATTTGTGTTGTGGCCTTGTGGGTGCACCCATTTTTTTCTGTTTGTCCCTTGTATATACACCTTCTTTCATTTGAATGTCAAACTAATAACTTACTAAAATGATAGCTGTCTTTTTTGTAAGTTGTGTGTGCATCTTTAAGCCTTCTTGAAATTTATTTTTATTAATTATTAATGCAAGGACATCAGTTTTTTATGCAATCAACATATCTTCATAAGATTCCATGATTCTTGTGCTATAGACTCCATATTTTAAGCATTCCTAGTCATTTACATATATCATTATTGAGCTTAAATTTGAGAGCACACTTAGACATTATAACGGTTCTATTTAAAAATTATTTCTACATTTCAGCTCATTTACTTTTAAAATTTTATTTATAATAGATATTTATATCTAAAATACTCATTTATATTGATGTAAAATACGGTAAAGTATCATAAATTCAAGCCAAGCAACCCCTATAACATGCACATGTTGTTATGAAAAACAGCATATAGATACTTGCATCTATGGTATAATCTTTCTTGGAACTAGAAACATAACAATTAACAAGTATATGCGCATGAAAAACAAATAAATGAATAAATAGTGTATTCTTCATAAGTACACATGTTAATCAGAAATGATGTGATTAAACAAATAAATAAATAACCTCGGTAGACTTTACAGGTACACATGAAAATTACAAAAAAATATAGGATCCACCGGGTAATAATAGGATCCGGGTCCAGATCCTATTAATTGATGGGCAGAGCCAAACGGCCCAAGGCACCCAGGTGGGCACCTTGCACAGCCTGGCCAGCCTTGGCGGGCACCTGGGTCACCCTCTTGGGCCCAGATAAGGTGGCCCAGCGCCTTGTCCCTGGGTCAGCACCTGGTTGCCTAGGCACCGCCTTGACAACAGTGGGTGATCGCTAAACATTTCTACACCTTGCTTCCTAACTAAAGGGGAGTAACAACCAAATGGGTTCAACCTATTCAAGGGGGGGGGGGGGGTGTATTCATATCCACATATTCAAGTCCTAAGTCACTAAATTTGCAGAAGAGACATCGTGCACTTAATGGCCTACCTATAAACAGATTTTAAACTTCCTGGACCAAGAGGCCCTTTAAAGATCATTAAACAGGTTGAGATAAAATAAAAGAAACAGTTATTCTAAAACTTGGCCATTCATAAAGATGTTCCAGTTCATCGCATGGTAGACAAGCATCATGGCCATGAGTTCACTTTCATGACATAGACCAAATAGAAGAGAGTGGACTTACAGTTTAATAGTTGAAATGATTTTAGCAAGACCAGTATATGAATCACATCATATCTACAGATTCTACACTATCACCTTCTAGACTAGTCACATCAGGGTTACGTTGGTTAGTGCTTAGAGATAGACATTTGTCAACATTACAAGGAAACTTCATAACGCCTCAAATACTGTTAGTATCAGAACTTATAGTTTAAAGGTAAGAAAATAGCTTCAACTTAATGATATTTATACCTTAGATGGCCGCTGACCTCTCCCTTCGTCCTGCAACAACACTTGTCTCAGGTCAGTTTCATTCTCAAACTGAGACCTGATTGATATGAAAAAGCTATCATGTCACAGGTATGCAGATAAAACATAGCAAATTTCGGGTTATAAGCTGATAAAGAAGCAAATGTATGTATAGATTAATTAATTTTCCATGCTCGAATCACCATCAGACTAGTGCCATTAACCTACTACCACATTCTCATGAAAAAAAACATTTGCTATAGGTTATGCCCAACAGAAATCACTACATCCAATTATACAAATCAGATTTCCTGAGCATTTTCCCGCCACCGAGGAAATGAATGCTAGCTTAGTAATTCGGCTCTTTGAGAGAGTCATCTAACAAAACCTTCACGCATTAAGATGATAAGAAAGCATATATCTCTTGCTTAGAAGCTTCAAATAATTGAAGCTATAGACACCGGCCCCGATAGAGTATGCCTAGCTTAACTGGAGCAATTCACACTACGACCATGGAATCCGTCTTCCCATATCTTCTTCGCCTCTCAAAAACAAGTGTCAAAGAAGACACCAGATCGCTACGACAAGGACGGAGACTCACACAATGACACGAAGATCACAACTTTGGGGGGTAGCAAGAGTGACCTCGTGGTTAAATTTGCTCTTCCACTTTGCACAGGCGATGGGGGTGGCGTGGAAGAACGCCGGGTGGGGAGACGGAGACAGCAGGGGCTTCCGCAACGAGCTTCTCCATATTGACCTCAGCATCTATCGCTAGTTGAAGGATCACAAGAGGAGAGCAGGGGGGCGGTGGGGGGGTGTGAGGACCAAGGAGAGGAAGGAAAGCACTGGTATATGGAGAGGAGGATGGGCTCGGCTCCCTCTCTGTCTCTCGTTTGCACCGACTGCGGGTTCTCGTCTTCTCCGACGCCTGCGGGGGGCGCCGGAGACCGCTGCACGCTTAAGGAAAAGCCTAACATTGATAGATCTTTTTCCCAAATTAGCCTTCTCCCCCTAGACTCGTGGCCGGGTAGGTTCAGTGGACCGAGCCCCGTCAAGCCCTAATGGGCCAAGCCCACCAATTTTCGGAATAACAGTCCGATATGAATATCTTGCCCCACTGTATGTCTCAGAATATCCGTTTCACGTGACTCTCTTTTGATAATCGAGTAGGTTAGGGTCAAATTGATCATTTAACGTCACCTAGTTAAATGACTTATTCTACCAAAACCTCACTTTTTTATCTATTCCACCTTATTAGAAAGAAGATTGTCAAAGACGATGAGAGGCGTTAGGGGCAATTATACATGGGAACCGGCGGATGACGTATTTCTTACCGGCCTACTCTAGTATCAAAGCGGGCCTAAATGATTTGCATTGTACTAACATAAATGGATGATAAGTTGACGTACATACGGACTTGACATATGATAAGGTTAAATACGGTGCCATCTACGTTAAAATTGATGTATGGAAAGAGGGAGAGCGAGTGTGACAGTGGGAGAGGGAGAGCGAGAGCGAGTGTCACAGTGGGAGCGTGTGTTAGATAGAGACAGAGAGAGGGAGATGATGAGAGAGGAGATGTCTAGAGAGGGAGAGGGCGATGGCGAGAGATAGAGAGGGAGAGGGAGACGGTGAGAGAGGAGACGGCAAGAGAGAGAGGGGAGACGGCGAGAGAGGGAGAGGGAGAGTCCTACTAGAGGGGGGTTTCCGTGCCAGTCCCCAGACATCGCCATCGTCGCTCACCGGAGAGAGAGAGAGAGAGAGAGAGAGAGAGAGAGAGAGGGAGATGTCGCTATCGCCGCTCGGGGGGGGGGGGGGGAGAGAGAGAGAGACGCCGCCGTCGTCACATGCCGGAGAGAGAGAGAGAGAGAGAGAGAGGGAGGGAGACGTCACCGTCGACCCAGATGTTGCCGTCCATCGATGGGCAGAGATGAGAGCGATAGGAAGGGAGAGGGCGCGCGAGAGAGTTTGAAAGAGGGAGACGGTGGAATTTGACGGAGAGAAATAAAATACAGATAAATTTTCAGATGAAATATTAACCGTCAGATAATTTTATCGCTAAATTCATTTTTTTCTTATGGTGACACGGATTATGACAAGAGATGCATAACCGTAAAGGGTGGACCGCTATCCAATAACGGTGGACCGTCTCGTTTTCTCATCCTAGGTGGTGCCCTTCTCTGGAAAAAAAAAATGGTGTACCTGTGCTCTGTCAGAGGTCGACTTCCCGG
Source organism: Amorphophallus konjac (assembly GCA_022559845.1). NCBI lineage: Eukaryota > Viridiplantae > Streptophyta > Magnoliopsida > Alismatales > Araceae > Amorphophallus > Amorphophallus konjac. Next base: position 21,504,734 of record CM040128.1, read on the forward strand.
AGTGGAGGGTTCTTCTTGCTTGCACCCTGTCTCATTGATATCCAATTCTGGCTTTCACGCTCATGCGTTGTTGAAACGTGCAACGGCCTCAATCTTCAACCCGAATGGGTTCCGTTCAAAATAATAAATGGGCCTTTTGGACCTCTTAAAGCATCACGAATTTAAACATGTTTGACAATCACGAGAATGGTTCTGTAATCATCAAAATCAAGAGAAAATGTACAACAACCTATGATATCTTAGCCTCTAAGTTCACTAATAACATATAATATTATAGGCTTTTATCTTGTTTGATAATCCAAAATTAAGATCGTAACTCAACATCATCACAAAAAAGAATGATCTCATACCGAAATTTTAAAAATAAAATAAGTTACAACGACCCATGATATCTTAGTCGTCTACAAATTAAAGAAAACACAAAGGAAGTTCATAACTAACCCATGATATCTTAGTCGTCTACAAAAGAAAACACAAAGGAAGTTCTCAAAACCTATCATCCATAATTTTCTGAAAATAATAGAAAATTTTATAAACCAGTCATATCAGTACTAATGATAACGAAAATGAAGGCTCCATGCACTTTCTTTTGAGAAGGGCCATGTTTTTCTTACATCATCAGCGTCAATGGACTGAAACAATATAATAACAAAACTGTAGAAATTAACATAAAATATAAATGTTACGAACTAGCCAGCATTGTTACAAAAAAATAAAAATAAAAACTTCTAATTAGAATTATCATCATCGCTCCCTTAGGCCGCACTGTGCTCCTATTGTAAGGCTTGGTGTCAGCTTTCTGGAGAAGCTCCAGGAAAGTGATCCTTTTCATGATATACAATGATACAATATTGTTTATGTTGGTTATATATATACATATATATATATATATATACCTGAAACGTTAATTAAATCAACTTTTCTTATAAATTAATTTAGATATATAAGAAACTCCTCCAACTTAATTTAGGGAATTAAAGTGCAACTATACATGGTCGTCTTCCTCGGACCTGCACCAAGGAATCCATTTCTTTGCCTTTAAAATCTGAACTGAAAGGTCTAATTAGGGCGAGTTTGGGCACTCTCTTTATGGAGGAATTTTTTCAAAATCCCTCTAGAGAGAGAAGAAGCTCCTTTTAGGGAGTTTTTAGAGATTGTCAACTCTCACTCCTTTTCTTCCTATATCTCTCTGTATCTCGAAATCCGTCTCAAAAAAAGTTTGACGAGACATTGTTTCATTTGAAAAGGATTCTAAAAAGTGAAAGATTTCAATGATTGGAGAGAGAAAAATTCCTCTCCAACATCTGTACCAAACGCGCCCTAAACTCCCTTCCTGTGAGGGCCACAAAACTTAAGCTGCCGTCTCTACCGAAGAAAAGTGTTCCTTTCTGCTTTTGTTGGTTGTTGGGGCCGACAATGAGACAAACCTCTCGTGAGTCGTTGGAGCTTGGTTAAGATTCAGCTTAAAAATTTTTTTGATAGGTATTTTTTTTTCAACGACACGAGATCAAACCACGGACCTCCCCTAGAGGGGGAGGTGATGAGCCACCACGGCATCACCGCGGGTTCAATTTAACTTAGCTCGACTCAACTCAACTAATTAAATGGGCCAAAGTCTAATTTAGGTACTAAACTAGTTAAGCGTCTTGCGGCGGCCATATCTTCTAGAATATAGTTCTGAATTGACTCCCGTTTGTTTCTACCTCTTATATCTTTTGGATTATCTCGAGTTTGATCCATAGAACTCGAATTTTCATTGACTATATCTCTCTGAATCATGGTCGAAAGTGAATTTCACGGAGCTTGACTTGGTCGGCCACGGATCAAGTTAAATAAAAATTATTTTAATATGATATTAATACTTGCAAACATCACCTTTTCCAAAACATGTGTGCACAAAATGTCATCATACTTGCTAATTAAAGTTTATTTTGTTAAATACGAGATTAAAAGTAGATAGTCTTTCTAAAGTAGAGTAGTTTTGAACAAACAAAGACTAACGGTGTGGGGCTTGAAACAAATTGAGACTCGAACTCGAACGTTATATACAAACAGACAAAACTTATTTATCTCCTTTCCGGTGAACAAAGACAATGTTACCTTCTTGCAGCCGGATCGAATACTCACATGGTCTTCAGCATATGTGTGCCGGTGCTTGGTGATCTCCGGCGTTCACTTGCAAGCTGGTATAGGTGTGGCATATTATTTTAGGATGCCTTCTTCACGTGACATTGCACACCGTTGCATGTCGGCAGATCTCAGTACGTAACGAGATAAACCAGATAGCCTTTGATGCGAAGGGGTGCCCCCAAGTGGATTGGCATGCTCTGATAGAGCCCGCAATATTTTCTTCTACGTATACGCCTATATATTGATGAGTTGACAGATGAGTGATCATATTACGCTAATTAACGTTTATCGTGATCACAGTATAAAGGGATAAAATGAGTTTTCCTTGCCCCTTCACCGTAGTAATTAATCCCCTCACTCTCTGTCGAGTATTTATTTCTTTCTCCTATACTCGAAGTGCCATTCTTAAACCTGAAATTAATTAAACATGGATTCAAAAAAAGCTACTTCTCGGTTCGTACCGCATGATCACATCTCCAAATGTAGAGGGGATGAGTTTTAAAGATTATTAGTCACGTAATCACGCATTCAATATATATATGAAAATGTTCCAATGAGGCCGCCCCCATGGCAAATTACCATGGGGCCGATCCTATTGGAACATCTCTCTCTCGTGTGTGTGTGTGTGTATATATATATATATTAATGTGTAATCTGTGAAATTATTTTCCCGGTGAAACTTGAAATCTGAGAATGACATTCTCATTGGATGGAGCAGTCGCGATTACGCAGAAAGATTTTTTTACTACGAAAAATATTAAAAATGTTGGTGAGGAGGGTAAAATATGCCTGGCCCAATGCAGCCCACTAGCGCTAGGGCTACATCGGTGCATGACCTGTTGGGTGCAAAGTAGGTTGTCCGACAACTAGCGGCCCACACCAGACGACCCAATGGAGATGCAGGAGATTCGTCAACCCATAAGGAACATCGACATGGAAATCTCGGTCGTCGGACGATTCTCCGGTGACCGAACGTTACTCCCGACATGGCCATCCTCTAGTCCAGTGGGGGACGAGCTCGCGTCTAGAGCGCTATGAAACTCGCCCTAAGGCCGCACAACCCGGATAAATTGGTGCACAACGGGAAACTCCTCACGATCGCGGAGGCGTTACTCCACGACTCGCATTTTTTCCTACTAAGGGATGTACCTCAACCGCCAAGACAACCCGTATAAATAAACATCCGATCAGAGGAACACCCGCGCTCACAGAGAGAGAGAGACACAAACATGCAAGAAGGCAGACATACACAACGAGACACTCAGACACGCAGAGGAGGAGGGAGATATACCAGAGAGAGTTGACGTCTGAGCACATTCCAAGCACGGCGAGTACTCTCTGAGCACTAGCCGAGTACTCGCCGGGTATAGCGAGCACCTCTAGAGACTCAACTCCGGTCTCATACTTGATTATTCTACCTTCGCGCTCTCTCATTTTCCTCATCTCATGTTGCTCCTTATCTCGCCACGGGTCGTACATACTTAAGTATCGGAGGGTTATCCTCTGAGATAACGCCCATGACTCCATCTGACGTCATATTCCTAGTGTTTATAGACTTCCACACGTGACCGAACGTCCTTTCCTGATTAAACAAATTTTAAAAGTGTAGTACGATATATGAGAGATCATTTTTCTGTCTTTACAGTTGGGATTCACATCATTCTCCTGAATTATTGATTAGATAGGTCGACACTAAATGTTTGAATAGCTAAATAGTCTAATTAAAAATAGAGTTTTTATGCATAACTGTTAATTAATAAAATCAGCGTTTAGAAATAATAACCTAACGAGATTTTAATCATTAAAATTTCTGATATTATTTGTGATGTTTTTAAATGAGTTAACAAGTCTAAATTTACGTACGTGTCTTCACTAAATTAAGAAGGAAAGAGAAATTAGACAAGTCTCGGGTAACATTTCAAAATCCGTCAGGTGCAATTTGAGAAGCTCCACGATGTATTGATGTTGTTCTCTCCCCCCAAGACCCTGTCCTTCGCACTCGTGTTTCTATTTCGCAGGTGAAGGAGGGACAAAATGGATCAGGACTTCTTGCTTGCTTCACCTCCCCCTCCTCCTGTGCAGTACTTAGGAATGTCAATGGTAATTAATAATCTGCTAATCGTTCGTTTCATTAATTTAACGAACATCAAGTGGATATATATTTTCCCCGATAACTTAACGGATACGGATATATCCGATTTCATAGCGAATACGGGAATTGATACACCTCATTCCGAACTCGTATCCTTCTGTTATCATTAAATGTTATAAAATATATATTATTAATATTATCTCTTATATCTAAATTTAACGGTGGAGATTAAATTTTACCTAAAGGGTTGACATATATTTTGTCCTGAACCATAGTCATACATGCTCCCCTTAGACATCAAATATTTTCATGGGGCTATGGATGGTCTCCGGAGACTGCATGTGCTCCCCCAAATGGTTGACATCAAATTACCTTGAACTCAGACTGCATGCTCCTCTAGCACCAAGGATACTATTCTGAGGCCTAGGATGCTCCTCTGAGACTGCATGTGTTCCCTAAAGGGTTGACATATGCTTTGCTCTGAACCCTGGTCATGCATGCTCCTCTGAGACATCAAATGCTGTCCTGAGGCCGTGGATGGGCGCCGGAGACCACATGTGCTTCGCCAAAGGGTTGACATCAAATTACCTTGAACTCTCGACTGCATGCTCCTCTTTCACTAAAGATGCTCTCCTGAGGCCGTGGATGCTCCCCTTAGACTACATGTGCCCCCCTAAAGGGTTGACATATGCTTTGCCCTGAACCTATGGTCATGCATACTCCCTTGAGACATCAAATGCTCTTCTGAGACCGTGGATGATTCTCGAAGACTGCATGTGCTCCCCCTGATCGTTGACATTAAATTACCTTGAACCCGAACTGCATGCTCCCATGTTACCAAGGATGTTCTCCTGAGGCCGTGGATACTCCCCTGAGACTACATGTGCTACCCTGATTTTAATATTAGACCGGACCGGCCTTAATCGGACCGGTTCTTTGACCGGTTCACTGTCGGATCAGTCCGACCGGTCGGTCCGGTCCGATTCTGATAACATTGATTTTATTCTTATTGAAATATTTTTATATTAAATTTTCATAATTTATGTACTCTTATTATCTGTAATTATCCGCTAATCGCTCGTTATTCGCATATTTTCGGATACAAGAAAATGATTTCGGATACATCATTTTCCGAATTCTTAACAAATAGCAAACGGATACAGTATTTCTTATCGAATACGAAAACAGAAAATCCACTATCTAAACCGTATCCGACCCGTTGACATCCTTAACATTACTCACCATCCCCTAGGGTACTGCCCTTACGAACAACGTGCCATTTCAACCCTCCTGCATGGAAAGTAGAACCTTCGTCCCTGTTTGTGGAACATTCTTCGCCATCTTTCCCCCTGCAGGTATCGCGCGCATGCCTCACCCCTCTTTCCTGTGCCGTGATTTCGGCTGGTGTGTCCTCTGCAAGAACACACCCTGTCATGTCGGGTTCCCACGTACGGCGAGCATCCGGACAGGAGTACCCCGGCATGCATCCTTTCATCCTTTCCAAGGCAAAGCCGCTGGCTGCTGCTCGGCGAGCTCCATCCCGGATATTTTCATTGTGAAGGAAGAAGAAGAACTGAAGCAACCACCTGGGTACGAGTTTTGATTCAACAGGAGCATTTTGCGTCGGATTCCTCTCCATCTGTCAATTTAAGAGTCGCGCCGTCTTCCCAACCGTGCATGCGAGCGGTTTTCTGGGAGGCCCACGAGATTTTGCATGACGTCTCCCACCGTCACGCGCCTCCCTGGACATGCGGCGCCTGGCCCCGTGACGTGGCTCAACGACGGACAAGGAGCGTGACACGAACACGTGCAGCCCAGCCCGACCTGGGCGTCGGGAAACGGATGGCTCTCTGATGGACGCTTAATTACCGCAAATGCCACCCAGCACCCACTTCCGCTTTTTAGGAACAGAGCCGCCGACTAATGAGGGAAGCCACGAGACCACGGAAGCTTCCCGCTCGGACGTGTGTCCCGCGGCACCCATCCGATGTGGAACGGCCGTTGACGTGGGAACTTCCCATTGGGAGGAGGCCCCTTGGTAGGTGACGTTCTGCGCAAGATGTGTCCGTCGCGAACCGCCCCCCTCCCCCCTCCATCTGCCCCGGTGACCAGGTCGCTTGGTCGTTCTCCCTTGCGGTATATATGGAGCTCTTGTTGTTGCTTTTGTGACAACAGAGCAAGAGCGAGAGAGGAGGGGGCGGGGCGGGGAGGACTGCATCCTCTTCTTCTGAAAGCACTCTCGCTCTGGCTACTTCATCGCCGTGCATGCCCGAGCTGTAGAAGTGCTACTGACGATCGTTTTCTTCCTCTTCTATTGTTCCCTTTCTCTCTACGTCGGTGGCAGGATTCTCCATTCTTTATTTGTTTTGTTGGGGGACAAGGGAGAGCTTTTCTAGTTTGTGGTACGTAGGATCGTTGGGGTTTCACATGGCGGCGGACATCCGTCATCTTGTGAACGGGCTGAAGCCCGCGGCGGGAATGGTGTTGGTGCAGATGGTGTTTGCCGGTGTGAACGTATTCTATAAGCTGGCCGCGAACGACGGGATGGATCTGAGAGTGCTGGTAGCATACAGGCACCTCTTTGGGATGGGCTTCCTGGCTCCCCTCGCCTTCATCTTGGAAAGGTAGTCTGTCTGTCTGTCTCTCTCTCTCTCTCTCTGGGGAAAGGTTATCAGCTATTATGTCGACCTAATTCTCTTTCCTTGGCTAATATCTATCAGCCATTATGTCGGCCTAGTTCTCTGTCCTTGGCTAATATATTTTGCCTCGTTTAGATCTTGATTTGATGGTACGTCTGATAGATATCACTACCTTCTTTGCATGAGCAAAACGAAGACGGGAAGAAAACCAAAGTAGGGGACCCCGTCTTTTTTTTTATTATTGTTTTGAAAATGAGGCCCTTCAGGCTCATCCGCAAGTCTGTGTTTTTTTCTCTCTTGCATCCCACAATTATCCCTCCGTGAGCCATGAGGAGCTGCGTGCTGATCATGCACTGTTTCATCGGTTTTCATGTGCAGGAAAGATCGCCCCAAACTCACGCGGACTATCTTGATGCAGTCTTTCCTCTGCGGATTGTTCGGGTAAGTACTGAATCAAACGAAAACTCAGAAAGGACAAAGAAACTGGGAAAACTCAGAAATAGACACAGATGTCGGACACGTTAGCCCTTCACGAGTAGATTCCAATGACACGAAGCTGTTGACTCCACAACTTCTTCTTCCCGAAATTTCGGATACTTAAAAAATCTCTGTTGGGCAACGTCGTGATAGAACAGCGCTTTTTGCTGCGATCCCGACCTTTTCCAGAGAGCAGCATGCATGCCCGGGCAGCTGTCCCAACTAACTGCCGCGGGATGCTCGCGGCGCCAGCTTTGTTGGAATCGTCTTCACGGTTGTGTTGCGGCAAGCTTGGGGCATAAGTTAGTCTATTAGTTTGCTAGCGTATTCACGTGTAAGGTGGGTGGGTGGGTGTGTGTTAGGGTACTATTCCATAACTTTAGATTTGGATGGGCATTATGAGTTCGACTTATTATTATTAAGAATCCTAAATAACTTTAGTGGCAAATGGCATGCATGAGGGACCAATATATATTCCTCTTTCGACGTCAGATATAACGTCCCTCAAGGTGCTGCGTGGCGCAGCATAGCTAGGTGTCTCACGAGGGCCGTCATGGTTAGGGTCTCTCGGTTCTCCTGCGGGGATCTGAGAGAACATGACAAGGGGGGGGGGGATTTCATTTCCTCTAGTAATACGATGGAGAACATAATTAATCACAGTACTATTGCTTGGTTTATATATACGAAGTCTCCTCTCCTTGTTTCTAGAAACAACTCGGGGATTGTGTATTGCAGGGGTACACTGACCCAGAATCTGTATGTCGTCGCCATCAAGCTGACGACCGCTACCTTCACGACGGCCATTACGAACCTCGGTCCCGCCATGACCTTCATGCTAGCCCTCATCTTCGGGTATGCTACTTCCTCTGCTGGTTAGATTAAAGTTAGTGTTATGCGCAGAGTTTCTGTTTTCGCATGCGGTAGTGGCTAGATTGGCTTGCCAACATGACTTCTTCGGCTTTTGGTGGTGTTTATTGGAAGGATGGAGAGGTTGAAGATACGGACGATCCCGGGGAAGGCGAAGGTGGCAGGGACGGTGCTGGGGATCGGTGGCGCGATGCTTTTGACCATTTATAAAGGTCCCGTCATGTGGTCCAGCAAAGCCGACCTTTTAGGGGAGAACAAGACGGCGCACCTAGAGCATGGTAATCGCGTAGTGGGATCATTGATGGCTGTGGCCAGTTGTTTCTGTTATTCCATCTGGTTGATTGTTCAGGTGATTTGCGATTGACGACCTCCTGTCATCTTGGACTACGGATCTTCTGACGTTTGTTTTTTTCTGTCTTGTTTTCTTGTTTATGGGTTCCCCTTGTCCTCGAGCAGGCAAAGATGAGCAGGAACTACCCAGGCGTCTACTCCAGCTCTGCGCTGATGTGCGCGATGGGATCCTTGCAGTCGGTCGCCTACGCGCTCTGCATGCAGAGGGACTGGAGGCAGTGGAGGCTGGGGCTTGACATTCGTCTCCTCACCGTTGTCTACGCTGTTGAGTGCTGTGCTCTCATTTCTTATAACTCCCTTCCAGGGCTTTCCTCTCCTTTCCCCCGTCCCAAACAAGCTTGTGGACCTTTCGTTCTAATTTCTGAAGTTGCAAATGCGACTATTACTTAATGCTATCAATAAACTTACGCCATGTCTAATTCTGAGCGCACCATTAATTGTGCAGGGCGTGATAGCATCGGGGGTGACGCTGACGGTCATGGCCTGGTGCATCCGCTTGAAGGGTCCACTCTTCGCATCAGTATTCAACCCTCTGATGCTCGTGATGGTGGCGATACTGTGTTCTCTTCTCCTCGACGAGAAATTGCACCTGGGAAGGTATCCTAGCTAGCTACTTTTTTGCTTGGGAGACACCCTTCCCTTTTGTTCTCGCCTACGCTAATCTTGTCTTCTCTGTTCTTTCCTTCGTCGATGGTAGCCTCTTGGGTGCTGTATTGATCGTGGGAGGGCTCTACCTGGTGCTGTGGGGCAAGGGAAGGGAAACCGCCAAAGTGGCAGAGCTGCCGGTGACGAAGCGCTGCCAGGATGCGGGGCAAGGGGGGGTGGCTGACCTAGACTCCGATAGCCTCTCCAACAGGCCATTGGAGGGGGAACGACTGATGGGCAAATCTACGGAGTTGGCAACGCGTCTCGCTGCAGGGACGGGAGCAAGGGCGTCTGCTGGTACAGGGTTTGATGACGGCTTAGCTAAATCATTACATGACAAGGATGGTGGTCGGGAGAGTACCAGGCAGACGGGCAAAATCGACCCATGAGCAAAAAATGAACTGTTCTGGATCATAATCATAGCTAGCTTCAGTCTACCAACTTTTCAGGCTTAAAGCCAATTTTTGTTCGCTGGGGTGCTTCTCCCTATCTTGAGATGGGAGTGCCTCTGAAGTCTCCCTGCTTGTCTTCAAAAGTTAGACTGTAGAAGTTAGTATAATCGTCATTAGATGTAAAATGCTAGCAATACAATGAAGGAAAGCCGGAAAGAAGAGAAAAAAGGTCTTATACTTCCATGATTTTCTCAGTGCTTTTGACTTGTGTAATTAATGCCCTGTGTAACTTCCTCACTCACATGAACTAGTTCGACAATGAACATAAACAAGCACAAGAACAATGAAAGTGCAAGATTCAGCAAAAAATACGTCAGAAAGTAACATATATTAGAGCACACGGTTTGCCGCGGTGGTCTCACCACTTTCTCTATTTTAAGAGAGGTATTGGATTCGATCTCGTGTTTTTCTTTCTCATTGTTAAAAAAAATAATTATCAAAAAATAAGTATATATAAAAGATCTTCAAAATAATGAAGAGGAAAATTATAAAATAAATTTGATTGACTTGACAATGAGAGTAATTAGACCAAGTTTTCATAAGACAAAACGTTGTACCTTCAATTTCATTAGAAAAATTAAAAAGCCAATGTGATCTAAAATAAGAATAGACCAGGATAGAATGTCAAAGGAAGTTCCGGAGTGATTTCACCTCCTATGTCCTTCTTCAACCTCTTCTCCTCCCCCTTCTCTCTCTCCATTTCTCTCATCCTTTAAGATGCCATGGACAACAAGATGGTCGAGTAGTTGTCTTCATCTTCACCTTGGCCTTCAAGGTGTGCCATGGCAAAGACCAAGAGCAGCGGTTGACCCAGGAAGAGCTCAGGGGGCCTGAAATTTCAAAATTTTACATAGGGAATTTCCATTTTTTTCCTGGAAACTAACACCCACCTTCACTGCCCCCCTTCCAGTCCAATTGCATGGAAGGGGAAATCTCCCTTCTTTTTATCTTACCACGTTGTTTTTCCAACCCGTTGCCGGTTTTTGCTGGCTTGAGCTTTTTAATAAGTTTCTAAAACAATGATAAAGTAGCTGTAGTTTTGGATGGAATTCTTCTTCCGCGACTAAGTCCTAATCAGATCTTTAATGGATTTCTTATTTTATGCCTCTCTTGTAATCAAAATCTTCTTTTGCGGGGACTCTTTCTCGCGCGTTCGTTGTGTGACTCTTGGTCTTCTCTAAGTGCCCCCCGGTTAAATTTTTCTGCTTCACATGTATAGAGTATAGTATGATGCTATGGTTCTTCATTCTTATAATCTTATTTCTGCTTTCTTTTATATCTTAAGTGCACCTTGGTTTTTCTCTCGCTATTTACTAAAAGTAATCCTCATGTAATCCCTCTAAAGAAGTGTGCAGCATTTTTTTTTCTATGTTTTGCCAAAGAGAAGTAGTTTGAGATTATTTCATTTTAAATTTATTATTTAATTTCATATTGAATTAATTTAAACTGAATTTTTGATATCCATTCGATGTCGGGATGCTATTTACCCACTTGTCAAAGTATATGTTGAAAAAGAAATTTACAATGTAAACTGTTTTTATGAATGAATGTCAAGCACCCGGCTTTGTTTTTGTTTTAATTTAAAAGTATTTGACATACTATGTAGTCTTATTTGTCACCCTAAAGAAATATCTTGAGTCTGCAGAGGTGTCGGGGGATCTAAGTTGGACAGCCACTATACATGAGAGACATGGACCATAAAGGCGGCTATCTTTGCTACACAACATTGTTGGCCAGAAGGCCCACACATCTGGTAGTAGGGGCTATTAGAATGTACTTATAATAAAGGATCCCGTGCGCTCGGACGCGTGTGCGAGAGCGGCCAGGTGCTTGCACGGCGCACACGGGTGTGCACGGGGACACGTGCCACAATGCGGGAGCATGTCTCGGGTGCTGCGGGGGGACGGGCCGAGCCCAAATGGGCACCTGCGGTCCATTTAACTGGAGGGTTGTACCTGGTGGTGCTCCGAGGCAAAGGGAAGGAATAACAAACACTCGAGTGGTAGAGCTGCTTGCGACGAATTAAGCCTGGCCAAGTTGCAGGGTAAGGTGGGGTGGCCAACCCAGACTCCGGTAGCCTCTGCAACAGACCGTTGGAGAGGAAAACTACAAGTAGGCAAACCCAGGGGCTTAGCAACGCATCTTGCTATGAGAACGTGAGCAAGGGCAGTGACGACGGCTTAGCTAAATCATTACATGCAAAGGATAGTGGTCGTCAAGAGGGTGCCGGGCAGACGGGCAAGATCGACGACCCCCCATGAGTGAAAAAAAGTGGACTATTCTATATAGACCACAATCGGAGCTAAGTTTTTCTTGTTATCTCCGGAGTCAGATTGAGGTAGTTTATTAGTCATTAGATGTGAAAAGTGTGACTTCCTTACTTACGTGAACTGGTTCGACCATCAGTTTTTGCAGTCACACAGACAATGAAGATTCGGGGAATTAAGCAAAAAATACGTAATTAAGAAAGGATCACACACCAGATTTACCTGAAATATCTTCAAATTGAGAGAAAAAGTCATAAAATAAATTCAATTGACTAAACAGTGCAAGTAATTAATTAAGCTAAGCTTTTCATGAGACAGAATTATGTACCATTAATTTCATTAAAAGGAACGTCACATGGACAAAGTGATCTGAAATAAGAACATCCCAAGATAAAAAGTATCAGATGAAGGATGTTAATTCTACGATTGTTGAAATAAGAGGGTTATAATTGTAATTAACTTGATGTATCACCGCTAAGGTCCCGAAGGAACAGGATTTAATACATCATCTGCTCAAGGCGTCGTGGTCTACGGTGAGTGTTTTTCTTATGACAGAGGACACGTTAGGGCACATTTACCAAATTTTTATTTTGAAATTATTTCATCATTTACGTAGAATAATAGTTAGAAAAAGATAGAACTGATCTTAGACAATCATAATACTCAATTATTTTTCACAGTTTTATTTTTTATTCAATTTAAGAGGCTCTAATGTAGAGTTCATAAGTTAAGGTTAAAATATTATCGGTGTTTACTTTACAGTGATGTGAATAGGTTGGGCCTTAACCAAATTCCAAGTTTCCGTTCACGTGTTCCGTCTCAACGGACCTAAACTCACCTAAACCCAAGTCCTAAAGAATGAGTTCCCACCACTTAATGGCTTGCAACGAAGCGTGCCTGTTGCGAACCCTTGCCTCTATGAGCACCTATTCAAATAAACTAAGCTAACTTCACAGAACATATGACACCACGTTTACCATATAAAAGTAAAATAAAGAATCGACGCAAGCCCAATCACCTCGAATCCTACCGTCTCAGGTTTTAGTTGGCCGTCTCTCTGATTTGGTTTCCTTGGCCTTGTTTCTGTTTCTTTGGGCCTTACTTGGGTTCATGGGTTGTTTCTCTTAGTGACTTTGTAGGTCTATCTCTCATTCTGTTGTTTGTGGCCCCTTTTGTCTCTTTCAGTTTGAGTGCCTTTCTCTCCTCCCCCCTCCTCCATGTTATGCTTCTATCATTTACTATTTTATTTAATGAAAATTGTTTATCTAGTGGCCAAGGTGGAGCGTCCACCGCTTCCGCAATGAAGGGATGAACGAGAAATCTCAACCCATCTTGTAAATATTGCCTTTAAAAAGTTAGATTTTTTTTAGAAAAAAAAATCATATAAAAGCTCAAATAATGTTCATGCATGCGGATGGTTTGTTTGTTTATCTCGTCGTGAAAATATATTGGATTGCGGAGTGTGATTGGCTGCTTTACATGCATACATGAATAGAGTTTAAACAAATTCTTTTCTTGCCTATGATATATACTGAGCAACAGTGATTGGCTCTTTTAGTTCGTTTCTAATACGAGATTATTTTAGCACATCTATCACGTGCATGCAGGTCAATTTAAACTCTATCACGTGAAAAATGATAAACACAGAGAACCCACCCATACAATGCTATAGGAAGCCAGAGGTGACTGAAACCTAAACCCCGAACCGATAAGCATCACATGACTCCATCTGTGAAAGAACCAGTAGACTAAAGATTGAACAACCACATGAAAGTTGGGCTGCCATCCTTGTTGCTGTGGAAAGCCCACCAGAACCAGAAAACATTGGCTATCGACCCCATTTACATAAGAATCCATAAAAGATTAGTTCAGCTTGTTGCACACACTGCATGTGTAGTATCTTTAAATCTTATTTTTTAAAAAATAAAATAAATCTCAAAATATTTTAATTTAGAATATAAGTCACGTCATCATCTGATTATTTTTAAAAAATAAAAATAAATGTAGTCATATTTTTTAAAAATGGACCTAACACAATGCATTCGATCTGATTTTTTTTATTTTTAGATAATTCAGTGATGATGTTTCTTGTACCTCAAGTTAGAATATATTGAGAGTCTAAAATTTTTAAAAAATAAAAATATTGTACATCTAAATTGTCCAGCACACCCATAACATGCAGTGAACCTTTGTTGGGCCGGCATCCCTGCTCCTGTGGAAAGCCCACCAGAACCGGAAAACATCGCCTTGTTGGCTACCCACCCACTTGTAATCTACATAAGAATACATAACATCACCCACCCCCACCCCACAAGCGGACACCCCAGCTCCAGAAGTCCTTTACTCAAGTGCCAGCTGTTGAAGTACCAAGTAAACGGAGTATAATCTGGTTTTTGTTAACCTCAATTAATTATATACAAAGATTATTTTATAAAATTATGATGGCCAAATGATATTAAATATTAATATAAATATATTATATTTTAATTCGTTTCTAATAAGAGACTATATATTCTAACAAACATGGAAAATCCACCTACATACACCTATAAGTGAACTGAGTCAAATTTTATTTTTGTTAACCTTAATTATATATCAAGATTATTTTGTAAAATCACCTTCTCATATGTACGAGGATTTAGACTATATCACGTGAACAGTGACGAACAATGGATGCGCAGTTTATATCGTAATCCTGAACTCTGATATTATATTAAATTTTATTGAATTATGACGTGAAAATCTTAAAATTGTAAGATGTTGAATGGAGATGGTTTTATTAATATAAGTATATTATATTTTAATATGTTTTAAATATGAAATTAATCTAATAAGTGTAACTCAGAGGTGGGAGCTGGACCCGTGCTTCTTGCGCTCGAGATCCCGTGTGTAAACAGCAACCGCCTTCGTCTTTTTCCGCCACGTACTGTCCCTTCTTGATGGTGATGTCTCCACCACACAACCCCCGCGTTCAGTGAACTAGAAATATCGGCAGCTTTCGGTGCACAGCGCTGCCCACCAAAAGGTCTTCAAACCTTTTATTATCCTCGAGGCGAGCCGTCGCGTTTTATCCTCGGCGTTGCGGAGGGTCCGCCCGGCCGCTCAACGCAGGATGGCTTGCAGTGACCACAAGGACGGAAATCCTAATTAACCTTTTCCCAGAGCAACGACTCTGTGATACCATACAAAAGGAAGGTAACGAGAGGGAGAGTAGAAACTCGTTGTCTTTGTATTAACAGGTCATAAGATATTTATATACAAGTTACATGGGTATCATGTAACATAACGGGACATGAGGATAGTACGAGAGGGAGAGTAGAACTCGTTGCTCTTGTATTCACAGATAAGGTACTTATACACAAGTTACATGGGCATCAAGCACAGCATGATGCTGTCCCAAGGGAAGGAGAAAACAGGGAAATTCCACGTACGTACAAAGAAGGTAGATCCAAGGGAAGGGGATAGATCCGGAAAGGGGAAAACAGGGACTCTCTTCTTTAACAATCTCCGCCGCCCATGTGAATCGACGGTGACAAGTCGCATGTATAGGACGCGGCGTTTCTGTGGGCCGCTTCGGTCTATAAAAGTGACCGGAGTCCGAGCAGAGAGGTAATTGGAAGTGAAGGGACCGAGAGCGAGATAGGCTTTCGGAGATGACGAAGAAGGCAGCCGCCACCGTGCTCCTCCTGATGGTCCTTATTGCCTCCCTGGCGGTCGGGACCCAGTCCGACGCTTTCGACTGCTACGACGCCTGCATCACCGGCTGTGCCGTCCAGTTCATGAAAGACGGTACGTGACTCTCTGTGTGTGTGTGTGTGTGTGTGTGTGTGTGTGTGTGTGTGTGTGTGTGTTGTGTCCTCCCCCGTCCTGTCTTACGAGGGTACGCGGGATGTCTCCCCTCCCTCCTCCCCCCACCCCCGCGCAAGGAAACCCTATTTCTTTCCTTTCGAATTAATTTGTCATCAAAATTTTTACCCGCTAAGCTAAGTCTCCATTGATGACCTCAACAGTGAAGAAGATGCATCGGTGCGAGCGTCAGTGCGCAAAGAAGTGCAAACGAGGTAACTTAATTTCGGTGGTGCTGGTTTCTCTACGGCGGGATCCTTTGATATTACGTACTGAATCAGTTAACTGCGTTTGGTGCGGATGCAGGACTCGCTGGGGAACCTGGACGGGGATAGAGCAGACTTCTCTGAAGAATTTATGGCGATTGGCGATCCGATAGTCTAAAAGCCGCATATATATGGGTGGTCAGAGAAGGTTCCGCGTCACCTTAATGTTTTGAATTAGTGCAAATAAACTGTGAGTGGCAATAGAAGTGACGTTTCTGGCTGCCGTCTGTTTTGAGCTTTTACAGTAGTAATATATGCTTCTGGCTACATTCTGCTAGCAAGTGTGTGCTCTCTCTTTCCCAAGGAGACCGTAGAATTCGATTCGGAAGGGTTAAACATGTCGGTACGCTTCCTCAATATATATAAAGCAACGCCATCCAGACAATTCTTGGAAAGGAAAGGTTCACCAGCGATGCACCTGTTTGAAGGGTTTCTCACGAACAACACCACCTGACCTTTGAATCCTACAAGTATGCATACAAGGACGCTATGATTTCAAGATCTGATAAAATTGTCAATGTAAATGAGGATGATAAATATATAATTTGTTACAAATTCGTTTATCATTCTAACCTTAAGATAAGTTAGTGGGCCTAGTGGGCTAATTAAATAACATGACAACGTACCATACTGCAGTAGGTTGATTTGATTGGCTAAATTGTCGGTAAATGGTTTCGAATGTCGATTTATTCAGCATTTCAGACATCATCAAATCAAACCTGCACGTCCAGATCAGATCTATTTGTTAAGGAATGGGCTCTTGAAACTGCCGACAAAAGACTGAATAGTCTGGTATTTCCGCACTTAACATGGCAAATGCGCATTTCCAAGAACGTTGTTCGCAGCTGGCGAGAGGGCAGTCACTTTTTCCCCTTTGAAGATGAGAGGCCGTCTCTTGTTGCCCCCCTGTGCAGCAGCCACAGATTTTGTCACCACTTCTGCAAGCCCTCCTGCTTAACAAGGAACTTGAGATGGCCTATCACACAACTCACGGGGAGAGAGAGAGAGAGAGAGAGGAATATGGAGAAGAAGGCAGCGGCCGTCGTGGCGTGCAGGACGGATCGGAGTCGAACCGAGTCTGCCACAGCCGACTGCTTCCACACCTGCTCCAGCCACCGCGCCGTCGAGGACATCAGGAACCCTAGTTGTCCAATTATTCCTGCCCGTTGGATATGAATCATATTTCACAGGCGGATATTGGACCACCAGATTCGGTTCTTCCCCCCCCCCCCTCTCACATCCATATCAGATAACATAAAACCTAAAACTCTAATTTCACGTTTAATAGAATTAATTTTTGACAATTTGAAGCTAAACAAAGTTCATGAAATTTAAATTGCACGAGGTGACAAAAAGAGAATGTAAATGCGTCCCGTGCCAACGGTGCAGGGGGAGGGGGAGGGTTCGATCCCGCCCCTACGCCGTGAGACGTGAGATCCCCCTCTAATCACTTCTCCCCCTAAAAAAAAAAAAGAAAATGTAAATGCACCTTCAGAATTTGGGATTTGACATTTGATCGCCCAATGGTTATGACTTTATGTAATGCGGAAACTTAGCCGATTTGAGAAAAACTTTGAGATAACAATTTGATTGATAACAGAAGATTTCGGTTTGGTATAGGGGATGAAGTGGGCTGTTACTGGAGAAGATGAAATTGGGTATCAAAAAAGAGAAAAACATAGGGAAATATCTCGGCATTCACGTCACTCACTTGAAACGGGAAGAATTTGCTTTCATGGAAGTAATGTACCGACTGAACAGGAAGCTGGCATGGTGAAAAGAATAAAATCTCTCCTCCATGACAGGGAAAAAATAATTAATTGCCCTCGTCAAACATGCTCTTCCATCTATTCCAATTTACCGGGCGGCATGTACAAGCTTTAAGAAACAGCATTTTCGTCGGACTCAAAAGAATCTGTGGAGACTTCATATGGAGAGGCAAAGAAGACGCAAAGGGGCTGTACCTCATCGGATGGGAAAAACCTGGGAAAGATCACAAGAATGGAGTAGGGCTGGGCATGATGGATCTTCAGAGTTTCAACAATGCTTTGCTCATATAGCAGGCTTTCGGAATTTGTAATGGTAAAGAGAGTACATGGGTCAACTTGGTCAAGTAGAAGTATCTAAGACGGGAACATGAACAGAGGGCACAATAATGTATCAAAACTCAAACAAAAATTGTGATTATAATTTTGTAAATTTTTTAATCTCAAATATATATCTCATTTAAGTATATTATCATAAATATCTTTTAAATAGACATAAATGGTGTAGTTATGTCAATATAGTTAATTTATTTTCGACGACGGAAGATAAATATTATGTGAAATATGTCATCAAACATCATTAAAATACGTGAAATACTTAAAATATCATTAACTTTTTTTACATATATACATATCCCTCTATGGTCTCTTATTATCAAATATACCACTCAGTTAGACATATTATCATGAATACCCTCCAAATATCTTGAATAGTTGCGATTATGCTATCGTCGTAACTTACGTGTATTTAACCCTAGTTAAATGTGAGTTAAAGAATAAAATATCTAATTTATCCTTAGTTAATAAAATAAAAAATATAAAAAACTTTGGGTCTCTCTCTCTCTCTCTCTCTCTCTCTCTCTCTCTCTCTCTCTCTCTCTCTCTCTCTCTCTCTCTCTCTCAGTTGGAACCCTTGTTGGCCGGGAGAGTAACAAGGAGAGGATGGCCTCACCGACGGTGGGAGAGGGGGGTAGAGTACAAGGTGGAGGGGGGCCTTGCGAGTGATCTAAGGAGGGGGAGGGGGGGAGTGTAGGGAGGGGGGCCTTGCCAGTAGTGGAGGGGGAGGGGGGGCAACATAGGAGGTGGAGGGGGGCTCGTTGGCGATGGGGGGGGGGGGGGCGGTGGAGTAGGAGGTTGAGGGGGGCTTACTGGCAGTGGTGGAGGGACTCATCGACGGTCAGAAGGGGGGTCTCCCAAAGTAGTTGGGTGAGGGGGGAGATTGTTCAAAGGTGGGAGCGGGGAGAGGATGGAGGATTCTCTCTCTAACAGTGTTAGATGATATATGTTACAAAATATTCATCTCTGGTCGACGACATTAATGAGAAGGACGTAGTTATAACATTTACGTCTATTCAGAGGGTATTAATGATAACATATATAAAAGAGATATATATTTGATAATAATAAACTTTAAAGATACATATATACATGATTTTATTTTATTAATTAAAAATATTAAAATTTTTACTTTTAATTTTTATTTAACTCAAGTTATACACACCAGAGTTACGGTGAGTACAGAATCGCATTCATTCGGAATATCCGGGAGGTATTCATGAAAATATGTTCCAACGAGAAGTTTATTTAATAATAAAACGATTTGTAGTAATATATGTAAAAAAAACTTTTTGATATATCTTTCTCCAACGCCGTTGTAGTTGACGCCTTAATTGATGGCGTGCGTGTGATCTCCACCCAAGCCACACACGGGCATCGTGATGGGGCAAAAATGGGCGATGATTTGACGACCAGCTGTCACCGCGTTCCCCTCAGCTCAGCCGTATTCTTTGACCGGTTGACTACTTCAGCTATTTTCCCTGAGCAAACAGGACCTGGCTTCCTTCGTAGCCCATGTGTTCTTGTGTACGGGCATAGTTTATTTTGGATAAGCGTGGCATCACAAAAATAGCGGTGACGTGTCCGCAGCCTCATCTCTATAAAACAGCAAATCCACATCTTGGATTCTCGTGTAGCAGCATCCTACTGGAAAGGGAAGCCAGAGAAGCTCGTGCGAAGAAGATGGAGAAGAAGAAGGCTGCAGCGGCCGTGCTGCTCCTCCTCGTCCTGCTCACCTCCCAGGTGGACGAGGCCAAGTCCGATGCCTTCGACTGCTACGACGGCTGCAGCACCGGCTGCGTCGCCTCCTACATAAACGACGGTAAGTCGTCTTGCGCCGCCCAACCCCACCCACCCACACGGCAACTCCACCCCGCCCTGGGTTCCCCTGCGTCGGCGGATCCCGTGCTCGGCGGACCTGATGGGGATCCCACTGTCATCCGTCGGATGTGAATCGCACGGCTGGGGTTGCCTTACCGCGATTTGTTCCTTCTGTTCCCCATCTTCTTTCTCTAATCTCTGTTCTGCTGTCTGCGGATTGAACAGATCGGCTGAGGCAGCGTTGCGAACGCAAGTGCTCCATCAGGTGCAGCCCAGGTAATCTTCCCACGCCACCGTGGGCATAAAATGATGATCGTATATGTCGAATACCTTTTTTTTTCCGGATTCCTTCTATTTGGTCCTAATTAATGGAGACCTACAAGATCTGAATCGGGTTTATCGTGAGTGCAGGAGGCGCGACTGGTGGGGGACGACCGTAGGAGGCGCCGCTGTGGCTGGCTTCGTCTGCCTGCTTCGCGTTCGCGTCGCACATCCGCATGGAAGCTCTAATAAAATTGTTTGCAGGAGTAGTTGGAGTGTTACTAGTAGGTTTTCGTTCCCTACTTACTACCGAGAGTTTCTGTAATTTCCCGTGGGTACCCTGTTTCTGCGGTGGACATCGACTACCCCCTGCGGAAGCCAGAAACCTCTTGTTCACGTCTTCTACTACTACTAGTAGTAGTTGTTAAGTGTAATGTTTATGAACTGAAATAAATGAAAGCTCTATCTAGTTTAAATAAAAGGGCCACAAGGAGTTTTTAAGTCATGTGGGCAAGCAAGCATATGTGCTCATCCTGGTGTTTGAGAAACTGAGGCTAGCAAAGATAGAATATGTAGCCTTAAATATGATTTTTGCTCCTTTTCATTGATCATTTGATGGGCAAGCAAGGGAGAGGAATTGTTTCCCTTTTATGCTTTGGGGAACTCACTTATTCCATCGTATTCTCATATTACATCATATTCTCGAGTCTCAACTAATACAGGGGTGGAAAGTTCTTTTATTAGGGAAAATGCGAGTCCCCAAAGGACAGGGAAATAGCAACCATCTTTGTGCGGTACAATCATGATAATTTCGTTAGCCACTTATTAGCTTTCATTGGACAGCCATGTGATGAGTTTTACTACTCCCGTTTAATCCGTGCAACCATCCACCTGCAAGCGGAGCAGGCATTTTGGGTCCCTTGGTATTGAACTTAAAGATGTGTTCATACTTCATATCGTTACCTTTCAACTAGAACATATTGCAAGTGTCGAGAGCTTTCTTTCAGACCCGTTGAGATGGAAATTCGAGGAGAATGAAATGGTACCACCCGCGGCTATCAATTGCTAGATCTTTTGATCTGTCCGGCATTGCTAATCAGATGAGTACAGATTGGATTCCTTGGCAGTTTCATCTAGCGATGACGGCATCTGTTTTATGTATACCTTCTCCTTCCCGTCTTCCCTGGACACGGTATATGTGGTACCAGTCGCCTGCTCCTCACCCTTCTCCTCTCTCTCAGAGTACACTGTACAGGCATGCCACCATCACGACTCCACCCGCCCATGATGCTGCAAAAAGGGCCGAACGATCCAACGCAGAACGCCGAGGAAAAGCACATTTTAGAACAATTTTTTTAATCAAGGAGTCAAGGGCGGCAGACCTTGGAACACCTGCCGGAGGAAATTGTCTCGCGCCAAGGATAAACGATAAGCAGCTTATGGTAGTCAGTGGAGTTGACATGGCTAGGCACTATATATATATCTCTGGAGAATATACGGTCCATGGCCGAATTCGCCACCAACTAATTATGGGGCGGAGGGCCATGTCAACTTAAATCACTATGGCCCTGTTTGATATTGAAATGTGACATCCAATCAGCTGAGAGAGAAATGTGGGTCTCACTCGCGAATGACCAAGTGCCCACAAGTTGAAACAAAGCAAATGACGGCCAATACTTGAAATTTCAGAGCACAAACGGAGATCAGAAATGACATGACCCTCACCGGAAAGCACAGCCACCAACGAGAACGGGAGGCTAGTCAAGCAACCATTTGGGAAGACGCATCAAGGGATACCACGTATGGTATCACTATTGATTGGCGAACGAAAGAAGCTCGCTCCCTTTTCCGAAGGAGTGCTCGACTTCTCCCCCAGGTGTTCTTTTTGACGGAATACTTCGGCAGTTCAATTTAGGGATTTGTTGCCAGTTGCTGTCGATGGATGAAGATCTAACAGAAAAGCATCGGCTACAATTTGACATACTACTCGAGCATATTTCTTGATCTGTTCTAGTAAGGGTCACTAGCGGCTTTAAATGTTTGGATTTAAGGAGTATATATGATTAAGATAGATTAATCGGGGTGGGATGAGTTGTTCTTCTTTGACTTTTTTTTTTGCTTAATTGGGTCAATTAGTCTCACTTTGAAAAGGGGTTATCACTTTCGCGGATTAAATCAACTAACTTAAGTTAATCCTAAATTAACTCGCTTTTAATTTGATAAAAAGATAGTTAATCCAAAAATAAAGAAGTGGGCTAATATACTTTTATTCCAATGTGATTTGATAGTGAGTGGATTATCCTGTTAAATTATCATATTTATCTCTCCATTAATATTTTTTAATATATCTTTCATTGTCTCTCTCTACCTCTCTCCTCGTCACTCTCTCTCAAGTCACTCCCCCCTCTCTCACACACATTAATTATGAGTTTAAGTTATTATTCATCAACATTTTTATTTTATTTTAATTTTAAGTTATTTTAATATATACTATAAATTGAATATGTCATAGAAATAAAACTATTTTTGATAAATAACATAATTAATCTCACTAATTAAAATTTAAAACACGTAAATGTCATTAATTATGCATTTTGATTATTGTTCATCTTAAATAAATTTTATTGTACTTTATTTTTAATATGTTATATAAAATGAATATAACATGTAATTAATTTTTTTATAAATAACATCAATAATCTCACTAATTAAAATTTAAAGGTCAAACATAATATTAATTACGAGTTTAGTTTACTATTTTCATCTTAGAAAATATTTTATTAATATTTAAGTATTTTTAAAAGTTACTATTTATCTTAATATCTTTATTTTTAACTTTTATAAATATTTTTATAGATTATATATGACAAATATATCATTATAGTAATAAAACTTTTGATAAAAAATATTATTATTATTATTACTAACCAAAAAATTAACCATGATAAAATTTATGACAATATGTGTTTGTGTGTGAGAGAGAGAGGGGTGAACATTTATTACGGGTGTGAGAGAGAGGGAGGGAGGGTGAGTACATGTGTGTTAGAGAGAGAGAGAGAGAGAGGAGGGGTGAGCATTAATTACGTGAGAGAGAGAGGGTGAGCATTAATTACACGTGTTTATGAGAGAGAGAGAGGGAGAGGGTGAGCATTAATTAGGTGTGTGTGTGAGAGAGAGAGAGAGTGAGAGGGTGAACATTAATTATGTGTGAGAGAGATAGAGAGTGGAAGAGGGTGAGCATTAATTACGTCTGTGTGAGAGATAGAGAGAGGGTGAGTACTAATTGCAATGTGCAAGAGAGAGAGATAATGGGGCAGACGGTAACCTTACTATAGAGGTGGGATTCAAAACTCGGGATTATCTCATGGTTAGTCTATTAGAATGTCTAATTAACCTTCGGCCCCCAATCAAACCTCAAAATTGATTAGCCCAAAGTTAACCACAGGTTAACTCGTTTCCACGGTGAGACTTAAAGATAAAAGGTGAGTTTTGTGAATCTATAAAAAAAAAGGTAGAATAAGTGACATGTGGCGGGGTACTCATCCTAAGCCACTTCAAAAATAAATTGGGCCCAAAGGATCGATGACTCGGGTGCCAATATTTTCCCTTCCATATGCAAGGTTATGAGCTATCTAAGTCCCATTTCCAGGCTTATTATATCAGATGGGAGGTTTAATCTATGAATTGGTGAGGGTCTATAGATGTCCAAATGTTCTCGGTAGGTGCCGAGACCCATTCAGAATTTTTTTCTCCACTATCATAAGTCCTTCGAACTCAATAACTCAAGATAGTGCGTTATATATATATATATATAGGTGGAAACATCACCTGGACTGGAAGAATTGTCGTAAGATTGTGTGAAAAAATCGTCAGTAATCGTTGAGAGATTGCTCAAAATTTTGAATACCCTGATTAAAAAGGAAAGTTTGGATACGTTTCATAATATGATGCACATTCTCCATATATTCGTCAATCTGCCACACGGGAATGAGTTTAGATGTAAATCAAGGTTCACCTTCGCAAAACTGTTAGTAGATGTTATCTCTGAGATATAAGGTGAACTATTTTGTTGTTTATAGCTGTCCTAAGACTTAACCAAAGAGCCTATGTCTCAACAGTACTAATATCTCCCTTCAGTAGGGAGATCTTGGGTTCAAACTATATCTACAGTGGTTGTGCACGAGGCGGAATTGTTGCAACTGTGTGGAGAAATCCTCCTACTTAGAAGAATACTCGAGTGACTGTTCCAAATTGTAAAAACTCTGAGCCCCCCCCCCCCAAAAAAAAAAAAAGAAGAAGAAGAAAAGTCTAACTACTTGACGTATCTAATGCTCTAGATAATAGCTTATGCGCAGGAATAGTTGTTGAACTTGTTTTAGGTAAAGTAGTCGCAGCATGTTAGAAACCAAAACATGACGCCGATCACATGTTACGGAAGCACCATCAAGCTCCCGGACAAGGCCTGAAGTGGCCCCAAGTCGGGGCCCAACTCCTGGTGGGCCCGAAAGGTCATGAAACCCTACAACAAACAACCAAATGAGTTTGAAGCCCAAAACTAAACAACAGTCAACTCCTCGTCCCACTGGGCCTCAACTACAGGAAAAGGTCCTGCCGGGCCCATTGAGTCAACTGACAGTAAAAAAATCAACTATGACACTAAGGTCAATAGTCAAGTCCATGGTGTTCGGCAGAACCGCAAGACAAAAGTCGACCCAACGGGCATCAAATTTCGGCCACCGCACTTCAGGTCTTAAGGTCAACTCTCAAGTCTCGCTGGGCCCGCCAATTCGGTAGTCCAAGAGAAATGTCAAAGTCAGGCATCGGTCAAATCTAACTCTCGATGTGAAGTAACTCCGGTGGTCAAGTGTCAACCAGCTGAGGCCAGAAAATCACCGGTTGTCCTAAATGGACCCACCGTCTAAAGCCCAATCACAACATCCAAACGGCTGAAAGCAGTCAAACTCTGAGACCTCAGGTCAAAGTCAACCTCACGGTGTGGGTCCTAACTTTCTCTGTGCATTTGAGTCTGGTCCAGTTTGATGGCTTACATTGTCAGATTTTTTTTTTTTTACCGGGTCACTTACTGGAACTCAAAAAATTGAGTCTTGAATTCTCTCATGACATCTCTGACGCGCGAGTTAGGTGACGTACTGGGGAGAGGTGGGCACGAATACGTCACCGCACCCCGGTTAATATCGATTGTGTGTGAGTAGAAAAGGTGAGACTCACCTTTTCCTCTCTAGTCGACAGCGTATTCGCGCTTCTTTATCCGTGCATCAAAGACACCCTCAAGTAATAAGAGAGTCTAGGTTTGAACGAGAGATATCGTGATTCCCCGTGAGGTCAGATCACTCATGTTTAATCTGTGCAGCCATCCACGCGAGTCTTTTTGAGTCCCTTAAAATTGGGCCAAGATTTATTCATATTGTTATCTTTTGCTCGGCAAATGTTTCTCGTCCTTCAAAAGCGGCCTCTATTTCTTTTCATTGGATCATCTTCAAGTGTTGAGTGTACGTACTGCTGCAGACATCAAATGTGAGCCCTAAATTTTTTCATCTACTCGGCACTTGGAATCGGATGAGTCCAGATTGGATTCCTTGGCAGCTTCATCCAGCGGTGATGGCATCTGTTTCATCCGTAGCTTCTCCTTCCCATCTTCCCTGGACGTGGGTAATCTACCACCATCCGCCTGCTCTTCGCTCTTCCCCCAGAGGACACAGTACAGGCCTCCGACCATCAGGAGTCCACCTATGACGCTGCAAAAAAGGCCAACCAATCCAATGCAGGAAGCTGAGAAAGACCACAGTTTTTTTTAGAAGTGAAACCAACGGAACTCCAGCAAATGTTCGGTTACCTTCCAGCGGAAACTGTCTCGCCGAAGATTAACGATGAGCAGCTTATTGTGATAAGGAGGGTCAGCGGCGCCCACATTGCTGGGACAACAGGACCAGCCCTCTCGATGCACCAGGATTGCAAGTAGAATGAGACCCCTGTCCCGACGATCCCCTGCGGGTACATGTATTAGTTTCAAATCGTAAGAACACTACATGGCAAGCGAAGATTAAGTTTTCCCATCACCGGCCAGCCGGGTGGGGAAGCAACACTATAAGAACATGATTTATAGCTAGGTCGGCGTGGTTACGCAATAAGCCACGGAGAGGAGTCCGACGTCCAGACCCAGCTTCCACCGGCTGAAGTCTCTCTCAAAAATGAGGCCTGTGAATAGCGTCTGGATGGTGCTGAAGAGGCACACGAATGTTGTGAACAGAAGCTTGGACGGGTACTGCTTCAGTGCTCCTCCCCGTGTTTGCACAGATCAAACAAGGGGGTTAGTTCCTACACACACATATAATCCTCCCTCCATTACCAGAGCTTGGCCACCCCTTTGAGTTCGCACATATATACGTACCTGGAGCACGAGCCAGAGGGACCATCCTATGTTGGCAAGAAGCATTATGAAGCAGCCTTTTACCCATGTCTTGCTTGAAGAGGATCCGCTGTTGCCCGCTGCACTTGTCTGATGGCCAGGCCCAGGCAGGAGGAGCAGGGGATGGTGGTTCAAGGATTTCAGCGGCGGCCCTTGGTAGAAGGCGATGACCATGACGCCTGCGAGGCAGAATGCTACTCCCAAGATCTTGGCGATGCCGACGTGACTACTCAGCTTAACAGCCTCCATCCTGCGTCGGGAAGGGGATGATGATCAGAGTCAGACAGACGTTTTTGTAGAATTAGTAAAGATCATGATTCATTTGAAAACTCGAGAAATCCTGTAGAGGTGCACTTGTTGTGGTCAACGCTTGATAAAACTCCGAGACGATTATTTTAGTTACAACGCGCATCGAAAAGGCAGTAATCACTTCTTTTCCAACCAATGTAGAGCTCAACCTCATCCGTACGTAGATTGAATGATCCCAGGGTTTATTTGGTCTCCACTCACCGTACTAGATTGTTATATCGATATTATTTTTAATGTTACAACTAATAGCGGGTATTTGGTTATATATGTTCTACCAAATCTGAAACGAATATATTGATAAAATTTATTTTAATAAAAATTTTAATTTTTTTCATAAAAATTATTATTAAATGATAATTTTAAAAATATTTCTAAAAATATATTAATAGATATATCATTATGTAAATCTGAATTGTGTAAAAATATTATTTTTATTTATAGATATATCACTTTTTGTCAAAAATTTATAAAAAATAGACTTAAATGTATTTATACACTA
Source organism: Amorphophallus konjac (assembly GCA_022559845.1). NCBI lineage: Eukaryota > Viridiplantae > Streptophyta > Magnoliopsida > Alismatales > Araceae > Amorphophallus > Amorphophallus konjac. The sequence continues at coordinate 21,532,185 of CM040128.1, forward strand.
TTTGAATTAACGCAACAATATGTCTGTTAATATATTTTTTAAAAATAATTTTTTAATAAATTCATCTTTAATAATAATTTTCGTGTAAAAATCTCAAAATTTTATTACAAATCTAAACATGTGAGGAGGGTAAAATCGGCATAGCCCATGCAAGGCCCATCGACGTCAAGCCCGCGTCGGCCCGAGGTCCGTAAGGAAGCTGACGGATCCCCGACAGCCACGGCCCGTGACAGGCGGCCCAAGAGGGCTGGCCATCGGATTTGTCAGTCCACGACGGGCATCAACTGAGGCATATCATACGACCCTCCGGTGACCAAACGTTACCTCCGCCATCATTGGCCTCAACTCCACTAAAGATGAGCACGCCCTACGGGTGCCATAAGACTCGCCTAAAGGCCGCCCGACTCCGAAGGAACAGATGCTCAATGAAAAACTCCTCACGATCGAGGAGATACGTTACCCCACGACTTACGCCCTTACCTGCTAAGGGATATGCCTCCACCGCTAGGACAACCCCTATAAATAGACCTTCGACGAGGGGTGAGGGAGACAGACACTGCAAGACAAACTCCGACACATGCTACGCTGTCAAGCCCGAGAGCGGGTTCTGTAGATTAGAGCTCCGGTTAGTTTCCGAGCACCCTTTCCGCCTAGCCAGTACTCTCCGAGTATCTAATGGGCGTGGCGAACACTCCTTCGGAAGCCCGACCACCACTCCACGCTTGATCAGTCGCCTCTCGGCTCTCTCTCTCTCTCTCTCTCTCCTCCGTCTCTTCTTAATCCCCGTCCTCCAAAATTATGACTTAAGCATCGGGGGGTTATCTCCTGGAGTAACGTCCGGGACTCCTTCTGACGTCGTTTCTCTGGTGTTTACAGACTTCCACGGGTGATCGGACGATCTTCCCCTAATAAATAAATATTAAAAATATGGTACAGAGTTCGAGAGACTATTTTCTCGCCTCTATGACATGTACAATAAAAAAAATATATAGATATTCTGTCTCCCTCCACATTATTCATTCCCAACCTTAACCCTTAGATTATCCTCCTCCATATTTTTTCTAATATTAATTTGAATATTCGCATTTTATACCTTCTTATCAAAACTCTCGCACCGTCAAAGTTAGTGTTGTAACCAAATTAAGGCGTCAGATGGTGAGACTTCGCAGCTCTACCTGAGCAGAACAGCCAGGATGAATGTGATCACGGGTATGGTATTAGTTGTCGCGGCCGCCAAGGTAGCTGTTGTATAATCGAGAGCCACGTAATACAACTCCGTTGTCAAAGTGGCCCTGCCATTGGAAGAAAATCCCGAATAATTAGTTGAGGCCCCAAAAAAAAAATCTTCTCTATTATCTTCTATACACCAAGCACAGGTAAATGAAAAAGCAGGCGTACGTGCGTACGTACCCACAGAGAGCCAGCATAAACATCTTGAACAAGAGCTTCAACGACAGTGGTGGAGCTCTCTTCCTAAACAATCGTCGACAACTTAGGTGCATAATTAATTAGCATCACACGAATATGGGAACTAACCTCTCTAAATTAATCTGGTCAGTAATTACGTACCTTTCGGAGATTATAGCAATGGGTGCTAGGAAGATGGTTGCCATTGCTTGGACGTAGAAGTTGATGACAAAGGGGCTCATACCGCCGGCCAGCGCGGCCTTGACAAGAATCTGCACGCCCGAGTAAATGGTTCTAATGAGGATGAGGGTGAGGTAGAGCTTCCTGTCCATGGTCGTCGATATGTCGGGCTGCGTGTGCCTCTCTCAGGGCCGTGGCTTGTTATATATATGGATGGATGGCATGGCTCTTTGTTTGGAAAAACTTTGGGATTTTCGACACAAGTGGCCCAATAAAAGAGATCAATTAATTAATTAATTAGTTTAATTAATTAATTCATGGCCACCTGAGTGGTCAGAAAGCCAAGTCCACTACTCAAAGACACACGTAGGCGAGATTCCCAAACCATCGGTTCGGGGACAACAGAAAGGATTCTTGACAAGAAAAGGGATTCAGTTTCTCCACGACCCTGTTCTTTATGCTGCTCCCTCCTCTTTTGGGCCAAATGCCGTATGGATGGACACGAGCAACGAGAGAGAACCCCGACCCCGTTGAAGGATCCAATTCCAGGGCATGACTCTTTGCGTACAGACTCTTGAGACATGTCAAGCGTGCATACCTGAATAGGTGTGAAAATTATTGGGCCAATTTGAGAATAGGGTAAGGTGATAAAACAGATGAGAGAGAGACACACAATCACGGTAATCGGGTTAGGTTAACATAAATGACCCTTAATGATGGGTCCCATCTCTCCCTCACACACAATGATGTTAACCAAGTTAGGTTAGTAAATTGACCCTTAGACTCAATTTGTTATTCAAATAGTCCCGCAGAATTATTCACTCGATGAGAGAGAAATTAGTGGGGTCCATCGACGCCTCTCACACACACCGCCTTTACCCGACGTCGAATATCGCATTTGACCGAAAAGAGTCGAATGCACACATAATTCTACCCCATTAACAAACAGGGCCTTAGAGAATGCCAACGATGGATGTGTCAATAAACTATTTTATGATCGCATAATGATCGGTTCTCATGTGCCATAAAAGGACGAAATGATCATTTTGTTCTTTTTCACACAATGCGTTACACTGTTGGAATTATCCTGTGCCACTAAAATCTTTATAGATAACCCGTATACCCCTACGTTTATGTAATCTATCAGTATATCCCTAAAATCTATTAATCAGAGTTGTTATTATAATCTTAAAGTTTAAATTTAGGGGGGGTATATATACAGGTATAATTTTTAACGGCATGGCGGAGGGTTCAGGGCATATAGACTTATTCAGGTTATGCGGGTAAATTATATATAAAGAATATGACATATAAATTATTTATAAAGAGTTCAAGGATATAAGGGTAACTCTCTCTACATTTTATTTTCTTTTATTTTTCGTTAAGTATCTTTTTTAAATAAGGAGGGGGCACCCGAGATCGAAGTTGGGATCTCTCTCAAAAAGAGAGACGCGGTGAGGCCATCACGTCAAACCTTGGGCTACAAAACACTTACACTGGCTTAGTTCTTTCACAAAGTGAGACCACCCTACATTATATTTTCATGACAATCTAATTGCAACAATGACTTACCGAAAAAATAAATGTAATTGCAATAATGAAAATTTTAGGATTTTTTTTGTTTCTGATGAGGTCATAATTAGATATTTAAGTCCCATCCGACAACACTGAAAAGTGCTCTCTTTTCTCCCTATCTCTATCTAAGACCGCGTTTGGAGATGCACACTCGTGCGGTTTTCGAGACTAAATCCTCTGACAACGTTTAATTGATATCAAATGAGCATCGTGAGTCTCGGTGTTTGATCGTTCAAAAAATCTTACAAGAAAGAGAATGTAGATACATGAGCGAGTCTTCAACATGAAATCCTATAAATAAGTAGGTATGAGTTAGATTTTGAAGATTTGTAATTATTATAAATCTTGCTGAGTTACGAATGAGTACGAGTTTGAAGATTTTTACGAGAATGTAAAAGGTAATATATATTCCAAACGCGGCCTAAAATTCATAATCTAACTTTTGAATAATTTGACGTGATAAGGGTATATTTAGTGAGATTTTTAGGGGGTGAAGATTTCAAAGTCATAGTTCACCTCCTGTTGTGTTCTCAAACGAGACCTTAGATGGACCTTAGCGGGTCAAAGAAGATCTTGATCACGAGAAATGACAGATGACCAGTTGAGGTGAGAAGTGACCTTGGTGCCGGGATGATTTGACCCTCCGAGATTTTTCCTCTCCAAGTTGACTCGAGGATCATCGGCCATGAATGTAGTTGGACCTGCAGAAGACCCAAATGGGCTAAGCTCTTTCAAAGTGGTCTGGGCGTCCAGCCAACTCTTCGACTCAACTAGTCTAACTATCACGAAGGAGATCGGTCTCAGCCCGCCAGCGCATCTGATTCCGACACCATCACTCTAACGCTTCGCCCTTCTAGGGTTTATTAATCGAAATTATTGTTTAAAAAGAAAGGAATAAAAGCGAAAATGGATCCGACGAACCAGATCCTACTTTAGGTTAAATTTATTTTAAAGCCGCAGACTAGCACCAATCAATGCATGGAATTTTTGTTGCATGCATATCAATGGCCCCTCTCGTTGTTCTCTTGGAGTCGGCATTCCTAACGTGACTGTGTACAGATTCTTACAGTTGCTCACAATTAAGTAATAAAACCTTAATTCATTTCCCTAAGTTTCTTCCCCAAGAACTGTACATCTTCCCCCTCCTTTGTTTCTGCTCTGAGCAATGGAGGCAGCAGGATCGCAACCCGCCGGAGACTCCCTGCCCTAGACCTAGACGGCCGGCAGCCGTCCACTCCGGCCCGGGGCCCGTCGCCACCGGCGACCCCGCGACCCCCATCTCCCATCTCTCCTTCCTCTTCTTCTTCTCCTGCCACTGTGTCGTCCCCCCCCCTCCTGTGTTTCTTCTTCCCCTCACTGTTCCCTCTTGTTTTTTTCACAACCCTGTCACCCGTCGACTGCGTCCTTCGTCATTCCTCCTCCACCTCGGTGCAGCGTGAGCGCAGCAGACCCCATCGCCGGCGCCGCCGTTGCGGTATCCCACTGCCGATCCTCCTGCCGTGGCCTCCAATCACCGCTGGCAGCCAGGCCATCGCCGCCCTTCCGGTTCCGGCTTCCTCCGCGGCGTTCGCCCCCGCGAACAGGGCAGCTCGCCACCCACCCACGACCGTGCCGGCATCCTACGCCACCGTTGACGCCTTCCCAGCACCACCAAGCCCACAGCCAACTCATCCCCTCTCTGCTTCTCCTCGAAGCTTCTCACCCTACATTGGCCTCTCCCTTCTCTCCCCTCTCTTCTTTGTGAACGACTTCCCCCCCCCCCACTCCATTCAAAGCACCGCCAGCCCTGTGGCCACTCCCGGCCCCTCTCCTGGGCACCCCCGCCGTTCCGGCGTCCGTCCCGGCACCGCCCGGCCGCCACGCCACGGACAGGCTTCGCCTGCCTCCTCCCATGGGCCACCATTGCCTGCGGTCAGCCACAGGCCACCGTCTTCCCGTCCCTGCCATCCACGCATAGCCGACGCCGCTGCTCGGACACCCTCCCGGTGTGCCCAATCGCCACATGCCCGCGACCGGCTCCCACCGGCTGCGTACGACTACTGCTGCCAGCAACCCCCGCCAGATCATGCTGCCGCTCGCATCCAGCCGAGTTCAAGAACAGCAAGTATTGTTCACAGCAGGCCCAATAACGGTCTCATTCTAATTAAGACTGGCCTGATAGCCCTTTCTTGCTCGGTCGGGATCGTGGCCCACGTCACTCTGCAGCCACTATAATTAGCGTGCGGTCGCCTGTCCTACATCACATGATGTATCCAGCTAGTTTTTCAACAGGTTCTCTGTTTCTTTTGGTTGGACCATCTTGAAGTGTTCAGAATTTGTTTCCAGACCTGTTGAAATGGAATTTCAAAGCGAATGGAGTAGTGCTATATTTTTCCTGTTATTTCTATTGAAACGGTGAAAAGTATAAACATACATTGTAAGGTCCTTGGACCTGCGGCTCGTTAGTATATATACCAACAGGCTCTAGCATTCACGGCGACAACAAATTAATCCCACAAAGCTTTGAGAAACTCTCACATTTTCTTTTTTTGCAGAATAGGCCGGAATAGCTTTCAACGAATTACTCCATAAACATGGGTGAAATCGGGTCATTTCGGAGCCATGGATAAATTGCAGAAGTTATGTGATACTCTAGAATTTGGCATGCAGTGTGCTCACTGCAACTTTTACATTGGAGCCATGGATACAAAATTACGAATCAACATCGCTCTATCTCTTACCATTTTACCTGGGTTAATTCTATATCCCAATCATATATATCTTCGCACCATACATGTCATACCTCTACGTACTGATGCATAACAAGTGTGCATCACAAGGCATTTACGAAGGTTTTGAGCTAGACTAGTGTAGTTCTGATGATATATATCAGATCCATGTGAATCCTAACTCTTTTGATCTATGCGGCATTTGGAATCAGATGAGTCCAGGTTGGATTCCGTGGCACCTCCACCCAGCGGTGACGACATCTGCTTCGTCTGTAGCTTATCCTTCCCATCTTCCGCGGACACTACGGGCAATCTGCAGCTACCATACGCCTGCTCTTTGTGCTTCCCCCAGAGGACGCTGTACAGGCCCCCCACCATCAGCACTCCGCCTACGATGCTGCAAAAAAGGCAGAGTACAGTCCAATGTAGAATATTGCTGAGGAAATCCGCATGCATCTCGGAACAGAACTTTCAACCACGGGATTTTAGCAGACATGGGAAACCTTCCAGAGGAAATAGTCTCCCCGAAGATAAAGGATAAGCAGGTGATTGTGATGACAAAAGATAGCGGCGTCGACGAGGCCAAAACAACTGGACCTGCCCTCGCAATGCACCAAGATTGCAAGTACAACGCAACCCCCGTCACGATGATCCCCTGCGCAGTGCACGCGTTGGTCTCCATCATGAGAACACGATGTGGCATGCGAATTAGAATTACCATCACCAGCCGGCCGGCTGATGGGGAAGGATATAATAATTAATACAAGTACTAGAGCAATGTAAGTACTTATATATGGGGTTAACGTAATTACGCAATAGGCCACCGATAGGAGTCGGATGTCCAAACCCAGCTTCCACCGAGTGAAGTCCCTTTCGAAAATGAGGGCAGCAAAGAAGGACTGGATCGCGCTGAAGAAGCACACCAACGTTGTGTACAGAAGCTTGGACGAGTACTGCTTCAGTACCCCTACCTATGTTTTGCACAGATCAAACGAAGGGGTTAGCGGAAGACTTTGGGCTGTCCCGTCCTATAAATATTACATGCATTTAATTAATTACCTGGAGCACGAGCCAGAGGGACGCTGTTGTGGCGGCGAGCAGCATTAGGAAGCAGCCTTTTATCCATGTCTTGCTTGAAGAGGATCCACTGTTGCCCGTTGCACTTGTTCCGTGGCCGAGCAGTAGGGGATGGTGGTTCAACGACTCCAGCGGCGGCCCTTGGTAGAAGGCGATTGCCATGACGCCTGCCAGGGACAACGCTACGCCCAGGATCTTGGCGACGCCGGCTAGACTCTTTATCTTAACAGCCTCCTTCCTGTGCCGGCCGGCGGAGCGTACGTGATGACCAGAGTTTGATAGATGTTTCATAGAATTATACATCATGATTCATCGGAAAACTCAACGAAATCTCGTAGCGGGGGTGTGCTAATTAATTAGTTGCGGTCGATCGAGTGTTGCTACGTAAGGTCCGAGGCACCTCTTTGAGTGATTTCTGATGATAATCTTACCAGCAGATAACCATGCTCGAAGCGAACCAAGTACGTACTGTTCAGACACACTAGCTAGCTCGTAATTGATGATCAGTAACAATGCATGACGGAAGGATTTTACCCTGCCCATAATCGTACGACACTTTGAAAAGAAAACACATCGGAAGACTTCAAATCTCCTTCTTCATTGACGCTAATTTGTGCATTGAATAATCTCGGATGCGCAGTGAGGTTTGCAGCTTTACCGGAGAATAACAGCCAAGAGGAATGTGATCGCCGGAACAGTGTTCCCCACGGCAGCGGCCAAGGAAGCTGACGTATAACCGAGGGCAATATTATACAGCTCCAAGGTGAGTGTGCCACTGACATAATTTAGAGAAAATCCAAGTAATTGAAGATCGATCCAAGAATCTTCTACAATTTTCCTTAATTATATACCGGGTAGATTTCTAGAGGCATGCACACAGGTGACGGGTAAATAAAAGAAGGCATGCGCATACCCACAAAGAGCTAGCAGAAACGTCTTGAACAAGAGGTTAAATGATAGTGGTGAAGCTCTCTGCCTGAACAATCATGTGTCGATATTTAGATTAGCACAATATATATATGAATATGATAATTAACTTAAATAATTACCTCTCTAAATATAAAATATAATCTGATTACCTTTTGGAAATTATAGCAACGAGTGCCAAAAAGACGGTTGCCGTTGCTTGATCATAGAAGGTGAGGACAAAGGTGCTCATACCGGCATTCAGCGCAACCTTAACAAGAATCTTCCTGCCTGTGTAAAGGGTTCTTACGAGGATGAGGGTAAGGTAGAGCTTCTTGTCCATTGTCGATGTAGGCTACATGTGCCCCCGTCTCAATGCCATGGCCTTCATATATAGATGGCATTGAGACTAATTAACGTGGCTTTGTTTGGCAAACTTTGGGTCGCGTTTAGACACAAGTGGCCGGCCCAATGAAGGATCAGATCAATGAATGGCCACTCTGAGTGCATGGACATAAAGCCAAGTCACTACTCAAGACATCTTCGTACGTGAGATTCTCAAGCCATCGGTCTGGGGACAAAAGAAAGGATTCTTGACAAGAAAGGGATTCCTGACACCGTTGAGAATAACTTTTGGGTCGTGATCAAATATGAAAACAAATCTATGAACAAGAAATTGCTGATATCTATTATTACCATTTGGGGGGGGGGGGGGTAGCATGCAAGTGAGTCATGATCGATCCTTTAGATTATTAATCCCCACTTTCCCAACATGAAAGTACTCTGATGGGGACAACCAATGTGCGGTTCCTCAGCCGCCAATGTCCTAGAGGTCAGAACATGATCAAGGGGAATGAGATGACAAATTAATTAAAATGGGATAACCCCCGCGTCAAGCATATGTGATCATGAGAGAACAATTTGCTTCAGTGTAGGATAATAAGATGAATGAGCTGGAAGCAAATTATATATGACAGCAAGATGATTCAACTGGAAACAAAGTGTAAACTCTTAACAAGAACAATTGCGAAGCATGCATGATGAGTGCAAGAAGTCAATATGTATGCGTTATCTAAACTTATTTAACTTCTTGTACTTTTTATGTATGTTACTATAAACATATCTACGGTGTTTTACTTCCTTTAATTGTGTTTTTATGTTCTATTTATCGTAAAAAAAACTCTATAAAGGTTGTCAATGAAAAATTAAATGGTGAAAATGATGTATTACATTCTCAGTTCTGCACTAGTATACTCTTCAGCCGATAGTCATGTCATTCTTTCACTTGTAAATATATTTATGAAGTTTAACTTTTCATTATGATTGTATTTTTTATATTGACATACTTTGACATCATTAACCAGCTTGATTATAAGGACAATTCACATTCCCAAAACTCTTTAACCAAACGGTACTTTTAGTCATATTCATGAGCAAGAAGAGGTGTGATCATCTTTCATATATATGTCAATCTTTCATATGTCAATCAATAGATGAAGTTTGAATATCTTCTTTTACAGTAATTAATTACTTGCTTATTATTGGCAAAATGACACTTGCTATTTACTTAGCTTTAAGTTTGATATATAGTGCGATAGAAGGAAAAATTATCAGTAAAGATCCAAGCAAGATATATAGTACTGGATGGGCAACCTGCAGGTGATGATTATTATGAGATGTATGTGACCAAGGTTGTACGTGTAAGCATGAGACTACCCACAAATTAAGCAAGGACATTAACATATGAAGGAAACTGTATTCAATGGATTAAAAAATTTGTAAGTCTATTCCCAGCCTTAATTTGTGTATAAGATTTGCCTAATTTCATTTCATATTTATTATTCATAGTAAAATCTCTTACACCTTCTTCTTTTATTTTAATTCTTCGAAAATTTTGATGGAGAGACAAACATGATGAGACTATAATGAAAAATTGTAAGTCCTTTATCTTCTTTAATTATATAGTACATCATTTTCTATGCATATATAATTGCAATTTCATACTAATTATATCACATTTTTTTCTTGTAGGAGATTCAAATTGAGGATGAGTTTGAAGTTGAGGAAGAAAAATTTGAAGTTTTGTACTTTCACAATGTAATTTGACTTTTGTCTATTTTTATATTTGAAGACAATGCATCTTTGTGAACCCTAACTGCTGTGACATGTAGATGATTGTAAAGTTTTTGTCCTTTAGTGACATTTGAATGATGACCATGTGGAGTTAAATGACAAGTATGGATGTCAATGGATGTATAGTATTATTGGTGACAAATGAATGATTGTATGAATCAAAAGCGATAAAATGTATATAAAAGGCAAAAATATTTCATAAAAAAGGGTATAAAATATGATTTTGTATTATAGAAGGCAAAAATATCTGTCTTATAAGACAATATAACATACATGTTTTTTGCCTCACATAAGAAAACAAGGCAAAAATATGCCTTTTATAGTGGTTAATGAATTAAGGCGGATTTTTGTGCCCTTCATGTTATGAATGGAAGGTGGTTCCATCTACATTTATTTGGAACAATTAGTGCCTTTATTTGTAAATTTACAAGGCAGAAAACGGTGTCTTCTATGGAACCAAAACCACCTAATTCTATAATTGCTACCTTCTAACATTGGTTTTTCCACATTCTATATATTGTCAAAGGCGACGTCATATTCGAGGGTGAAAATGGTTCTCCTTCTATGGGATAAAAGGGCGGATTTCCTGATTTTGTAAGGCAAATGTTCTCTCCTTTAGGGCGTCTTTGACATCCGATTAAGTTAATTAACCCGACGGATGAGAGAGAGAGTCGCACTAACCGGTAGCAAAGTGGCCTTTAAAGATTATGTTTTCAGCAGTACTGAAAGCTACTCCTCTCTTTTTTAAGGCCACCATGTTATATATAGAAGGAAACAAATAAATGCCTTTGTTTGGAAAGCCTTAAGTTTAGACACAAGTGGCCCAATAAAAAGACATCAAATGGCACCTTGGTGATCATAATAAAGTAAGTCGCAAGTCTAGATATCTTATGTGATATTCTCAAACCATCGGTTTGGGGACAAAAAGAATTGATTCTTGACACAATTAAAACTAAAATATGATAATAAGTTAGTAAACGAGCAATTGCTTAGATTTATTGCCATTTGGGACACAACTTATGGGTGAATGATCCTTTGGAAGCCCCCTCTTCAAACATAAAGTTCTTTTTATGGGTCAATTAATAAGCAGTGCATTAATTTTCTCAACCACCGATGAGTACGCTGAACATAAAGGATAGTGGCATGACCAATGTTATTATATTACTCCTATGTGCACCAATAGGAGTGGAGTTACCAACCGTTGCCGCAAACTATATATGGTTCTAGCAAGTGCTACTCATGTGGGTAGAGAACTCAGATCAGTTTCTACACAAGTCTATGGCCTATCGAGTGGATTGACACATGAACGAGAGTCGCCCTAACTAGCCAAAGAATCAAATTTCAGCACATGACTGACACAAACAGTTCTTACATTTGTCAGATGTAGATATTTGAATAGTTGAAATTTTTATTAATGTCACTGATTTGCAGAAAGGTTATTTTACGCTTGCAGAAAGATCAGTATTAATGTGAAAGTATAAAAAAATTACCTACTTTATTCTTTTAGGAAAATTACTTATATACTCTTAATCTTTCAAAATTATCCATATACCTCTATCGTATTTACCATGATACTCTCAAAATCTACTAACCAGCGATCCCATGCCCCTGGAGTTAAAATCGAGTCACACGGCGATGATGGACCATATGAGTGGATTGTTTTACCTCTGGTGCATGGAGAGATAGAAATATATATAGAGAGATATATAATCTGAGAGGGGCGAGGCCAAAGGAGGTCTCCCCCTCTTTCGGTGCTGACAAAAAAGAGGGGGAGAGAGAGTGACATGGAGAGAGATGAGAGAGATAGAGAGGAGAAAGAGAGAGAGAAATAGCGGGGAGGGAACAGGACGCCATAAGAGAGAGAGAGAGAGAGATAGAGAAGACAAAGAGAGCGGGGGGCCGGGGAGGGAGTGGGAGGGTGTCTGAGGGGGTGTTCCCCTCTGGTGTCGACGTCAAGCCACGGATGTAGAGAGAGAGAGGGAGTGGCGGGGAGGGGGAGGACGTGAGACGAGAGAGACCATATGAGAGAGAAAGAGAGAGAGAGAACGTCATGTCACGTGGAGGTGGGGGGAGCAAAGAAAGTCGCTTCGTAAGGGAGTAACTTTCACCTAAAGTGGCTCTGACTCAGCATTAATTTACGGTTTTAAAATTTTAAAAATATTAAAAAAATATGAACTCGTTCTTATTTGAGGAGATCGAATTCCACTCTCTCTCACCAGTCTATGGCCACCCTCTCTTTCTCTCTCTACAATAAGGGATACCGGTGCACTCCCCTCTCTTTCTCTCTTCGATCGTCTCCTCTCTCTCGATCTCCCACCCTCTCTCTCTCTCTCTCGATCTCTGCAATAAAAGATACCTACAAGTTTTATAAAATATTATAAAAATATTTACATATAAATTTAAAAAATAATATATTATAGTTAATATATAATAATAAAAATAAAATATTAATAAAATAATTGGGCCTATAAATATGGTATGTTTTTTAGGACTATACTTACGGTTTTAAAATTGTGACTGTTGTCCACCTATAGCTACGACTTTTGGCATATATATAGGTTTTAGTCACTACGGAATATAATTATAACTAATTCCGTAGGTAAAGATTTTAACTACGATTCTCAGAGGTGTATCCGTGATTTTTTTCCCATAGCAATAGCCTTGTTTTCTTGTAGTGTCGCAATCTTGAAGCATTGTCTACAACTTTGCTAGATGTTTTTTGGACAGGGGCTCAAAGGTCGGCTGGCACCTAACAACTGCATCACAATCGTCTATTAGATGAGATCCCAAAGGAGGTCCACCCGTTGACTTGTGGGGCCCTCAACATCCAGCTTGCGAGTTCTTTGCTCGTCAAGTCCTCATTTACCGAAGATATCCTCGCCGCCCCACTATTTGGGAAGGCCAAGCTGCTATCGAAAGAATACTTAATTTGATGACGTCCAAATTTCAACATCTTCTTGATAGTCCAAGGAGCGGCCAACTTAGTCAAGTGTCTGCTCTTACCGATGATACTAACTAAGGCTGCCTCAACCTTGTTCAAAACCTCTCGATTGGGTCAATAGCCAACTTCGTGTAACTTGACTAAGCTTTCATCGACCACTTCTCAAGAACTAGGGTTACTTGATGACCAGGTGACCCTCAAGCAATATTTTGTCAAGTTCCACATTGAGACACTCCAAATTTTAAACCTAAACCATTCTATCGTCGTCTCAGCCATCATAGATGGACAGGACCACCTACTAAGACATCCGGGGTAATTCACTCAGAAAGAAACATTCTATCTCATTCTAGGAGCTTGTCACTAAGGTGTACAAGTATATCAACTAGCAATCAATCTTTATGGCTTATGCCCCCAAGCCATCAAATTCAACCAAAAAAAAAGAGAGTGTGGCGATAAGTGTGTAAAACAAAGTCTGTTGCCGTTAGTCATCAGTAATGACTAGCAACTCAACTCAGTTTACTTTCACGATAAGTGTGGCGAACTTGGCATCACACAATGGTTTACCTTGATGGCCCAATCCCAAACAAATGGGCAGGCCGAGATAACCAATCGCACCATTTTGCAAGGATTGAAAACCTACTTAGATGAAGTAAAGGGGGAATGGGTAGATAGTGGACAAATTGCCCTCTATCCTATGGGTATATAGGATGACTAGTTGAGCTGTGATAGCTAGGTGAGACACCCCTCAGAATCCAATTATTTGAATCTTGTATAAATAATAAGCTCTTGCAAGACAACCTAGATCTCGTTGATGAGCTCTAAGAAGAGACGGCTAGCCAAGGCCTATATCAAAAGATTGTACAATATATATCACAACCAGTGTGTAAAATCATGTCGACGTCATATCAGAGACTCACCATCAGACACACCCAAGTCTCCCATGATACCGAGGTGGGAAAACTACTACGTACCCATGTGAGAAGAACCCTATAAGGTATTAATTGAAGTATTTCCCCACGGTGTGTAACGATTAGAGGGCACTGAGGGCCGAGCAATTCCCCGGGCATGGAATGCAGAACACCTTTCAAAGTACTATTTATAAATGTGCACACCCTATTTTATGAAAATATTTCAATCACCTCGTGGCATGCAATCTCTTCATCGTAAAGTTAACAAATATCTAAATCTTCACTCGGACAAATTCACAACCATCCAACTATTCCTCAAATTCATTCGCACTAATCATATGTGCATTGACTCAGACAAAATTGCTCTCATTCGACTACTCAGACAAAATCACAATCATCCAAGCATTCACTTGGATAAATTTGATCTCATCCAAGTAATCACTCAATCAAATTCACTCAATCACCTGAGCATTTGCTCAAACAAACATTCTCAATCACATTCGCTCAAATCATTCAAGTATCTACCCATACCTCGGCACGTAAGAGACTGAAATTTGAAATGACCACACCCCAATACAATGCAACACACCATTAATGCGGGTCATACACACGTAGAGCACCCTCGATGGACGACAGACTGACCAACTTCTATCACTCTGCCGCTCAAAGTTGACTCTACCCTTCGGCCATCTCGATTACCTCGGGTTGACCAAAGAGTGGGGTACCAGTGATTGGGCAATGGACCGAGCGGGCCAGCAAAGGGCTGAATGGCCCACAAAGCCCAACCGTGGTCGAGCCAAGAGCCAATCCAATCCATCATCCGGGCCTTAGCCAACACCATGAGTGGCGACCAGAGGACTTTAGACCCATATTGGAGATTAGACTTTGATAGGAGAAGAGACCCTCTATAAGGTGAAAATTATCTAATCAGGCACGAACATCTTGCAAAAAGTATTTAATACTCATCTTTGTCATTATCTTTGACTCAAACTGACGTGATCATTAGAGGGTCTTTCACTCTAATCACTTGGGAGCTTAGGGCGACTTTGACATCGGAACTGTCGACTTGTTAACTCAATCGATGAAAGAGGATGCGCGGTGGGGCCCACACCTCTCCCTCACACACAACCCCGTTAACCGGGGTCGGTTAGTGTACTCGACCCAGGGGTCGAGTGCGCTAACCGGGAGCGGTTAACAAAGGCGGCCTTAATGATCTTGCAAGACTAGGATTCAAATCACCCTCGCCCCTCTTCCGGATCTCGGTCACACTCGGCTATGGGTTCCTAGTTGGCTAACCAAATTAGCTGCATCTGGGTCAGATCTCACCACTCCAATAACAATTTAGTTGTAAACAACCGAAAGGTATAAAGAATTTCTCTAGGTGGTCTATTGCATGCTTTCCTTTCCTCGGGTTTTTATTAGCCGACATTCTTGTTCATAAATAAAAGAATAAAAGTGTTGATGGATCCGAAGAACCGGATCCTGCCTCAATGTCCCAAGACTAGGAACCAATGGCATAGAATCCTTTGCATACGCATGGATGTCCCATCTCTTTTTTTGGTTCTTGGAGTTGTCATGCCTGACATGTAACCGGATTCTTATATTTGCCTACAGATTACGTAATTGTATCTGTAGAGAAAGTGGTGCCCATGGCCAAATTCGCCTCCAACTTAATGGTGCGGAAGGCCAGAGTGCCCAAAGGATGGAACCAAACACCTGGCCATTAACGCTTAAACTTCAGACGTCAAAAGAGGATCGGAAAGGACATATATAAACCCTCCCTCCGCGAAAGCACAGCCATGAACAAAAATGAGAGGTTAGTCGCATAATCATTTTTTTTTAACTGAAAGGTAATACTTACAAGGTGGGACACGAAGAGAATCTGTTCATCCTTTTATTACGGAAGAGACAGGACGTGCCACTCCAATCACCAAGCAAACGATTTTTTATTAATGAAAATAGTAAAAACATAACAACCATTTGGGAACACGCATCAACGGATATCAAATTTGATATAACGACAGGAAAATTAACAAATAAGTGCTCAAGTTTTTTTTTAAGGGGAAGTGCTTAACTTTTTGGAAGGACTTCTTTTGACAGAATATTTTGGCAGTTAGATTTCAAGACTTGTTTCCAACTGCAATCGATGGAAATCTCTCCCGTGTCAAAGCTGTGTACGATATTGCGTGGATTATTCATAATCTAACCTCCCTAATTGCATTCCCAAACACAACCTTAGTGGATGTGGTATATCTAAGACTTGCCGTACGTAAACTATTTTTTTAGTATAAAAGAAAGAAGTGTTTGTTTAGTAGTTGTCCTAAGCCTTGATTGTACATATAGGTAATAGCTTCAGTGCAGCAATAGTTGTTGTACAGGCCAGTTTTGGATGAAGTTAGCCCCTGCCGCCGCTTCCTATCTAGACCAAGTAGTTCTTTGCTACTTTAAACAAAGGAATATTGTCCTTTGCTATTTTAACTTGTTGGGCTATATATATAGCTAGCTATATATTCATTATGAAAAAAACAGATGGTAAACAGGAACGTCACACACCATCAGAAAGGGAGGAAAAGCTCTCAAGAGAAGATGGAAGTCCCTAGAGGAGGGGGAAATGTGAATCTTAATTACTGATGGCATCAAATGTGAATCTTAATTACTTTGATCCAACCGGCCGGCATCCGGAATCAGATCAGTCGAGATTGGATTCCTTGGCTGTTTCATCCAGCGGTGATGGCATCTGTTTCATCTGTTGCTCCTCCTTCCCGTCCTCACTGGACACAGGCAATCCACCGCCATCTGCCTGCTCTTTGCTCTTCCCCCAGAGGACACAGTACAGGCCTCCGACCATCAGCGCACCTCCTACGATGCTGCAAAAAGGCCAAATTAACGCTGAGGAAACCGCGTATTAGAACAGATATCCAACCAATTAGTGTTTTAGAAAATCTTGGAACACCTTCCCGAGGAAATTGTCTCGCCAAAGATGAACGACAAGCAGCTTATGGTGATAACGAGACTCAGTGGCGTCGACATGGCTAAGACAACAGGACCTGCCCTCTCGATGCACCATGATTGCAAGTAGTACGAGACCCCTGTCCCGATGATCCCCTGCGGTGCATGTATCAGTTCCAATTAATCATAAGAACGCGATAGATATGGCCCGGTGGGGAAGGAGTGGTACTATATACACAAGAACAAGAGATATATATATATATATATATATATATATATATATATGGGTTGGCGTAGTTAATTACGGAATAAGCCACCGAGAGGAGACCAATGTCCAGCCCCAGCTTCCACCGTGTGAAGTCTCTTTCAAAAATGAGGGCTGTGATGAACGACTGGATCGTGCTGAAGAGGCACACGATTGTCATGAACAGAAGCTTGGAAGGGAACTGCTTCAATACCCGTTCCTGTGTTTGCACAGATGAAACAAGGGGCTTAGCTTGGGCTCTCCTTTCATTTTACATGTACGTACGTACGTACTTACCTGGAGCACGAGCCAGAAGGAAAATGCGGTGCTGGAAAGAAGCATCAGAAAGCAGCCTGCCACCCATTTCTTGCTTGAAGAGGATCCAGTACTGTTGCCCGTTGCACTTGTTCTGTGCCCGAGCAGGCGATGGCGGTTCAAGGATTTCAGCGGCGGCCCTTGGTAGAAGGCGATCGTCACGACGCCTGCCAGGCAGAAAGCTACTCCCAAGATCTTGACTACGCCGACGACACTCTTCATCTTAAGAACTTCCATCCTGCGTCAGCCGGCAGAGCATGCATATATGCAGGGTCAGAGCTAGTTCGAGAGACGTTAATTTCATACAACTCTCAGGCAGTAGTGATACATATATATACTTGCAAGTACTTTACCCGAGAAGAACAGCCAAGGCAAACGTGATCACCGGTATAGTATTGACTGTCGCGGCCACCAAGGGAGGTGATGTATAATCGAGGGCGATATTGTACAACTCCATGAAGAAGGTGACCCTGGCATTAATATTTGGAGGAAATTTTCGAATAAATGATCGAGGACCCTAATTAAAATCATCTCTATTTCTTATATATGTACACCAAGCCCAGATTTGCTAGAGAGCAGGGAAAGGGGTGTACGGCAGGTGAATAAAAGAAGGGATGCATACCCACAGAGGGCTAGCACAAACATCTTGAACAAGAGCTTGAATGATAGTGGCGGAGCTCTATTAATCCTGAACAATCATCGATCTAATTAGATATATATTTAGCATCGCACGAATGTACGTACGGTAGTTAATCTCTAACTTATAATCTGACGATTACCTTTCGGAGATCATCGCGATTGGGGCTAAGAACATGGTCGCCATTGCTTGTGAATAGAAGGTGAAGACAAAGGTGTTCATACCCCGACTCAGCGCGGCCTTACCGATAATCTGTACGCCCGAGTAGATGGCTCTTACGAGGATGAGGGTAAGGTAAAGCTTCTTGTCCATTGTTGATGCAGGCGATCGATAATGCGTCTCTTTCAAGGCCACGGCTATCATATATATATATATATATATATATATATATATATATATATATATATATATATATGTATATAGATAGATAGATGGGAGAGGAATTCTAAGATGGCTTCGTTTATTGGAAATGTTATCCAGTGTTTCCTGGTAAGTAATGTTGGTTGATTAAAATTAATTAATTAATTAACCTGGGAGGATTTGTTAAATTGATTCATAATTTCTGGAGTCGATTTACGCTTGAAACCTGTGATCGAGGTTGTGGTCCACATAGCGGACGAAAATGAAAATTATTTTTATGACTAACAAGTTCATGAAAATTGCGATATCTTCTAACGCGCGCGTTTTCCATAAGTTGCATGCCCCAGCTAGCTGGGAAGAGTTGAGATGCCATGAAAAGGGAAGCCCGCGCGCAGCATTTGGTGAGTGGCCAGTGCACTTCGGGATTTTAAAGTTGTCTTACAAATTAATTAATGAGAAAGTTTGTGGCGGATGACAAGTAAGGCACTAGTCCAATTAATTAGGATCACTTTCGTGGCTTATGGCAAATTAAGGGAAAGCTTCTGTTCTCTAGTTGACGAATTCTTTATGTATCTAATTTATAACGAAAGGTTATTATTGTTTGCACATTCCAATTAATCCCTAAGTGACATTACATTGCATTACATGCTTGTGTGAGTTGGGGATCACCACCCACTTTGTGATAACGAAATGTTTATACAGTTAATTCTTTATCTAATTTATAACGAAATGTCATTACAAACTTTTTTGTTTTTTGTTTTTTTTGCAAGACCTCCGCGGTTGCAGAATACATTCTTCTATCGAGCCGGCCCATATACTATACTACAGGATCCGAAGGCAGAGAAATTGGGACAAGAAGCCATCTTAATATGGAGAGTTCATCTAGTTCTTTCTCAAAACGTTTTGTAGGTGCACAGCCTAAAGTATTGTCATTCTTACGATGATTTAGTTAACAATATTTTTTGGCACGGATATATATAGTTTAATGTAGTGCTTCAAAACCATTGAAAAATGAATGCTGCTGATTTACAATTTCTTAATTTGCACATAATCTGCACGCATTCTTAATATTTTTTTGAAAATCGTACTTAGCGCCGGTGACGAATTGATTTACTCTACAATTTTTATTCTAATATTATTTTATTTTTAACAACATCAACAAAAAATCCTTTAAGGGCTCTCCTGCTCTGCCCTTCTGGGGTTTATGACTAAAAGTCCTTGTTCCATAAAGAAAACGGAAAAGGAAGATGGATCCCAAAGACTTCATTACAAAGAGAAGAGAAATGTTGGTGTTTGCCATTTTTTCTCACATCTTCGTTTTACCATCCAATTTTCGAATATAAGCTTAAACTCAGTACGTGCTCCGAATTAAGGTCAAAATGAGAATGACAAAAAATACGATTGTAAAATTAAGGAGAAACATTAATTACTCAGAAAGCAAATCTTATCTTGGAGTAAAATATGCACCAAAAATGTAATTAATTATACGATCTCTCGTACGTCCTTTGAGTACTTTCTTGATCGAGATCGACGACATTTCCATATCGTTACCGTCGTCTCCATATATATTCTTATAATTACTTACAAAAACTAAGTAAATTACGTCCCTCCACAATTAATGTGAGGTGATCTATTAGCATATACATTCGCCACTAACTTAATGATGGGGGCGGAGGGCCATCACAGCCTCGTCGATCACCACCCAAGTGCCCAAAAGCATGCAGGGAACCAAAGCAAATGACTTAAATAGTTTAAACTCCAAAGAACAAATCAAGATCGGAGAGAGGAAAGGACAGGACGCACAGCCATCACCCAACAGGTAGGCGCCCCTTCTTTTGGGTAGGTAAAGTTTCTTTTATTTTTAATCAGGAGGGAGAATCATGTATTAAACTCGAGACTTCTCTCGTTTATAAGAAGAGGGTGTTCACTCCGTCATTGACGAACGAGAGACATATATAGATAGTCACCCTTTGATTCCAAAAGAATCCGTAGTCCACCCGGCTGCCCCTTGTTTAAATAAAAAAAAAAGAGAAGCTAGCTGTGTCATTCCCCACTGAAATTAACCACAAAGCACTCCTAAAGTAAGCACGCATGCATATAAATTCCTAAACCCGGGACCGACTTTGATCTTTTCAG
Source organism: Amorphophallus konjac (assembly GCA_022559845.1). NCBI lineage: Eukaryota > Viridiplantae > Streptophyta > Magnoliopsida > Alismatales > Araceae > Amorphophallus > Amorphophallus konjac. Next base: position 21,552,661 of record CM040128.1, read on the forward strand.
AGGTTTTCTTTCCTTTTGTCCTTCAATTTTATCGATCTTAGTGGATCAATAAGAGAGAGAGAGAGAGATGTGTGAGTAAACGTTATTTGTTACTTGTTACACCCATACACCACCGTAACATCTCTACGCACGTACGTTGAGAGCCCCACGCTGCGTACACCAGGGCCTGAATTTGGGAATCTCAACCGTGGATTTTGGGCCGTCCTCCAAAGTCTCTCCACATGTAAGATCAGAAGCCACCGTTTGACTGGTCATGAGAGCTGCTAATTAGAGTTTGGAGGTGAGAAAAGAGGCAAAAACTTACTTGCCTCTTAAATACAATTTCCTATTGCGTTCAAAACAGTATCAATAATATTAAGTAGATCATTAATGTTAAATTTATATTATGTTAAATATATTATATTTATATTTAAGCGTATGAAAAATTTATTTATTTTATACCATTAATTAGTTATCACTTTCCATTGTATGTATATATATGCACATACACTGCATCGATCAGTAAACCTATGTCTGTTTTTGACAAAAAAAATACACATTTAATTTAATTACATATTAAATATATATCATTAATAAGTTCTTGTTTGAGTTTAGACCATTAGATGAGATTCTATTCCACATCTACTTTGAGGGGTCTATGCATGTATAGATAGGTTTACATATATATGGATTTTTTGGTTTTTATCATTTATATTTTTTGCGTTGTGCTTTTATTATTTTTTTACTTTTCTCAATAGGTAATCAATTTACAATTATTCATACTTGATGATCGAGTTTACCTTTAATTAATTATTTAATGACACTTCTATGAGTTGTGTTGCTAAGCAGCGAGCAGCGTTAGGAAGCAGCCCTTTACCCATGTCTTGCTTGAAGGGGAACCACTGTTGCCCGTTGCACATGTTTTATGGCCTAGCAGGTGATGGTGGTTCAAGCATTTCTTCGGCGGCGGCGGCGGCCCTTAATTGGTAGAAGGCAATGACCATTACGCCGGCCGGCCAAGCACAACGCTGTACGTGCTCCCACGATCGATCTTGGCGACGGCCACGCGACTCTGCTTTAATTATTTTAACAGCCTCCATCCTGTACCGGGCCAAGCATGCATGATGAGAGATTAATATTTGAGAGGTTTTTCGCGGAGTTATCGATCAAAATCCCGTAGTGGTATTATGCTTAATCAGTTGCATGCGCGCGGTCAAGTGTTGCTAAGCAAAGAATTCGGGACAACTATATATCTTTTTTTCATGCTGTCTGATGATTAACCTTAATTATAACCAGCACCGCAGAAACGTACTCTCAGAGCAAACCAATTATATATTCAGATATATTCTGGATCGTAATTATTGCTCAGCAATAATGATTGAAGAAATTGCCCTACGCATGATAGCACACTTGGAAAAGAACATACAGAGAAATTAATGAAGATTCCAATAATATTCTCGCACTCCATTCAATATATATAACAACCCCAATCTAGCTAACTAGTCTGTAGATTTAAATTATGATAATCTTAGATGTATAGTGAGATTTGAGGCTTTACCCGAGAAGAACAGCCAAGACGATCGAATTATGTGATCACTGGTACATGCAGTATTATGCAACGCAGACGCCAAGGTAGCTGATGTATAATCGAGGGCAACATTGCACATCTCTGATCAGGTGAAAGTGACCCTGCAGGAACTTGGAGAAAATCCAAACAATCGGCGGCCCAAAGATCTTCTAATGTTCTAATTATATATACACCAAAAAAGATCTCTGGAGAAACAGGTGACAGGTAAATAAAAGGGAAGACGCGTACCCACAAGAGCTAGCACAAACATCTTGAACAAGAGTTCAATTAAATGATAGTGGTGGAGCTCTCTTCCTGCATAATCATCCGCAATAAAATAGCGCACCACAAGAATATGCATGAGAATAAACCTATAAATTATTAATCCGATTAATTATACCTTTCGGAAATTATGGCAATAGGTACGTAGTAAAAAGATCGTTGCCGACGACGCTTGTCGATGGAAGAGGAAAACGAAGGGGCTCATACCGCCATCCAGCACAGCCTTAATAAGAATGTCCTAATTTTAACCTAAAATATAGAGGTTGAGTTTGAGAAAATTCTTCACATATATATATAGAAGAAACACTTCCATGAATTTTCAATATGACATTAAAACTAGTCTAAATCACAACACCCCTCTTCCCCAACACTGAACCAACCGATTTGAGATGTCCAATGGGTAAATGAGACTCTAATATCATGTTGAAGACCTTAACCCTAACACAAAACCTAGACTAGACATTGAGTCGAGGGAGTCCTCCACATGCATATATATAGAGAGAAAAGACAATTATGAATTTTTTTTATATGGGACTAAATCAACAATATTTATAGAAGCAACTAATTTAATTAAGATGGCTTTGCTTTGAAATTTTAAAAGTTGGTTTACCATGGGAGGATCTGTTAAATCATCAATAGATCGTACTCGATTTATGCCTCAGATGCTTTCGATATCTCTGATCAAAGTAATGGCTTACCATGGGAGGAGAACTTTCGATGATGTTCTCCTTGGCGGCATCTTGATGATCTTGTTGATATTTTGGGTTGTAATTTTTAGTTAGATGTCTTCTTCTGAGCTCTTTAGATCTTGGCTCTTGTGTGTATTGACCTCTTGCCTCGCTTGTTTGACGTCTCCCCTCTCCGGAGCTTGCTCTCCATTGTACCCCCCTCCTCCGATCCTTGCTTTAATTTTTACATGTTATATATATAATCCGCTTGTCTGGTGGTCGTGGTGACACGTCCTGTCCCTTCCACGATGAAAAGATGAACGGACTCTCTCGTTTCCCCCCTTGCAAGTATTATCTTTCAATTAAAAGAAATGTGTCAGACATGTATTTACGATCATAAGTTTATGAAAATTAAGTCATGAATTTAAAAGTCATTTCCGTAGGCATATATATGTGACAAACGGAGAGCTTCTTCCCCGACGTGCATGCATGCTCTGATTGATTGACTAATGAACGAGGAAGGGTAGCTGTTTGCAGATTCGATCCAGTCCTGGAGCAGTGCAGACATGTACAGCAGCCTTCTCCCACCCAAGTTCCTGGTTGGCACTTGGCATCACGTACTTCCATGAGTTGGGGATCGATCATTACACGATCGATAGTGTCCGATCTGAATTAAAAGGTATAACCTTTTATCGATGTAAAGACTGCTGCGCTTACAGAATACAATTTTGTTTTGAGCCGGTCCGCGTATAACTTAATTATGTTAAAGGTTCAAAGATTGGGATAAGAAGAAGCCATATCTTAATTGAAATTTTATTTAATTGTCCACATAAAATTATCAAAATAAACAGGCTAAATTATAATGTGATTATATTAGCATAATCATCTTCACTTAACACCTTAATATTTTAGTTAGACGACTCAATCTAATAAAATTTAATATGACATCAGAGTTCATAATTATGATCTCAGTTGCGTATCTCATATTTGCTAAGATCTATGTGATAGAGTCTAAATTGACATGCACGTGAGAAGACGTGTTAGAATAGTTCCGTGTTATAAACGGATTAAAATAGGATGTGTTTATATTAATAGAGCCCTCTCAATTGAACATCTTAAATGTTTTAGTTGGATAACTTAATTTAATAAATTTTAATATAAACTTTTTTGTTTTTGTCCATGGACAACTTAAAATCTGTTGCATTTTTTATCTATGACTCATGACGATTTAATTAATTTTTTTGTGGCAGACAGTTCTAATGCTTCAAAACCATTTGGATAGATCCTCGAATCTTCGGAAGAAAGTGGGCGAATAACAAGAGCAACTTCTTTTTAAGGCATGCACGTGGTTTGCCTCAAAGCATTCGTTTGCTGACAAAAGGAAAGGCACTGGGATGCTTGACGCAGTTAAGAATATTTTTTTGAGAAACATTTGTTGCATATCTTAGATATGTGCATCAAATTTTTTTATTATTTTTTAAAAAATTATAGATATTGAAGTTGATGTCAAAACTAGCTACGCATTCATAAGAGGCACATCCCATTCGGACTATATATTAGAAAAAAAATCAAAAACATGAAAGAATAGTAATAGACTGATATGATATTTCAATTGTTTTTTTTTCTAGTCATCCGATCAAAGTGTGTCTTATATTAATGTGTAGCTCAGCTCGGCCTCTGAATTCAAGACATAATTTTTTAAAAAAAAATATTAATGTCCACTCAAGGTGTATAATTATGTTAGATATATACTGTTAAAATTTGAGCATAGTCCTCTGAATAATAGTCTTGTATTAATTAAATGAGTTGTGATTCATATATTTATAACTCTGAATCTATATATCTCGTCACCGCAGTTTTATAGATTTCAAAATATTACTCATATGCTTTTGGGTGACAAAGTATACATGCCTGTCACCAATCGATTGCCGGCCATGTTCATCACTGTTGGCTCGGGAACAATCACTAGTGAATAGTCTGTTGGCACTCGCAAAAGTAAAAGTTTCATGGGGTACGTAGGAACTTGAGAAGAAAGGCAATGACAGGACAGAGATCCAAAGGAGCGGCCGGCCAAAGCAAAGCCCCGGGGACCCCAAAAGAGGGACAGACAACCATGCGGATGGAATCCTGCTGCTCCCCACTTTGTAGTGGAAGGTTTCCGGCCAAGGCTTGGTGATCCGCTGCTGCCTGCGGAGTTTATCCAAAGCGAATAATATAATTGCTGCAAATCATGTTGGCACGACCTGATGTGAAAAAAAAAAAACAGGTTAAGAAAAAAGGTGAGGCATATTTTCTCTTCCATGTCACGTCAGTGACATAGAGATTAGTGAAAGTTTAATTTACAGTAAATCTATGAGTTAAAATTGGTTATCGAGTATTACTTATGTAAAGGGTCTCAGTAATCGTTCCCCTTAATGGGCGATTTACTATCGATCCCTTGGGGGAGTTCTCTTAAAGCCCTTCTCCCGACGTATCCTCGGCCCGGCCTGCAAACCATGAAACCCCAATTTCTTGGTGTCTCGCAGAATTTTCCATTCATTAACATGACATGATGTTTGTTTTGACGTAATAATATTAGACTTCAGAGTACAAAACGTACAATTTTGTGGTTTCTCAAGTTATGCACAGGTGAGGTATAATTTATCAAAAAAAAAATTTATTTTTATGGATGCAAATGACACGGGTTGATTCACAACTTAACCCCAAGGATACAGTTATTAGGCTGGGCAGACCAAAAGACCGACCAACAAGGCCCAAGCCCACGACTGCTTGGATTGTGAATGTAGGCCGCCCAACCCTGGTCGCCGGTCGCTATTTGCGCAGCGCGGCCCAGACTCTACTTGGGGCCCGCTCTTCCCCTTTTGAAGTTGAGACCATATGTAAAATTATTTTCTTTTATACTAACAATGTGATCGTGCTTTCACAATTCTCTCGAGAATGTTTTCTGTTGATCTGAGATATTTTTCCGAGGGCACGTTTGGGAACACCGATGAAAAGGGGAAATGATCTAAACTTTGAAAAAAAAAAAAGGCAATGGATTGACATCTCAGAACTTTGGCCTTTTATGACTTGGAAATCCAGAATCACATTTGGATGTGTAGAGCCCAATAGATTATGCAAGGCAAATGACAAATGTTTCCTTACTTTAATCCTTTGGGATTGGCTTCCATTGGTCTGTAGGAAACCGCTGGGGTGCGGCCAAAAATCTACTGTATGGGAAAGCCGATGTCCGCTCATGTGCCGGAATGGAAGAGCACCTTCCATACAGATCCAAACACCTGAAGGTTATAACACTTGAGAAGAAATGAGCCCATTGGGCCGACAGGCTTCTTCCATGGCCTGTCAAGTCTCCCTCGTGTCGTGTGTGCATCGTAAACCGGTAAGAGTAATACTCGCTTCAGATCTTGTTTTGCAGATTTTGTTGGCATGTTCGTTTTCCCGATGTCATATGGACTCCCATCACAATACCAATCTTTGCAGCAAGTATTACAAGAACTACCAATGGCAACTAATGGACCTATTCCAGTGCCAATGGCTTCTAAACGAGATTACTTGATATTCCGAGTCAATTTACTTGTCATTCCTAACTCTGATTTATGATTTAATTTCAAATAAAAAAGTTGACACTAACATAATATGTACATCATGCTATGTCATTCCCATCACTTCATCTTCTTGCAGCTGTCTGGGACTGGTGAGGGTGCTGGTGGCCATTGGCCCACAAAGTATCCCGAGCTGTCACCAATTTAATCTCCTTTGCCAGGAGGCCCAATTGTCAACCGTTTGTTTTCAGCTTGGAACTTGGCCTGACGACGTTTCCCCACATCCATCCAATTAGTTGACATGTCGCTCTGGATCCTCCCTGGAAATATCGTCTATCAAGTAGTGGGAAAACTCTGGTAGTACATGACAACAACAGCCCATCAGACCCAGCATCTGGACAGAGGATGGAGGATGAAAATTTGAGTTTTACTTGATGCACATCCAAGATGTGTTGCACAGTTTAGGTGTGCAGCATCTTTAATTTATTTTTTAAATTTTTTTGAAGTGTCTCCTAAAATATCTTAACTTAGAGTGTAAGTCACATCACCATGTGAATATTTAAGAAAATTAAAAATAAAATAGACCGATTTTTAAAGAATAGACTCAACATTATTCATTTGATCTGATTTTTTTTTATAATCCAATAATAACGTGACTTACATCCCAAGTTAAGATATCTTAGGATCCACTTCAAACTTTTTTCAAAATAAAAATAAAAATCCTGCACACTTAGGGTGTGCATCACACCCGGATGTGCATTGAGTCATACTCTGAAAATTCCGAAATTGTGTTATGCCATCATCCAATCATTTTAGGGCCCATGCCAAGCACATTATTTAATGGTGCAAAGGTGCATGCCTCAGGATAAGGGATGAATAATTAGTTGATCCATGTATTAAGCTTAAGATCATTTGATCAATATACGCATGTTCTTCGCAAACCCAATTGGGTGATGGGAACCTAACACTGCTAGAAAACTCTAGGTTAACATTTTTTGAGGATTAAATGTGAGTTAATTAATTTTTTTTCAAGAGTTAAATTTGGGACCTACCTTGCATGAAATAAAGTCCTTTTAAGTTGACTCATCTTTAAACAAATTAATTAGATAATAATGCCAGTTTTCAATTCCACAAACCATTGATGAAACGGGCCAATGGTGTGGTTTCTCACATCGTAGCATGTGATAGGACTAGACGACAGATTTAATCCTTGGGCATCCCCCAACCGGAAGCACCGAGGTTTGGGCCGCCAAATTATGGGCCACCCTGACTATAGCTAATGGACCCCAGCCACTTTGAAAGGTCCAGTTTCTCGTGATTCCACTCCATACAGGCTAGAGGAATACTTGCGGGAAACAAATCATTTTTCTCATTTTTTTTCTATTTTTTAAATAAAAATTTTATTAAAAAAGAGAAAACTATTAAACTCAGAGGAAGACATCCCACCTCACCTCCAAGAAATAAGCGGAAAAAAAATAATGATAACCACCCACACCCCAGTTTTTTTGTCATCTATTCCCCATCATATCAAGCATATGCAAACCACTTGGGAGTCTTACTTAAGACTTATGTCTTTCATTATAAAGCCTTGTAACGTTTTATAATTATTTTATTTTATAATATTTTTAGTTGTTTATTTGACTATAAAATAGTGTAAATGGGATTACGTACGTAGGAGTCTCACCTGACACTAAGATTTTCTTATTTTGATTTGCAATCGATACTTGTCGAAAATCAAATTAAACCGGAGAAAAGCTGAGTTGAATTTAGATCGAACTTATAAAAAAATCATACACAATACTTCTGATTTTAAAATCAGAACAGTACACCGGTTTTATTAAACCAGTTATTCTAAAATCAGATAAAGACAACAAAACAAACAGCACCTTAATAAACAAATATGTAAAACGGGACCTGTAATTCACTACGGTAGTACCATCTTCGGGTGGAATCCCAGCCGTCGATTTTGTGGATCTCCCGAATCGTATAAGATTAGAGATTCAGAAAGCCGCAATGTCTTCGTGCATGCTCCCTAATTTCATAGAGTACTGATCTTCCTCTTCGATCTCCTTATTAGTTTATGTGCCTTTGTATTATCCCAAGGGGCATATGTACGAATTCGGATCATTGTGACCGAGATCGACCATTATCTTCATCGACAAATTTAATTAAACATATAATTATTTGATATCATAATCCTATTAAGCAATGCCATCAATAGATCATACCAGTGTAGTATTTCTCAGACATCAATTTAATATGGATTGTACTTCAGATTGGGATTTTGGCGATCTAATTCGAGCCCGACGTCTAACCTCCCATGTCTCCTTATTCTCGTCCTTTCCTGGCCTCTCTCTCTCTCTCTCTCTCTCTCTCTCTCGCGCTTGGGGGTCCCATGTAGCTACCTAGGTTAAGTTAGATGCCCATCTCTCCACCTGCTCCGAGCAACAACTGGACACACGTCGTGGCGTGGGACGAAATTCGGATGCGACACCTACTACGATCAAATGAGCAGAACGGAACGGAACGGGTCGACGATTAAGAAATTAATAGAAGTGGAGGATGACGACAGTGCTGCTCATGACGTACTTATGGGAACATGTAGATATCATTTCGAGTTTAAGAACTAACTAAACTCTCTTGGACTTGTTCCATCCCCTGCCGGGGATCGACACATACGATTCGAGACTACTTGGAATCTTCTTCGATGATCTGCTGGCTCTCTCTCTCTCTCTCTCGTTTACGTGGGAGGAGCAGCATGCATGTAAAGATCATATGCACAAGTAAACGCCCCATATGATGCATCACGAGCATGCATGCATATATCTCCCAATTGCTGGAAACGATCCTTGTACGATACTGTCTTAAACATGTAGTGTCAGCATGTTTTAGGGCAATGCATGCGGTAATTAATTAATACCCGTGCAAGCGTCCATGCACCTTCAAATTAATACATATTATCCCCGGTGAGATGCACCAATGCGCATGCAAGCGTGAATATATATTTGTTTAATTAACCGCGAGGTGTCCCCCTCACGGCCGGGCATCATCGATCGAGCCGTACGCTAATGATGCATGGTTAAAGAAACCCCCCACCATGCATGCATGATTCCATGCATGCGACGTCGGAACATGACACGTTAGGTGAGGCGATGACATGTAGGAAACAGAGCATGCCATGCCGTGCCACGCCACAGCTAGCCGAGGGAACAGTGAGAGAGAATGGCGTGGGGATCGATGACACATGCATGTATGCCTCCCTTTTTAAAATGGAGTCGTTAGGAAATTAATTAATGCGAATATATATGAAGAATCAATATCTGTGGCTCCGCGGGGTGACCATCTTCCATTTGTCTGGTGCCCATGGCGAGTACACAGTGTCTGATGCAAGTACCCTCAGGAAAAGAAAAGTTTAAGTTACTAATTAATTGCGACCATGCATCTTATTTCTGAACAATGTTAAATTTAAATATGATACTTTCTAATTTAACAAGACTAAATCTAAGTTTAATTATTCTTTTACTATTTAACTAACCCCCATTTTGACTATCTAATTAATTTCAAGAATAAATTAACGATCAAGATGAGGACGACTTCTTTAATTAATTAATGATCTAATCGCGGTGGAGCTGCGAATATCAATCTCAGTAGTTTGTCGCAGGCCTCCACTATATCCTCGTGGATTCACCATATCTTGGTAGGCCGATAATTATTCGTTTAAATTTTGAACCAAATTCGAATTCGTATTCATTTAATCGGATAATTAATCGAATAAAATATTTGATGGATAATTTAATCAGATATCGGATATCCAATTATTAATCGAATATGAATTCGGATATTTTCGTATTCGTTTAATTAGATAATTAACCGAATAAAACATTCGACGAATAATTTAATCAGATATCGGATATCTAATTATTAATCGGATACGAATTCGGATATTGAAATATATGTGTTGGATATTATCTGACCGAATATGAACCTTTAGATAAATATCTAAGGATAGACATATTCTATATGACCCTCTTTGTTAACCGAGCGGGGATGCCGTGTTCGACCTCAGGAGGTCGCACACGGTGCTCGGGCTCGGTTTGCGGGGAGTGTGTGAGGGAGAGTGCGGACCCCCCGCCGCTTTCTCTCTCATCAGGTTCGACAACCTCCCGACAATCCGGTTAACAAAGCGGGCCTATATAATTAACTCAAATCTTAATATGTTGTTCAAAATATAATTTTAAAATAAGAACTCCACTTACACCCATTTGCTAAGCTATCTCATATTTTTCAAGATGAAGTCTAATCTTTTGATAATATCTCTTAAAATAAAAATAACTTCCACTCTTTCTTTTTTTTGAGAAATTAATCTACGACGCTCCCACACGGCTCACATGGCTCACCTCTAAGTAGATTTAATAATTATCCATTTAAAATTTAAATCAAATTTTAATTTATATTAATTTGATAATTATCTAAATAAAATATTCAACGAATAATTTAATTATAAATCAAATACTTTGATTATTAATTAGATACGAATTCAGATATCACATCGTCCGCTCCGTATCTAATCTATTTATAAATCTATATCATGGTATGTTCACGAGGAGATATATATATATGATCCCCTAATGATCGACTTATCTTTTGGTGAATAGTTGGCGTCTGCATATTAATTGCCCACTTGGCTCGTCGTAAGCCACAAGCGATCGCGATGTGTTATGGGCATTTATCGTGTTTATTAAATTAACCGGAATCGAATATCATGATGCCGATATATAGATCATGCACATATATCAGGATACTTAAAATAAGTTTATCGATGTACTGCTCGGTGTGTGGCATTAAAAAAATGAGACGAGGTCAAGTGGGCTCGGAATCTTGATGAACTCGATTCTTGCAAATCCATACCTTGAATGCGCGACCGCACTTAAGAGACTAATCAGACATTAATTGGCATCGGATAACACAGGAACAGTTCCTATTTTACTCACCATACTTGTTAATTTGTTTCCATTGAAAAATGAAAGAAAAAACGCTCGCAGATGGCATAAGCTTTGCCCAAGCTTAAATATTATTTATATTCGGTCTCCTATTAAATGACATCCCAATTTTTTAAACTTCCTACAATAAAATAAAATAGAATGAAAGATGAATTGTATCTGCTTTTATTATCCTGTGTTCAAACTTATTTACCCCTCCCCAAAAAAAAATTTATCCTTCGTATTAAGTTAAACCAGTTATTAATTAATTAGCCTTAATTATCCTGAAGCTAGATGCCCTAAATGCTCATCAACTCATTCCCAAAAACCCATTCTTATCCCGGACACTTTCTTACCCTCAAATTAACGTACGTTAGAAGTTAATCTGTCAGAAAATATAATTAAATCACTTGTATTCTCATCTTTCTAAAGCCAATGCTATAAGTATCTTACCATGTATTCTCTCATGTTCACCGTCTCAACTCACTCTTAAACAAGATTTATCGACTCGATGATCCGTATCAGATGAGATCTTCTCTGATCTGATATAGTTAATATGCTCGAATTATAATTAACTTGACCTGACTCGACGTGAATCATCTCCTCTCTCTTTCTCTTCCTCTCTCTCTCTTTCACTATGACTCGACCTGACTCGACTGATCCTGAGAGTCATCCGCAGCGTATCAAATTAATATATATATATATATATATATATATATATATATATATATATATAGGAACCTTCCAATATGTCCCTGCTGTTGATGTTTCTTAGGTTTGATGACGACGTGAACCCGCGAGTGGCATTGCAGTTGATGTGCCAGCTGATCCTGAAATAATTTGGTACATATCAATACCCATCGATCGCACTGTGCATGCAGTTTTTTTTTTTTTTTGCCAGCGGTACAATTAATAGTGGAGCACTCTCGCGCGCGTTAGGTTCACGCCACGTAACACGTGCGAATATTTCACCAAAACAAACACAGGGACATCAGAGACACATGTTCGTGGAATCTTGTTGCATGCATGCTCCCGTACACATCAAACAGCTCAAACATGTTCATGAAAACGATGTACGTGATGCAGAACTAGATGTAGAGTTTTCGCTTGCCAGAAAGAAAGCTAAATGTATCGGCATGGTTCGTCGATTCGGTTCGATTCGCTATGATCACTCGGCTAACTAGGATCATATTCAGAGGGTTTTGAGTCGCGAGTGGGATGAATCACACAAATCATTATTAACTATTTAAATAATAATGTGTAAAATAATCTAATCTTTTAGAATTAAAAAATTTATATAATAATGATACAACATTAATCAGCATGAAAAGAATTAAACTATGTATATTAATTGTAAAGTTTATTTTAAATATGCGACTCAATCTAGTCGCGCGGTCCGAGTCGACTTTGAACACATATAGAGGGCCAACTCGTACCGAATCAGATAAAATCCAATCTGATAGGATCTCCGAGTCGTTGAACCTTGACCAATATACATACATATAGGCGTGTATATATTGAGCACGTACATTGATCATTAGAAAATACACCCAGGTGTACGTATATATAGTTGATAGGGCACACCACGCCCATCCATCGATCCAGCTTAATTAGTCAAAACCAAAATTGATGGCAGATCAGTGGATTATATATAGATGATGTGTCCTGCCAATTGATTGCAAACTTAGATAATGTGCAACAAATTGAACTCCGGTGATTTAATTATGTACAACTCAAGACTGGGTACGTACGTAGTTTCCTTTGGGCCTTCCTGTACATGGACGGCTAGCATAAGAGCCATGCATGAGAGGTCAAGTGGTCACATCATACGTTACACTACCAAAGGCTAGCTCGTTGCACCAAGAGAAAGTTCCAGAGGTTATCGAATATAAAGATGGGGGCAATGTCAAAGTTCCCCCAGTACGATATGTACGTACAAGTTCTTAAGAACGAAGAAAACTAGTTCTATGCCAGAGAGTTCTGCTGGAATTGTCATTAAGGTGGTCGATCTCCTATATTTTGGACCACCAAGGGCAGTATCCATGATATTCTCAAAATAGAAGATTGATTGAGAGGTCATACAATGAAAATATGGAAGAAGTAATTAATTCTGAACCTAATTAAAGGAGTATTACATCCTTGAGCTAGCAGTACTGGAAAGTTTTGTTTTATGGAGAACTTGAATTTTGGGATCATAGAATTCATTTTTAAAGTATATATATATGTCTGACCTTTATCATACACATTTTTTCTTTTTAAATGCGAAGCATGTGTAACCCATCCTCAGTACGTACAGTGGGGGAGTAGCCAGGGGGGATGATGCTAGCAAGACTCGGACCGCTGTGATGCTGGCATCATGCAAGGGGAGATTATGTTACAAATGGTCGTCTTAACTATGAGACATGATTTATGTTAAAGAAAAATATTTAGGGATGAAATTAATAATCTGTCCCTAAATTCGTTCTTAATTTTAGGGACGGACTAAGAAATCTATTCTTAAATTTATTTTTAATATTTAAAAAATTAAAAATTAAAAAAATATTTAGGGACGGATTTTAAAATCCAACTCTAAAATTAGGGACGGAACACGGAAGCCGTCCTTAAATTCATTCCTAATTATTTAATGTATTTTTAATAAATTTAGATGAATCAAATAATATTATTTAAATATAAAATAATATAAGAAAATAATTAAATTTTTATCAAAACTTATATGAAACAGTCAGAGTTAGATCAGTGGTAATCTAACCGTCAGATCTTCGTTAGATTTCGATCGAGACCATATACATTTAAATCGGGGGCAAATCTAACAGTTAGATCATTTTTAACCGACTTAAATCTAACGGTCATATTTAAATCGAAAGTAAATTCAACAGTCACATCTTCGTCAAATTTAAATCCAATGGTCAGATCTTGATAAAAGATAAAATGTATAGTCAGATGTTACTTGTGAGTAAACACAACGGTTAGATCATCGTAATGCTAAGTTGGGTGTCGTTTGACGATGTTGGTAAATTTAAGTTTATATTATTTAAATATATATATGTAAAATATTGAAAAAAAGTTTTTACGATGAATTTATAACTAATACAAATTAGGGTATGTAGTCAATGAGCTGAGTCGACCAGATAGACCCGCGATTATGGCTCGATTTTGAGTGGGACTTCAACGCCCTTTTTGGCCCGAGGATAAATTGGACGGGCCTAAAAGATCAGCCCGACTAGACCCACAGATCGAATTCGAGATTTGAGTTTGGTCCGCTCGTCGACCCTACCTGTTGAATTTTATTCTGCCTTAATTATTTTCTTTAAATAAATTAAGTTAAAATTTTAAGATGGGTTAGGGACAGATTCGTATTCTATCTCAAATATTTAAGAAAAATTTTAAAATAATAATTATAGTTAAAAAGTATTTAGGGCGGAATGAAATTTTGTCCCTATTCCGTCCCAAATTTGAGATGGATTTGGGACAATTTTATTTCGTCTCAAATATACATACAATTCTTTTAAACAAAAAATAATATTAATAACGATTTGCGACGGAATGAATTTTCATCCCTAATCCGTAATGATTATTTTCTTTAAATAAATTAAGTTAAAATTTTAAGACGGCGCCTTAGGGACAGATTCTTATTCTATCTCAAATATTTAAGAAATTTTTAAAATAATAATTATAGTTAAAAAGTATTTAGGGAGGAATGAAAATTTTTTCATATTCTGCCCCAAATTTGAGATGGATTTGGGATGATTTTATTTCATCTCAAATATAAATGTAATTTCTGTAAACAAAAAGAATGTTAATAACGATTTGCGACGGAATGAATTTTTGTCCCTAATCTGTCCCGAATCCGTAACGATTTGCAATATGGAGGGCATAGGTAGATGCGCTCTTGTAATTCAGGTGGCCAAAGCGGTGATTGGGCTGAGATGCTTTAACTTTTAGCTCCAGATGATGAGGTCATGAAAATATCTCATCGAGCTTCTCCTACCGGACCATTGGGGATGACAGCTGTCTTGAGAAGATCTCATCGAGCTCCTTTCCTGCAAGTTAAGTTCTCATCGAGGGGGATGTTCCCCGGGAGAACCCTCCAACACTCAAGCCAGAAGATGTTATGTTGGAAGAGGGATGGGCTCTCTGGAAAGAGAGACCGAGGATGCTAATTGGAATGATGAAATACAAATGGGTGGAGAATCAGGGAACGACCACTGGAGTGATATGGCTTGCAGGTGAGTTCATGGGGAAGGGAAGGGCATGGAAACCAAGACCACGCTTATGATTCTTTCTATTCCCAACTTTTGTAAGATGGCGAAATGCTAAGGTTGTTTTTCCTTACCCCCTTCTTTTCATACCTGGAGGAGGTCGTTGAGATCTCCTTATATAGGCCTTCATGGTGGTGACGATGGCTGTTCTGAGGAAATATTTTAAAGGTTTGTGCTTTGATGAGACCATGTGTATCTCAACATCGTAAAGTCATGAATATCTTATATGTTGTGCCCTTGTGGTCAATTGAGTAATCTTGTGGTCACTTGGGTCATTCGACATCATCCTGTGGTCATTTGAGTTATTTGATATTCTTGGTTTTGATAATGGCTAAACACTATAAGTCATTGATATTTTACCACTCTTATATGACTAAACTACTTGATGTTCTTTCATGACAGATATGCCAAGGAATGGAGTGGAGATGGCAAAAGTGAAAGCTCAATGATTGCGCCCTCGCACGCGGATCGATCTTACGCCCCCGGAACAAAATTTTGATTGAAGACTCAGTAATAAAACTTCAAGACAGTCAAGGTTGATGCCACAGATGAGAACAGACTGCTAAAGGACTCAAGCGACTGAGCTAAAGGGGTTAACGGACTGAACCGGGAGGACCCGAGGTCTGCCCAGCTGGCGATCGACCGCCAGCACAAGGGCGGTCGACCGCCCCAGCCAACATCTCCCAGTCTGCAAGAGTCTCAGTGGCGGTCGACCGCCAGCCCAGTAGCGGTCGACCAGAAATTCCATGGACCATCCGTGTACAACGTTTCTCAGTAGCGGTCGACCGCCAGCTTCTGCAGGTCGACCGCCAGCCCCAAGCCTTCAATGTTGACTTTATTTTCCACTTCGAGAAGAGCCCCTTTCCTTGTATTTGTTTAACCCCAAAGTCACCCAATCCCCCATGGATTGTGGATCTGGTCTGGGGGATGTCCAAGGACCATTCAAAGTCTATAAAACCAATACAAGAGTGTTGGAAACCCTAAGGCTAAGAGGGGAGATCAAAGGAGCCTGCAAGGGTGTGTTCAAGGGAGAGGAGTTCGAGTACTGTAGCCGTGAACAGTACTCCGGGAAGAAGTTCTTCATCAAATACTCAAGTGATTGAAGCTACTTCAAGAGGAGATCAACCCCAAACCAAGTGAAGAAAAAGCTGCAACCATCATCCTCTTCCTCATCTCAAGGTGATCCATAGAAGCTCATTCTCAAGGGAGATCAAATCTGCATCCTTCATCTTCTTCATCAACTCAAGGTGATCCAAGGAAGACCATGTCACAAGGAAGAAGATATCATTGAAGAATCAGATTCAAGCTTCAGCAATCTCAGACAAGATCTTTTCTCTTTGAGCATATTCTATATCTTGTTTGGGTGTTTTCATATCTTGTTCTTTTTCATTTCATTCAAATATTTGAAATTGAAGATCGTCCCTACCGGTGGTTAGTAGGAAGGCAATCGGAAGTTGTCCGATCTGCGGTGTTGACGTCCCTACCTGTGGTTAGTAGGAAGGCAATCGGAAGTCTTTCCGATTTCCGGTTCAATGCGTGGCACTAGTGGAGCCTCACCGGATTTGGTGAGGGGTGGACGTAGGACTGGAGATTCAGTCCGAACCACCTTAAAATCCTTTGTGTTGTGGTTTGTTTATGTGATTACTTCGTTCTAGATGCATTCTTAGGTTCAAATCGATATATTAGTTGCTCATCTTGCCAAGCGAATCATAGTGTTCTTCGATAAGCTAGTTATATTCCGCTGCGATTTATTTTATCTAACTATATAGAGGGTTGCATTACGAAAAGAGGGGCAGATCTATTCACCCCTCC
Organism: Amorphophallus konjac; assembly: GCA_022559845.1. Lineage (NCBI taxonomy): Eukaryota > Viridiplantae > Streptophyta > Magnoliopsida > Alismatales > Araceae > Amorphophallus > Amorphophallus konjac. The sequence continues at coordinate 21,569,749 of CM040128.1, forward strand.
CCTCTAGATCCGCTGTCCACTACTCAACATTCTAAATCTGACACTTTGACTCTTTGAAAATTGACGATTCTCCTCGTACTCGCCTGGTGGCATTACTCTTGAGGTCGTGGCAATACTGTTACGACATATTTAGGAGTTACGCCCCCCTTTCTTGATGTGTTTATTGCTTGGTAGGGCGGCGATTGCGCTTCTTAAGGGTTACGTATCGAATTCTTACCATACCTCTTAGTGTAGTATTGTCAGGATGTGATGGAACTTGATGGAAAAATTCAGGACTTTTCCTTCGATAGCCACATAAGCCTCTAGTTGTTCCTCGTTTGACTTGTTTTGTTCTTCTGAGTAATTATTGATATTTCCAAAATCGCTTTTCATCGAGATAAGGCTCCTCTACTGGTGACTGGGTTTGGGCCCTTATCGAGCTAAGGTTCTTCTACCAGTGATCTGGTTAAAGCCTTTGATGATTGAGTTAAGGCTCTTCATGGGATCCTCGGTAATACTCTTTCCCTAGAATGGTGTTAGAGTTGAGTTAATATTCTAAGCCTCCTATATAGAATTGAGTCGGCTCTTTAAGCTTCTTAAATGAACTCGAAGTGTGGGTCATTGTTCGATTTTCTCGAGTTCATTCTTATGGCGCCACAACGCTTGCCCAATCGTGCTTCTTCCGGTCTGACATTTGGCTGGGAGCCTAGCTTTCCTTTCAGCCTAACACCTGGTGAAGGGGCCATCACGATACATATTCACGTGGAGCCTTGGTAACGTTTATTGGGCCTTAAGTACTCTTGAAAGAGCTAGCCAGTTCTGTTGGGCTTTCTTTCCCCGTCGGCCCTATACTTTTGTTTGTGGGTTGAGTCGTGTGCTATTGGACTATATTTGGAGTGAGAGAAAAATCTCATCTACATATTGTTTTGTTGTTCTACACATTAACGATAGTTGTAGAGGGTAAAACTGTAATTTCCTTCACAAAATAAGGGGTTTAATCATCATAAAACTGATGGAGGGTAGAAAATAAAGGATAGGGTGTGGAGGCAGAGTTAATTTGCCCAAATTTTACTCCCATATTTGGAAGAGGAAAAAATTTATATCGCAGATGATTCCGACTTGTAATAGAGAGAGAGAGAGAGAGAGAGAGAGAGAGAGAGATGATTCATTCTGAGTGAAAACTCGCTCTAACATTATCTGATGGAAACTTGCAATCCACTTTGCTTTGAGAAAAACATATAGCTGGTTCAGTATCAAAACAATTTGAAACCAAATCAAACTGAAAATGTTTCATACATATACATCTATTCATCTTAATGCTATAAAATTGATTCCAATTCATACATATAATATAGAAAAAAAACAGGTTTCTTGAACAAAAAATTGCTTAAAAGTTCTTTTAACTTACCTTTGTCATTAGATGAGTGTGGTTTAATGAAAATGGGAAAACTCAAAAAAAAGAAAAAGACCATGAAAACTATTTAACACATTTAATCCCATGAAAACATGTGAGCAAAGGCTGGATCTCGGAAGCTTCTACTCACGCGACACCTTTTAAGAAACCAGATAACGGAAAAAAGCGAAGAAAGCGGTGAAGAGAAACGGCGGGAAGGCCAAAAAAGAAGGGGTGTGTGGTACTCCCAACGTCTCGTCGTCCTCGAGGGTGTCAATAGATAGGGTCGGTTCGAAATGTCCGTAGTCCTCGCCCGATTTTCAGCCGAGTCATCAAGTCTTTTTAGCCCCCACAAGTATTTAATCGGACCTAAACCCCACTGCACTCACGGGGTGGGGTAGAACTTTGAGCTGGACCCGCGCTCATTCTTGTTTTTCTCCATTTAAAATTTTTATTTTAGTTAATTAAGATTAAATAAAATTTATTTTGCTAAAAATTAAAAAATTCAAATAAATTAACATGTAAATCCTTAATTAATTTAATGAGAATATAATATTTATATTCTAATATATAATTTTTATTTAGTATGTGAGCTCGAAAAAAGCCGAAGGTAGATTTCTAAATAAGTCGGGGTCTGACCTGACCCGGCCCGACTATCCCGAGCCCGAGCCGAACTTGAGTTTTAAAATTGATGAGTTAGACTCGAGTCAGGTCGACCTAAGCCCTTCTCGAGCTTAGCCCCTAGTCGTCTCCGCTCATCTGCCATCTCAAAGTAATTTTGTCCTATACTCTTGAAATCTTATGAAATTACTCTTATATCCCTATCTTTATCATATTTACCGTAATATATTAAAATCTTTTAAAAGAAGGCATTGTGTCTCTATACTTAAAATTTCTTAAAATAAAAATTACTTCGATATCCCTACGTAAGGGCACAATAGTTATTTTCTTAAAAATTTTAGAGGCATTATGATAATTATGATAACGTAGAGTTATACAAATGATTTTAGAAGATTTAAAGAGTATTTTAGTACTTTTTCATTTTTTTTTTCTTTGGTAAACGGCAAGGGGGCCCTAGCAAGATCAAGGTTTGACAAATCGATTTAATACAGGGCGAACCGCACATATCATACTGTGCCAGCAGGCGGGCGAGACAGTCGGCATGTGACATGTCACCGGCTCTCATTGAACCGCACGAGACCATGTGACCCGCTACGTACCAGACCTATTCATTGTGGAACAAGCCAGTTACATGCAAGGCGTCTAGCTGGGGTGCAGGTTCAGGTGGAGACGTCGAGCACAGTAGCAGAGAGGGGCGCCCGGTGGCGATGCATGTGGGTAGGTGGCGATGCAGGTGAGCAGTCATCCAGGTAGCGGGGACTGGCGACTGGCGTCCTCCTGCATGGTCTCACAAGAGCTATTTATTTATTTATTTGTTGTCTTTGTTTTTTAGAGAGGTGGAGGGTGGCGGGGAGTGCTGGTGGGAGGGTAGACGTGGCGGCGGTGGGCAGATCCATCATTGCTCATGGCTGAGCAACAATGGATCTGCCCACCCCTGTGAGCAACAGTGGATCCGCCCACCGCCTCCTCTTCTGCCCTCCCAACGGCATCTATCACCTCCTCCACCCTCAGACTAGTGTGATCTCACCGGTGGGAGGGTGGAGGCGGCGGCGGACGTCGGTGGGAGGGCAGAGGAGACAGCGATGGGTAGATTCACCGCTACTTGGTCGTGAGTAATAGTGGATCTGCCGATCGTCGCCTCCCCCGCCCTCCCACTGCCAAGATCACGCTAGTCTAAGGGCAGAGGCGGCGACAGACGCAGGTGAGAGGGTGGAGGAGGTGACGTACGTCTGTGGGAGGACAAAGGAGGTGCCGGTGGGTAGATCCACCGCGGCTCAACCATAGCCAATCGTGTACTCATAGAGTTCCCAAGAGTACGAACATACGAATGTATCGATAGAACTATACAAGTTCCATGGACTATGCAGACTCTTTATCCTATCTTAAGATCACGTATAATGTTTGATTATTTGGAGATAAGATATGGTCGAGTTTGGACCCATACAATTAGGAGTATATATCGTTTGCATATATTTGTACGTAACTATAAATTCATTGTTTATTTATTCATGCCTTGACTTATGCACTTGCCCTTTAGCTTTCTAATGTAAAATTGTTCAACACTTACGTATCATGCATCATGGATGAACGACGCCACGCTACGTGGGAGCGCGGGTAAAATATTGAGGGTGATCGACATGTATACTATAGATATTACTCGCATTGCATCACCGACATATACAGATTTACAGAGCACCTCACGGGAGTGAGACGAGATTGTCGGGTATGCTCTTCAATTTCAGAGAATATTCGAGATTCCTTTCAGACATAGTTACAAGACGGATATCATTTTGGCATGATACGCGAGACATCATCCTCCGCGTCTAGAGTTCTCCCACCACTAGCACCGATCCAATCGGGATCTTCCTCCACATTTAGGGTTCGAGAACTATCATCACTAGTCTCACCTGTAGTAAATGATAGGCATGCACGTATAGATGTAGTTAGAGCTTTCTTTAGAGCATTTCATGTATCTTATACCATTACACATTATCCATTATTTGTGCAGATAGTTACATATTTTAAGACTCACTCGTGTGTAGCTCTCCACACACTAGGATAGAGTTAGATTATATATGGTATGACTCTTATATATTTGATTATGATTGAGAAATGATATTCACATATGAGTCAAATGACTGATCTAACATATTTTATACTTTGTGAGTAGTGTTGAATGATATATATGTTCACTTTAACTTATCTTTTTTTGTTTCTTTAAATAAAATGTTTAATTGAGAGGTATAATAAGTTATTATAATAAATAAGGTATTAATAATTTAATATGTGTAATTATATTTAGTTATGTATATAAGATTATATATTGCTATTCTTTACATAATATATTTACGAATGTGTGATTAATATGTTTGTGTCATAATAATAGTTAGAATAGTAAAGTTAATTATATGTAAATTTAGTATGATCACGTATAAAAGGAATAATATATTTTATTAGTCTTCAAATGAATTTGATAATTTACAAGTTAAATTAAATATTATTAGGATTTTTTAATATTTTAAAAAATTCTCAATCTCTCTCGTGACGTACCAATATGTCAGTTTAATATCCATATTGTCCCGTATCGGCAATAGAATGATACAGGCATACAGCAGGTACGACCGGGTCCAACAAAACCTGGACAAGATGGCGCCTCGCCCTCCCGGTCGAACCCAGGACACATAACGGTAACGAGAACGGTGGAGTGCCGGAGGGTCTGATGTCTGAAAAGCCCACCTTCTTAAAGGTTGGAATTAATTAAAGAGCTGGAGAAAATAAAAATACGCGCCCTTTGCACCCTTTGCGAGTCTGTCACTACTGTTTGGTAAATTTAGTTGGCCTTCGCACCTTTCTCACCTTCCCCTCAAGTGGATTTAATGCCTTCCCCAGGTCCGTTCCCCCTGCTGACGCAGAGAGAGAGGGAGAGAGAGAGGGGAAGTAGGTGGGAGAGAAATAAGGAGAGGAGGGGAAGGAGAGAGAGAGAGAGAGGGGAAGAACAGAGCAGGAGCCGGTGAGAAGGAAGGGATCCGGGGAGAAGTGGCCCGGGGAGGAAGTTAAGGGGAGAAGCCTATAGATTCCTTCCTTGATCCGGTGCACGGAGCTCGAATTCTTGGCTGTGCGCACCTTTTTAGTGTTTGTGTGTGTGAGGGAGGGTGGAGGGGTTGGAACTCGGAAGGAAGAGTTCTGTCGGCTCGTCACAAGCTGGTTGGACGGCTCCTGGGTGGGTCGCAAGTGCAGGTGCAGGCGCAGGTTGGGGGATCCAAAAAGTAAGGACTTGGAGCTCCTTCTCTCGTGATGATGAGTGGGTCTTGTTTCGAGCTTGACTTGGATGTCATCTGGGCGTCTGTAAACTGTTGTACTTCCATTGGGGATGCTTGCGGGGGATTTCTGGGGAATGTTCTCGGAGTTGCTCGCTGATTGGGTGGTCTACCTGCGTAGTTTTACTGGGTTTGTTCCGTTATACACTGCAAAGGCCAAAATCGAAGAAAGTTTCTGTTCTCACTTCCCCTCGCATCATTATTTTTGTTGGAGAAGTCCTACATTCCGTGGTGAAATTAGTAACCACGGTCTCACTATTGCTTTTCTGTTCGCCTTCCGAGTTTTCTCACTGGTGTCAGGAAAGAAAGTCCTCTTTTTTCTAAAATGACTTGTAGGGGAGAGTGTACATCTCTGCGGGCCCTTTCGCCGATGCTTGTATGCTTTCCAGCTCTGTTTCATCCTCGTCCTGGCAATCGTTTCATTTTGATAATTTTTTTCTCGAATTTGCTGCAGAACTGTTGAGTGTTCTGGAGACGCAGTATTTTCCGGACGAGAAGCCATCCTCCACCCAGTTCGTATACAGGAGGTCTGTTAACGGGTGAGTCTTGCATCCGCCATGGTCGGTAGGTTGCTAGCCGCAGGCAAGTTAGTCATTTTTATGATTGGTTAGGCTAGGATACTTAAGACCTGCTTCTAGCTCCTCGTATTCTATTTATTTCCAAATATTTTTCTCTGGTTTAAAGAGTGGCTATCTGTAGTATGTTTTTCATATTTTTTTTTAAGTTTCCTATTCAATTTGATGATCTGTAGATTCTGTAGTTCCTGAAAATTTGTCAGAATTAATCGGTTGTACTTTCACTAGGAGGGAAATCTTGCGACTCCCCATTAAATTTTTTTCCTTTGACTCGTTCGGACTATTTTTTTGTTTACATGTTTAATTTGTTGTCATATCCTCTTTGCTGCACATTTATGTCAAGTAGACACCGGAAGGTTTGTTTGGGCATCCCAGGCATGCTGTTTGACCTTCAAACCCTTTTAAGAGTACAGATGTTTTGTTTTCATAATTTGATATTTTATTGTGCTGTAAATTTGTTGAAATCATTTGCAATAGATTTGAAGGACTTTCTTATTCTTTGGGGGGGAAGTTAAGAAGTTATAAGAGTAGGCAGTACTCATCATGCCTTTGTCAAAACGTTTTATTTTTGTCTCTGAAGATGTTTAGAAAAGCTCAAAAATCACAATGTAATAAGAAAATCTTCCTTAGTGTGTATGCAGTTTGATTTGTGAGCATTCAAAGCTTCGGTCTTGGTGATTATAGGAGTGCCTTCCAAGTGATATGCGTTTGGGAGGCTTCACTTACTGCCCTGGTCCTGCTTCTAAATCAATTCAGCTCATATGTCGTTCCGTAGCATTGTCCGTGATGTAAGGGATAGCATTGGGAGCTTATCAAGGCGTGGCAGTGAAGTGAGACTCTCAGGCCTCTCGGGCCATCACCAGGGGAAATCACAGACTTCTATTCATGAGTTTCAGGACGATTCTTTGGTGATCCAGCAGAGTCGTTGGGCCAGCCTCCCTCCAGAATTGTTGCGTGACGTGATTAAAAGGTTAGAAGAGAGTGAAAGCACATGGCCTGTTCGCAGGCATGTTGTTGCTTGTGCCACTGTTTGCACAGCATGGAGGGATATGTGTAAAGAAATTGTCAGAAGCCCAGAGTTCTGTGGGAGGCTTACTTTCCCAGTATCTTTGAAGCAGGTATTCTTCTATTCTGTTGTGTTCTCTTCTGTTTAAACTTAAAATGTACATGGACTTTCATGTGGATTCATGCATCTGGTGTTACTTTGGTCTTTGAAAAACTTGGTGAATTGTATGGTCACATCGCTAAAATAACATGTGAATGGTATTTTTCATGATTTTTGCAGCCAGGCCCACGTGATGGACATATCCAATGCTTCATTAAGAGGGATAAATCAAAATCAACTTACCACCTTTTCCTATGTCTTAGTCCTTGTAAGCCTTTTCTCCTAACATCTGCTTTCAGAATTCACTTCCAAAAAAAAAAACACATCTGCTTTCAGAATTATTATACAGTGGATCCAGTTTGAGTTCTGACTTTCCATCATCCGAATTCCCACTTATACATCAATAAGTAGTGTCATATTGCCTCCGCAGAAGTTCTGCTTATGCATTACCTGCAGATTGTACCATGAGTTGTTCTCTTCTCTGTTGTCAAGCAATTTGCTATGGTATATGAATTGTCTTTATTCTGACCCTCATTGATGTCTACTGTATTTTGGTAGTTATTGAAGAAAACAGTTTAGATTTTTAGATTTTTTTTTCAAAATCATGGTTTTATGTCCAGAAAGATCCACTTATATATACCGCATCAAATTTCCTTTCACTCTTCCTGAAGTATGCTTGTATAGCTTTTGACAGACATGGCATTCCTTGGTTTCGTTTTCAGAGTTATCTTAGGATGTTGGTTTCTATAATTCTCTTAATTGTCACAAGAAAGCGTATAATTTGCTCAGTGTTGGCTGTGGCCCTGACGTTGTTGAGAGTGTTGGGGCTCATCAATTTTGTTCTGTTCTTTCTTTCCATTTCATGACTTACGTTGCAATGTTACATTCGCAGAGAAATATTTTAGTATTCTGGCTAACCGGAAAGAACTGCCATGAGTGCACAATAACATGTGATGGGAAAGATTTTTCTAATATCTTCTATATGAATTTCTTTTCTTTGACTTTATAGCTTTGCTAGCTGAAAATGGGAAATTCCTCCTCTCTGCAAAAAGGGTCCGCCGAACTTCCTGCACAGAATATATCATCTCCATGCATGCAGATAACATATCAAGATCCAGTAACACGTACATAGGCAAATTGAGGTGATGAAACCTCTCTTCATTTCCATTAGTGACTGTTGGGAATCTTTCTTGGTGTTTGATCAGTAATGACCATATTATGCAGGTCAAATTTCCTTGGCACAAAGTTCATAATATATGATACCCAGCCCCCATACAATGGTGCATCCCTTCCCCCACCAGGTCGAACAAGCCGCCGATTCTACTCCAAGGTCTCTCCAAAGGTTCCTTCAGGCAGCTATAACGTAGCTCAGGTGACATACGAGCTGAATGTCCTGGGAACACGCGGCCCACGCCGGATGCACTGTACTATGTACTCGATCCCTGCTTCAGCCCTAGACGCTGGTGGCAAAGTCCCCGGGCAGCCTGAGAACCTCACGCCACGCTCTTTGGAGGACTCCTTCCGCAGTATGTCCTTCTCTAAGTCATCCATCATGGACCGATCACTGGACTTCACCAGTGCACGGTTCTCAGACATCATTGGAGGAGGCAGGGGAGAGGAGGATGAAGAGGAGGGCAAGGAGAGACCATTGGTTCTCAGGAACAAGGCCCCAAGGTGGCACGAACAGCTGCAATGCTGGTGCCTGAACTTTAGGGGCCGGGTGACGGTTGCATCAGTGAAGAACTTCCAGCTCATTGCCGCCTCACAGCCCGCTGCGGGTGCACCAACTCCATCACAGCCGGCACCACCAGAGCATGATAAGATCATCCTGCAGTTTGGCAAGGTTGGAAAGGACACATTCACCATGGATTACCGGTATCCTATTTCGGCTTTTCAGGCATTCGCCATTTGCTTGAGCAGCTTTGACACCAAGCTGGCATGTGAATAGAAGAAAAAGAAAGTAGATTTGGTGAAGAAAAGATGAAACCAGTGGTTGTTGCCTTATTGGTGTAACATGCAACTATGTTGCAGCATTTATCTGTCCACTAGGATCCTCTCCTGTGTTTGCTTTTCCTCTTTTTTCCCCTTTTTTCTCCTGTTCCTAATTCTTTCACAGTGACACTCCTGTTGTCATCTTGGGTTGCCACATGATTTTTAATGAAGTTGGTATCTTCTCCGATTCTTTTGTAGCTCCTTTTCCTCTCGCTTTATTTTTCAAATGAAAGCAGAGAGTAACAGCAGGACCATCCATTTTTTCCACAGACGGATCATAGAAAGATGTGAGGATTAATACCATAACCGAAGAACAGGTGAAGGAGGGAGACTGTGGCTGGATGCTTGGCTGTAACGTGCATGGAGGGAGACCCTATAGTGGCCCCGGGTTGGGGTTTCCCTGCTTACTCGACTTTAGACTTTTCCTCTGGGCCAGAGTACTGATAAGATTGGGGATAACAGTCTGCCTTTTGATGGCCTGGGTACCTCCTGGGTCAATGCTGCGGATTCCGTTGTTATCCTCAAGATTCGTCGACTCGTTGATCCGTATCAGATCAGGATCCTCTTGATCCGATACGATACGTCCGACTCGGCCCTCTCTCTCTCTCTCTCTCCCTCTCCTCTATCTCTCTCTCATTGTGACTCGGCCCGACTCGACCGATCCTGGAGTGATCCGCAGTGTATCAGGTTTACCCTAATACGGTACGAGTCGACCCGAGTCGACAAACCATGGTTATCCTGGTTCTTGGATTGAGCACTACACGGGGAAAGACCACTCGTGCCTAACCTACTGTTTGGACACCAAAGAGTCGCATGTCCATGGACAGCAGGGTCTGCCCTGTCGTGGCTGTGTTTCTTGGCGTGTTGTGTGGGGAGTTAGGGCGCGCTGGTGGGGAAGGAGGTCCCCTGTGCAGTGGCAGGCGCACGCCATTACATGTTGCAGCCTTCGTATGACTTGCCAAGAACCTAGTCACGGGGGGGCTTATAGCATCGTGGTAGTTGGGTTGGGATTTTGTCTCTTGGCTTGCGATGGAAGATATGTTAAAAGGCGATTGCTTTCACAGACGGGATGTCACAATAAAAGATAAAGAGAGTTTCTTGTGGCCCATGCGGTGCAGTTGAAGGTAGAATAATAAGCATCTCCCCACCCACCCCCTTCTCAAAATGGTTGGTAATTAAGCTCTTGAGGATTGGAGTTTGTTTCATTTCATTGAGATATTTGAGAATGAAGGTATTAGCTCAACCTAGGACAGGTTGGAAAGAAGAAACTAGAACTTTTGTTTGAAATTCTGGTTTTGTCCTCTGTTGAATCCTCCTTGGTAGAGATGAAATTGCTTCTACGTTCAAATGCATTCGTACTGAAATTGTGATGGACTACCATCCACTTTTGACTCCATATAAGAGGTTGGGACTGGGAAGTGTCGAACTTACGACATGGCACGGTTTCAGAACATGTTTGATCAAGGGTGTAGGCATTTTCCTTCCATTTTCGTTAAGACGGATGAAGTAAGGAGAGAACAGACAGAACTAACCACGTCCTCTTTATCCCATTTGAACGCCATGATAGTTCTACCGTTGGATATTTCTATTTTTCACTATGACACAGGTGCCACGCAAAATCATATACCTAACCGAATCCCAGTTTCCAGGATGATCCTAATCCTCACTGCAATCAGACATCGGCGAACAGTGCAAGTAGACGATTAATATATCCCTGTTCTTCTATAAGTACTGCAACTAAGCGCAGGGTGTTCACATTTGTTGGCGCGAACACCATTTCTGCTGTTACTGCGGACAACGAAACGACATCGACGAAAGGAGCAAGACGTACGATTATTTCACGACAACAATCATCAAATTAGTCCTCGTTGGAACCATTTCCCTGTGGCTTTAGCCCCATCCTAACACGCTGCAAGCAAATAAACTGGAAAGGTTCTTGCATACCAGTAATTTGAAAGTAACAGAGAGGAGCCTTGGTCGAGAGATCAGCCTGAAGACTTGCCGTTAGAACTACAGAAGAAACACAGAGAGAGAGAGAGAGAGAGAGAGAGAAAGTCTTGGTAGAGCGATCAAGACTTGCGGCGGTCACCAACAGGCTGGCCTTGGCGAGTGACAGAACTGCCGAAGTGAGCACTTCCCTCACATCCTCGGAGTGGTAGCGCCGGAGCCCCTGCAACACAGGATGAAGAAATGGGAGACAGAGGGTTTGTGTGGTGGGAGGGAGCGACGACTCGCTCCCCACGAGAGCTCGAAGAGTTTTTCGTAGAATTCTTATCCATGGCAGGGGTGCAGGCCTGAGGACTGCTCAGCACTGTGGGTATTTTAAAAATAAGCGAACCGAAGAATGATTACTTGGTGGAGTATGATATGGCATGTGGTGTACGGATGCCAGCGTGCACGAGTTCATAGAAAATTTTGGGTTACACCGACGGGCGTAGTTTTCATGTTCACGGATCGTAAAGTTAGATCTTTTTTCCTGTAGGTCATCATATTTTAACTTTTTAAGGCGGGGTGGGCCTCTGGTCCTGTCGTCTAGTGATCTATTAAGTACATCTGTTCCTCACATGTAATGGAAGGCCTCGAAGTTTGAACTGCCTTATCTGCATGACGAAGGGACAGAGAAAGTTATTGACACCTCCATCCGCTGTATCTGTAAATTGATAGGATAGTTTGATATTCGAATTCGTATTTGATTAATAATTAAATTATTTAATTAATAATTAAATTATCTATCAGATATTTTATTTAGATAATGATAAGATAAATTCGAATTCGAATTCAGTTTAAATTTTAAACGGATAATTATTAGGCCTACTTAAAGGTGAATTTTATTAGCCGTGTGAGAACATCATATATTATTTTCTCACAAAAAAGTAAAAATTATTTTTATTTTAAGAGATATTATCAAAAGATTAGACTTCATCCTAAAATATAGGAGATAACTTACTAAGTGGGTGTAAGTGAATTTTTCATTTTTAAATTATATTTTGAGACAAAAAAAAGATAAGAAAGAGTAATCAAATAATATATTAAGATTTAAGTTAATTATATATAGAATAGGTGTATCATTAGATTTTTATCTAAGAGTTCATATTCGGTCGGATAATATCCGACACGGATATCTCAATATCTGAATTTGTATCCGATTAATAATCGGATATCCGATTAAATTATCCGTCGGATATTTTATTCGAATAATTATCCAATTAAACGAATGCAAATTCGAATTCGATTCGAATTTTAAACGGATAATTGTCAGGTCTACCATCTACACTCCTTTCTCCCGGCACCTTTCTGCCGTTAAATTCTTATGTATCAGATTACCACTTATTCTTCAGAGTTAACATGGAGAAAATTCTGGGTAACTTGAAAACAAATTAAATTAAACGAATTATAGCATCTTAATTTGTTCCTTTTATTTAGGTGTTATTTGTTTCGATGTAATTATCTGATTTTAGAATTATCAATTTTAAAATTGATAAATTTTTTATTTTAAAATTTAAAAATATTTTACTTGAATGGCCATAAAATAGATCAAAATATGTTTTTAATTTGTTATGATTTTAACTAAATTTTTCTCCGATTTTAATTTTCAAATTTCAATGGATATGGACCATTGTTGCACGCACATGTTTATTTTTTCAATTTAATCAAGATTAAAACACATGAAATTACTCCCAAAACAATGGAATACGGCACAAAGCCGGGTCCGAAAGAATGGGTCCGCACTAAGTTCGGAGAAGCCCCGCCGTAATTACGGCACAAAAGGATAGATTCTCAATAAAAAATTATTAGAATGTAGAAATGAAGATATTGTATAATAATTATTACAAAAAATTTAAAAATAAAAAATTAAACCTAATACACCGCCGAGATATGTAATTACTAGCGAGTGTACACAAAATATTTTTCCTCTAAAAATTAGATGTGGATAGATGTCGCTAGACAAAATTTTTTCATGGCCAGTGTGAGTGCAACGGTGCGCTAGCTTGCCTCATGCCATGATGCCAAGATGTTCTCTTAGTCCAATCTGCAGCCATCTCATAGGGTTGAGAGAATTTGTTGTCTCGGTGATCCTTGTCTGATCAGAATCATCTTGATTCGATACGATACGTCGGCCGACTCGATCTAGTCCACCTCACCTTGACATCCCTTCCTTCTCCCACCCCGATGCCCCCCACGGCGGCAATCTTTTTTTCCCCTACCCCTTCCCCACCCCAATGTCTCTCATCTCGACAGCCCTTTCTTTCCCCACTCTTGTACTCTCACCTCACCCCCGCAGACCTCCCCCATGCTCGTTGTGACTTAGTCTAACTCGATCAATCTTGAGACTGATGCGTATCATATCAAATTTTTCTAAATACGATATGATACGTCTGAGTCAAATCAAGTCGACGAAACATGACTGAGAGTGAAGACAACCAACATGCATGGTACTTTGAAATTGAGCATCCTCGAGACCGCTAGCCTTTCTTCCTCTTCATTGTTCACTAGGTAGTCAGTGGTGGAGCAGAGCGTCCTGAGGCGAGAAGACTAATCAACAACATAGTTCAAGCCTTCAAGGAGATGAGAACATTTATAAAAGGTTGCCACACTTCATTAGTTTTGTCTAATATTTCATATAGAAAATGGCTACATATACAAAAGGCACATGATAATAATTTATGAGTGTCTCTTAAGGCCATTGTTAGCGGTCTATTTTTGCCGTGAGCATGTACCTCGGTTGGCATCGGCCTTTTCTTCCTCACTGTTTGATGATTCGGTTGATATGCAGGGCCTAGAGTTTGATGCTACTTTCCAGCCCGCCTGCAGGAGCAAAAGAAAGAATCGACGCAGGCCCAATCACCTCGAGTCCTACAGTATCAGGCTTTAGCTGACGGTCTCTTTCTTTTAGCTTCCTTGGCCTTATTTCTGTTTCGTTGGGCCTTATTTGGGTTCATGGATTTCTCTTAGCGGCTTTGTAGGTCTATCTCCCTTTTGTTGGTTGTAGCCCCTTTTGTTTGGGTGCCTTCTCTCCTCCCCCCTCCTCCATGTAATGTTTCTGCCATTTACTATTTTACTTAAAGAAAATCGCTTGCCTGGTGGTCAAGGTGGAGCGTTCACCCCCTTCCGCAACGAATGGATGAACGGAAAACCTCGTCCCACCTTACAAGTATTACCTTTGAGTAAAAAAAAATAGCGTTCACCCCGATCCCTCACCCCTCCATGGGTAGAATGCTCTCCTTTTATAAGGAGGTTTCTCTCACCCCTTTGCTTGGTGGACTTCTCGCGGCCACAAGGATTTCTCTAACTCTTTGCCTTTTTTTTTGGCATAATCCATGTGCCAATTTAGATCCCTGCTCTCTAGGGCAGGAGCTATAAATTATGTCCAACCACTTATCTATTTTTTCAAAAAAAAAAATATAGCGATCTATTTTCCTATGAATGATTCAATTGTTATAGTTCCCTTTATGAAGTCATTTTCAGTGGATAGGTTTCTTACATATTTTAAAGTAGCCGTGACTAACTTTCCATATTCTGAAGCATTCTAACTTATAAACGAAGAGGCACCATGTTTTTCACCAAAAAATTAATGTTCTATGTTTTATTCCATTTCCCAGGTTGGCACCATGTTTTTCACCAAAAAATTAATGTTCTATGTTTTATTCCATTTCCCAGGTTGGATCGTTGTAAAATGTTTTTGGGAGTTTTGTTTTTTAAGAATTAGGGACATCAAGAAGAGTGACTCCAGTAGTCGAATCAAGCGGAACTGAACTTTCCATACCATAGCTCAATTAGAGATAAGTGTTGGAGCATCGAACGGGGATAATCCCATGTTAGAAAATATACGTGAATTCTTTGAGTTTATAGTCGTGAGCCCTTTAATCTTAGCACTTAGATTTTAAAGTTTGTAAGATGATATCAGTGTTGTTCATCTTGACCGTGAGGGAAAGTGTTAGAGTCCCGAACGAAGATAATCTCGTACCGGAAAAGAGTTGCTCTCGGTGAAATGTTTAACGTATTTCTAAAAATTTATGAAAAACCTTGCCGAACGTTACTTAAGCGTCAACTTTATCTATTAAAATAATTTTTAAGAGAGAAAGTAAAGAATCAAACACCTTATAAAAATGAGGGTGACCTTGTTGGCATGGCCAATCGGGCATCTTCTTTCACATCCAACAGATTGTCGAGCCCATCTTCTTCGGCAAAGATGGACGCCACAGAGGCTTCACATGTTCCTTGCCATCACAGACATCATGTTTGAACGGTAGAATCAGGAAGAGGAAAGCAGAATAGGTGGGAAGAAGAAACAAACGGGAAGCTGTGACCGGAGCAGTCTCCTGATAAAGAGGGATGATGAGATACGGTAAATGTTTTTTATGATAAAAAATATAATAAATTAAAATATCAAACAGTTATATATCCCTAGAGAATTGAACACGTAATTAGATAAAATCATTCCAAAATAAATTGAACCTCTTTGATCGAGATCTTCTACTATTTTACCCACCCGTGTCCTCGTCTATCTCATATCTCACTTCTTTTTTTTTTTGTGTAAAACATATCGGCCGATATTTTTATTCATACCAAATGTTCATAGTACATGGAGAGCAGAAAACCCAAAACGTACAGACAAATCATACTTGGCCCATATTGCCACCAGGGCGACGCACAAATAGAGGAGTACATGGATAAGCAGAAAACCCAAAGCGTATAGACAAACCATACTTGGCCCATATTACCACCAGGGCGATGCACAAACAGAGGGGACAACGAGGAACAGTGTAGAACAGAGGTGACCACCAAGGGTGGGAACTCCAAGAAATTCGAAGAAGAGCCAGCCGGTGCTGAAGGTGGCGGAGGTCTTCCTCGAGGCGCGCAAGGCTGCCGAACCGCTTTAGGACAATGCGGTGAGAAGAGAATGCTCGGGAGGCCGATATCCGGTTGGATACGGGGGGAATGCGCTATATCTCCAAGCTTATTCGAAACCGAGGGAAAAGACCCATAACTTGCAGCACGAGGACCTGACCCAATCTCCGATGATGCCCGGGAGAAAGCCCAAACCGGCAAGGGAAGGGACCAGAGGAAGGGGAGGACAGGGAGGGAGGACAGAGGGCTTTGAAAGGTTTGGGGAGACGATAACTCAGTGGGGCTGGGGGACAGGAGGACATAGGTGGGTGGCGGTTGTAGGAGGCGGGGGTGGGGGAGGGCGATGGCGAGGGGAGGGGGGGCGGCAGGCGGAGGAGATAGAGGAGGGTGGGGGGGGGGGGGGGGCGCCGGGAGGGGTCTACGGAGGTGGGGGGGGGGGGGGAGGGGAAACAGCAGGGGGAAGACGGGGGAGAGGGAGAGGACTAGGGGGTTGGGGGGAAAGAGGTGGGGGGAGGGGGGCAGAGACCGGCGGAAGGAGGAGGGGGTCGGGGTGGGTTGGCGGAGAGACGGCCGACGGAGCACTCGGGGGACGATGGGAGAGATGTGAGGGCGGAGGGTCGGCAGAGAGGGTGGGAGATCGGAAGGCCGACGAGAGTGAAAGGGGGGGGGAGCCGGGGGAAAGGAAGAGAGGGGCAGGGGTCGAGTGGGGAGAAGGGGGGCGGTGGGCCACAAAGAGGAGGGGAAGACGGGGGAGGAGGGGGGAGAGGGCGGGGGAGGGGCGGAGATCGGCGGAGGGGGAACACACCTGGAGGGGGGGGGGGAATTCCCTACGGGGGGTCCCCCCACCCAACGGAGCCACCGGTGAGGGAGCCGCCGGTGAAGATTTCGTCGGACGAAGCCGACGTACAGGGCCACCACCGGAGGGTGGTGAGGGTTCCGGGGGGAGGGTAGGTGGGAGCTCCCACCTACCCCGGTCTCTCCGGTTGTGACATATGAGAGTCTCATATCTCACTTCGCCGCTTCGTCATTTCTCACTCTCATATCAATTAAGTTCAAATGTTTTTAAGTTAGGGAGTAGTAAGTTAAGTTGAGTGCTCCGGAGATGAGTTTTTCATAACAAATAACCAAAAAAGCAGTATGATAGCTACAGTGATAAAAAATAACCCTTTCATTTATAGGAATACACAAACACAATTCTTAAATGTATATTTATTAAAATGATCTCTCTCTATACGAACATATATGCAAATATGTCGCTATTGTTGAGTGCCATAACTTGTCGTCAGATACACGAAACCAACTCAAGTTAAAATCTGGTTGGATTTAAAAATATATTCTTAATAGGCTTAGTTATTAGTATAAAAGTAATCATACTACTTAAACATAAGTGAAAAGTAAGCCTAGAGTGCATGTATAAGTGCAAAACATGTACCGTCGTAAGTTTCCATATGACATTTATAAACAAAAGTGTATATCTCTATATATAATAAAATATATATAAATAATATTTTATAATTACACCAATATTTTTGGAACCGGATCGGACTGGTTGATCGGTTCGACCGTGAACAGGTCCGATTAAAGTCGATTTGATCTAATATTAAAAAATCAGACGAACATTAAAAAATCGAACGAACCGGACGAACCGCAGTTCGACCGGTAAACCGGTCTGAACCGATCTCACCATATTTACTCTTTAAATTAAAAAAATAAATATAAAAATATTTATATATTTAAAATAATAATTATATGTAAACAAAATTATCTTATTATTATTGATTTGTTGTTATTTATCACTTTATTTTAGCTATATTTAAATTTTAAAATTTTAAATGAACAAAAATGTCAATTACGGAGAGTGAAGACCAATAGAATATTAAAAAATTTCAAGGTCAATTTATTTAACCATATTATTATTATTTTTTTACTTGTATAGTTATACAATGGTGATTAATAATTATACATGTATGTTGTTTTATTTTAAACATTATATTTTATTTCTTATTATCTTGGGTTATAAAATCGGGTTGAATTATGTACCAATAAAATGATTCGATTGAACGGTCTAATCGATTCGAACTGAACCAATTCATTAACCAATTCAAACACCGATTTGATTATGATAACATTGAATTAAACATATAATAAAATTATTTTTAGAGATAATTAACTATAGCTTTTTGTCAAAACATGAACTTTATTTTTACATTGGCCCGTGAGTGCTTTCAAAAAAAATTACTCAATACTTATTTTTATTTTAAAAAAGATTTACACGAGATAATCTCCCTAAAACATAAGATAGATATTATCAAACATGTACTCTTATCTTTCTTAATTTTTATTTTAAAATAAAAAATAAAAAATTACAACCAAACATCTTATTAATTAACTATCCATATTTTTAAGGGTTAAAAATCCCAACTCTAAAATATCTCTTTTCTGAGTTCTCAGTTCTCAACCATGACCCAAGACCTCCAGTGAGAGAACTGCGGCATCTTTTCCGCTACCCTAACCGCTGTTGGAGGGTAAGAACAACTCGCCCTAATGGCCGCCGCCTTTACCGTTCTCCCCTCCCTCGTCTCTCTCCGTTTTCCTTCCCTTTCTCGTACCTGTAACACGCCCTTCGCCCGATGATGGAAGAACTCATTTTTCCCCGAAACGGTTGCTCTGGTTTTCGCTGGAAGCCTTGCGACCACCACTCCGCCGCCATATGCCTGTTCCCCGCCGTCTTCGCCGCCCCTTCCTGCTCCTCCTCCCTCTATGCCTCCAGCGTTCTTACCTGTCACCATCATCACCTACACCGTATTTTATCGGCGGTTCTATGCGGAACCCACTGCGCTAACACCGTCGATGAAGGCAATAGCTGTGAGATATGAGGGCTCTGTCTCGTTTCCTCTTTTTTTTTCTTTTCAAATTTTCTTGTTTCCTTTTTATGGGGATCTGCGGGCTTATGCTTTTTGGAGATATGTGTATCATTTTGATGGAGCAGGTGACCCTTAAAGCGCGCGCTCGTCGTGTTTCTTGATGCGCATGTTTGGGCGTTTCTGTTGTATTACTTGCTTTTTGGTTTCCGTTGTTCTTAGTTTCTTACGGATGCTGTTTGCTTGCGTGCCCAATGATGGATAAAAAAACAATTTTTGGAGCGGTGCCACAGTTTTTTCTTTCTGAGCCTTGTTCTATTCTTCCACCCCCTTCGTCCATCGTTCATCCATGATCCCTCTCCATCACCGCCATTATCTTCACGTTTGTTACCGCCCCATCCTCTATCTCCTCTCCCCAGTCTGGCTTTTAAAGAAAAACTGCTGTTTCCACTGCAGTGAAATGTAAAAGCTATGAGATCTGAGGGCACACTTATGCAAGTAACATTGAACGTGGAATTATATGTTATGCGTCTCTGGTTTTGATTCAGGTTCTTGAATGTTTTATTCTGGTCTTAGATAGATGAGTGATGCGTTATATCACTTGAAGTATTCATCTTTTCTTAATAGAACGCAAACGAAACAGCTTTCTGTGTGCCGTTTTCACTTTCCTTCCATATCCAAGTTCAGAGTTGGTTGGGCATTTGGATCAGGATCGATGAGGATTGCTAACAACGGGGAAATATTTCTTTTTATCGTTTTCAAGCTTCTTTTAGCACTTTATGAGGTTCTTCAGTTGATCCAAATGGAACGAAAATTTATGTGCTCCAAATGCATAATGTGCATATTACAAAATTTTGCCATTCCAGAGAGCTGGAGCTTTATTTCCTTTATTTTGGACTACTTATTAGAAGGTATTAGGGCGGAGTTAACATGCTTTGATCGCACATCCTCTACATTTACATTCAGATTGTTGCATGATTAAATATGGATGAACTTTGAAGTTCATAAATACCATGCCTTTTATGTTTCTTTTAAAATACCCAGCTGATTACCAGGGATTCACTGTAGAGCATTTTGAACTGTGTGGCATTCAACTTCTGCAGGAATGTTACACACTCTGTGATCTGTTACATGTCAGATAATACTCCGTGTCCCTTTACATCAGACTATTTTTCTCTATGCATTGGTACATCGGTGAATAAAAAACTACTCTGTCCTGCTTGGTTGGGCTGTGATCAATTTGTTGTAGAATTCTATTGTTACTTATAAACTTTCCTGTCGTCCTTTTGTTTCTGCTTTCTCTATCATTTTGCCCGGCATATGCTCCGCAACAAACTCTGCCTGTTTTTTTCATGTGCATTGCTAGCCACTTCTGTTATGATACTTTGTTTTAGTTCAACTGTGCACGCCCAATGATGGAAAACTCTTATCTTGGAGCAGTTCAATGGCTTTCCTCTCTGAGCCTGCGTTCTTGAATTGTACTACTCTCCATCATCCTTCTTGAATTATACTGTTGTCATTTTCGATCCCCATTCATCCTCTATTCATCGCCATCACTGCCTTCATCATCACCATCATCGCCACCTCATTCTCCTTCCCCCACACCAGCCCAAGCAGACTTGTGAGAAAAGCTATTGTTTCCACTGCAATGAGTGTTAAAAGCTATGAGATCTGAGGGCGTGCCTATGGATGAAATTATTGACAATGCTTGAGTAAATAAACTGTACCACGTGTTTAACAAAGATTCTTGCCTGTTTTTGACAGATGGGTAGTATATAGTAGCACTTGCAAGTATCGGTTATTGTGAAAGGAGGAGGAAAAAAATCAATTTTCTTCAGCTGGGTTTTCACATTTCCTGTTTAAGAGTCCGGCTTATTGAGTTTTGGGTTCAGTTCGGGTTGATTCTGATTCCTACTAAACAGAAGATTTTTTTTTTTTGTGTGTATTACGAACTTCTCATACCCCGCCTTTTGAGGTTCTTCAGATGATCCACGTGGAATTGTAACAATTTTCTTATGAACAGTGTGATAATTTACCCAGTTGCCAGCTGGCTTTGGTCATTAACAGTACTGTTTCTCAAGCCTCCTGTTTTACCTGATCGATTCCAGAACCATCTAAGGTAAATGTACTATATTGTTTTCTAGTTAACTTTTTGTTCCCGAGATCGTGGGAGCTACACAGCCCCTCCCGCCGGATTCTACCAGCACATTTGCATCACTCTTCAGAAATGTGAGCAGGTTTCGAGCAAGATGAAGCGATAAGAGAGCTCGCCCGTGCCTGGGGAACCGGATTGAGAAACATTTTGATTCGTGTGCTTATGTCGTCTTTGGTTGGGTTAAAATTGGGAAAAAGGATGGAATGAATTATTGTTATCGTAATCGGATTGGTGTCTGAATTGGACAATGAGTTGATTCGAATTGATTTAACCGTTCAATGGAATCGGTTTGAACTATGATGTCATTATAATATCGATATATGGTCCGATTCGATTTTATAATCTAAGATAATAAGAAATAAGATATAATGATCAAAATAAATAAATAAATATATAATTATTAGTCTTGATTATGTAATTATTAATTATATAAGTAACAAAATAATAACAACATAGTTAAATAAATTGACTTTGAAATTTTGTAATATTTTATTGGTGTTCACTCTTTACAATTGACATTTATATTTTTTAAATATTTAAATTTTAAATATATTTAAAATAAAATGATAAATAATAATAAATTAATAATAATTAGATATTTTATTTATTTATATATATTATTTTAAATATTTATATATTTTTATATTTTTTTGAAGGGTGAATTGGGTCGAATCGGTTTATCGATTCAATCGTGATTCGTCCGGTTCATCTGATTCTTTAATATTAGATTGGATCAGGTATAATCAGATTGATTCTTAGATTGGTTCGCGGTCGAATCGGCTCGACCGGCGTGTCTGGTCTGATTTTGAGACTGGAATGAATATATTTATATTCAAGTTTGCCACTGATCTGCTTATTAGATTATTATTTTTTTGGTCTCGTTCAATTGGTCCTGTTGCATATGGAGGGAGATTTTGGAGGGGGATGGATAAGTTTTTAATCCTAATCTCATCTTCGGTTTTTGATTTTGTAACCAACTACAAAAAGAGAATGAGATGAGCTGGATTCGATTCAACATGCGCCTCCATTCGCTGTTATAATATCGCATGTAGTTGCAATTATGAACATTAGTTTGCTAATACGGTGATTTCATATTTAAAGAGAAACGCTAATTTTAACTCCGGCATCCCTCCTCTTCTAATTTCTAGTTTGGATGACGTGTGAAAATTACCGCGTATCAAATGTGCATAAATGTGCTATCAGCGTAAGTTGCATTCCTAGATCAGATAAGCTCATAAGCCTAATCCCATATGCTGATTTTCCCACGTCCTTGCGAACTCGCCCACTACACCAAACTTGTATTATTATCTCAATGATTCCGAGTGCGACCTCTACGATCCTAAAGAAGCAATTGCAGTCTCATGCTTATTTTAATAACGTGTTGTTTGTTATGCTTCGCCCACCACACCTTGCCACCGATCCTACATCTTCGGCATGCGGGGGTGGCCGCTTCCTTGGCCTTTTTAACGTGGTATCGAGAAATGTTGTGGTGCCATTCACGTGGAATTGTCATTGTTAATATGGTCGGTTCAAGAGAGGGGCAGGGGCTTAGATACTTATTACTTATTATCTTTATTATTAAACTTGCGTTTCTCTTTCAATTCTTCTTGTTGAAGCAATATTTTCTCACTAAATTAATAAGAACCATTAAAAGAAACAATTAATGGGCACGAGGATGCCATTCTAACTGGATCAGTTAGAATTGCGTGGCAGAGGCTGTCGTATCACTTTCGTGGTACCATAGCATTGCTCTTCAGGTATCATTTAGGTAACCTGGTTTTGTAGATGTTCGATGATCAAATCAAGTAGTTTTACGACGAGTTTGAAATTTATGGAAGAAAGTCGGATGATAAAATTAGGCATAATTCGAGTTTCTTGTATGAAAGTAAAGCCAAAAAATAACTAAAATAGCTCGCAGTAAGATTTTGGTAGGTATATTTTACAAACTTGTTGGCAATAAAAGACAGTTGTTTGATTTGTGAACTACGAAACTTTCGGTCTTGCTTAAGACTGCGAAATAGCCCACCGTCGAGCCAAACCCAACTTCTCCGAAACAGTTATTATTTAATAAACAAAGGACTCGTTACCTCATAAATGAAAGACACGAGGAGGAGAAGATGTGAGAAGTTTTTATGAAGAGTAATGTTTAGTGCACATCTTCTGATATTATTATACATCTAGAGTGTGTGCATTAAGTTTAATTTTTTAAATTTTTTTATGATTTTATATCTAACTCACGTAAGTCACATGTTCATCCAATGTTTTAAAAATTTTAAAAAATAATTAAAAATGACATTATTTATTTGATCTGATTTTTTAGAATTTATTAAATTATTTCATAGAGTTGTGACTTACATCATAAATTAGAGTAATTTAAATATCACGTCACAAAAAATTTAAAAAAATAAAAAAATACACTAAGTAATTTTCTTCCATGAAAAGTTGGGTGAAGATAGATCCTCTGAATGCGAATAAATTTGAAGGTAGAATCATTTGAACAACCGAGGAAAGCGTCTACATCTTTTAGGCCTGATTTAAAAATCGGGTGAGACAGCATATTCTAAGAGGTGAGCTCTAATATGTAATTTTATCCCGATTAAAGAGATATGTGTGTAAGGAGAAAAAGTGAGACTCTATCTTTTCTCTCTCATCTTATGACTATTTCACTTTCGATATCTAATTTTCAAAGCGACCCTCGTTAAATAAGGAAAACCGTTGAGATAAACTAAAAGCATACTGCAGGTGTCCACAGCCGATGTTTCCCTAAAAAGGTTCCCGACATAATAGTCTCTACATTCTTTAAAATTGATGTGCTTTTGACGTTGTTACCCACATCCGCCGAATCTAAATAAATTGGGGCACATTCCATCACTCAAATCCTATTACACGAGAGATGTTCACGTGAGATTGATTTCATGGCAAATTATCATGGTACCAAAATCTGGACTCTTAAATACATAGGAGATGATCTCTCTATATACTGGCCCCATGTATCTAACAGCTCAGATCCCGACTCCATTATAAATTGTCATGGAGTCGGCCCCACGTGAATATTTATATATATATATATATATATATATATATGAGAAATGTTATTTACTCTCTTCGGATGTGTTTGCGAATGCCCCAGGTTTATAACTTTTCAAAAAAAAAAATCTTCCAACCGTACGAATGTATGTCGCTTTCGAGATTTACAATGATTAAAAATCCCCAAATTTCTCTTGTAACATGCTTACGAGGATTCCTCTTATTCGGCAAGTTTTGTAATTGCACTCAAAAATCTAAACTTTTTATCCGCGCTCAAAAACTCAGACCCACTTGGACGGTTGAAAAAAAGTAAAATTTGTCGGGAGATTACGACTCGAAAGCCGTTGCATGGGGCATTCACAAACCCGCCCTTGGACGGGAAGGATTTCTACCTGTCTAAGACAGGTATTGAGCCATGCATCTCTTGTGCGGGCCCGACCACCTATGCACTGCACGCGTGGACCAATATCCATCTTAGATGGGTGGGAAATCTACCTGTCCGTGAGGGTATTAAACAGTTCTCTCTCTATATATAAAATATATGTTAATACATGAAAATAGATTTATTTTTTGTCAAAATTTTAAAAATAGATAAACTAGCTTTTAAACCCTAATTCAATCTAAATAAAAATGTCACGGAGAAATAAAGAAGTTTGAAAGGTAGATATTCTTACAAATTTTAAAATCTAAGTGTTAAGGTTGAAAGGACTTAAGACTATAAACTCAAGAAATCTACGTATATTTTTCGATATGAGATTTATCTATCATTCGGGACTTCAACACTCTTCCTCACGGTTAAGATAGACCGTGAAAATTAGATTAAAAGGGAGATGGCGCAAATACTATAATAGGCCTAACCTTATATATTTTTTATCTTGTCACTTTCATTTAATTAATCTCCACGGATCATCTTAATCGGGTGATTACCATTTTAGAACTGTGTATCTCAAAATGGTGATTATGTAGATTTCAACATATACGACAAAATTCTATTTGTTTGCCCACCCTGGCCGCCGGAGTACATAGAACTATCCTTTTCCCGCTCTCGGCGAAAGGCAAGCGGGCGGAGATGTTGGCGGTGAGGAGCCTGAGGAAGGCGCATATTCCCATCTCTCTCCTCGGCGACCCCTCACCTGGCAGCGTCCAACCCACCCGCCTCGCTCTCCATGTGAGAAGAACCCTGAACAAAACCCTAGTTCCTCTCTGTGTGTGTGTGCGCGCGCGCGCGCGCCTTGCTTTCTGGTTACATTACCTATTCTCTTTTGCGTCCCCCTTGTGTTTCTTCAGGTTAAAGGCGACGGCGGTGGCGACAGCTCATCTTGCTCCATTTACGTGGCATCCGGGTGCCAAGTTTACAGTTTTGAGGTACGTGTTCATCCATCTCTGTGCACCCCCTCTTTGGTGCACTTCTTGACTTCTATTTTCTCATATTTTTCCTAAAGCATTCGTCCTGTTTTTCATGTCATGCACTAATTTCCGCTGTAATGTGTTGATCTATGTGCATTCCTTAACTTGTCATCTCTTTGCCTGGTTTTCTAAGTCCGGATTTCCCCATTGTCCCTTCCCCCGAGTTTGATGTGCTGCTATCATATTTGGCGGGCCAGAGTGCTACTCTTTTTCTTTTATTTCGGCTTTTTGGCAATTTTGTAGAGGGTAGGTGGGGCTCGAGGAATTCATTGCAGATTGTCAGGAATTTCTTGAAACCCGAAACATTCACAAGGAATTTTATTTGTAGGTATCAGGTGAAGGCTCTAGTCCTGTTAAGGGAAAGGATAGCCTCTTAGTTCCTGCTGGAGCTCAGGTTTGGCAAGATCTTTAGAACCAGCCACAAATTTCATAATTTTTCTTGCTTCTGAGAAAAAATCATGTCATGTCCTTCTGTGGTTCCTTTTTGTGTTTGTTTATGCAGCTTTGTCTCCTATTTGCAGATTACACACTCGTCTGTGGTTGATCGATGTCCACATCATTCGGAAATTCAAAGTGTAGCACTAGCAGAGGGAGATTGTAAGTGCCTGCACTGCATTCTCTATGTTCAAAATCTTTATCTAATCAGATTATGTACTGTGTATCACACTATCTCCTTCCCATTTGTTACTGAGCAACTACACTTTCAAAGATTCATACATTTAATGTCAATATCATCTTCTATGTGTTTTATTGTGGAACTTTGCTTGTAGTTTAATGTTCCTGTTGACGGTAAGAATGTGATAGACATCTCTCTTATCAGGTGCCTGTGTGTTTGTCAGAATTAGCTACAATTCTAGTGTTCTTTTGCTAATTGGGAAATGGCATGGAGGTTGACAGGGAGCATTTCACACACCTTTCCTGTTCCCATTTATCCTAAACATCAAATTAATTCTTCTAATTTAGAAGGCGCAGCCAAGTAACCCTAGAGTTTGATTTATGGAGATTGATAAATCAAAACATGCTTGCACTTTGAGCTCCTTTTCCTGTTAAACATAAAATATCCGTCATTCGTTTTGGTTGCTTTATGGAAGGTAGGCTATTGTATTTTGTATAACTTTTTCTGATGTTCAATTTTTCATTTAACTTTGAAGAAACTTTTACATCCCCTATCAGCTTGTCATGAATCTCTATGAATAGAAAGAAAAAAACCACTCTTTGATTCCTTGACCATGCAGATGATACGTGCTTAATACTGGGTACAGTGGATTCTTTTGGTCGCCTTATTGTATCACGACTAGATGCGAACGGTGAAGGTCTTTATTTTTTCCTCCCATCTTGTCTTCGTAATATATATGTTATCTTTCTTGGAATTGTATCTTAATTTACTAACTCTTCATAGTATAATTGATTGCACGCATATTTTAATCATACTTGGTTTGGAATTTTCAGACATTGACAGGCATTCATACTCAATAGCACCTCGAGGTTATGGTGTTGGGGAGGGCAGTTGGGCAGGAATCTGCTTCAGTCCCACTCACTCATCTAGGGTAAATTCTGTTTTTCCTGCTTCAGTTCAATGTCTTATTTGTACATTCTTTCTGGTTGATATCAAATGTCAGACATGAATTCACCATCTTTTGGTGTGAGCTGTGACGTATTTGTATGATGTTCTTCAATGAAACTTGATTGCGTGTTACAGCTGATTAAGCTGATTAGTTGGTTACAATCCTCTCTCTGTGGTGAAAGCTGAATGGATGATAGAGCCACATGATTTATTGGAACTCCAGGACACTAATCGAGAAATGGGACAAAGTAGTCACAATTACATGCGAGTAAACAGTGATAAATCTGAGTTGATATTGCTGTAATAATACTAAATCATGTAACACTTTACAATGTTCACATAATAGACACATACTATTCTGGGCTAGTTGTTGAAGCACATATTGTCATGGCAAGTAGTTTATCTTTATCCATTTTAAGCATCACTTACAAGTTTTGCTTCTCATTGGATGCTTCCAGTTTCAGAATGATTCCTCTGTTAATGAACTGACTTTAACTTCAAATTTAGTTCCTTGAATGTATCATGTTATGATTTGGCTCTTGCATTTGATCTTTTCAGGCAGCAACCGTCCATAGCCTTTGCAAGAGTATTGATGTTTATGATCAAGATATTCATCTTCGCAATTTCCAAACGTGAGTAATCTGTATACTTCCATGTGGAGATATTTCTATGAAATCTATAATCCAGAGAGCTGATTCCTTATCTAAGATGATTATATTTCCATGACCTCATCCTGTGTCATGAAAACATTTCAGATAGCTTACTTTGTAGCCACCTCTTTTCTTGTTTGCTTTTTGAACTCTGCCTACAGTTTTGACATCATGTGGTTCATTTCATGAACACCCTTTCATTCATCTAAGACTCTTCTAGTAATTGCCCGTAAGTTTATTGGAAATATTCTCACAATACCAGGTTTACCACAAATTTATGTTTGAGCTCATTCCTAGTGAATGTTAGCAGGCACCTCTGACAGCTTTTTTTTTGTTTTTTCCCCTTTCTTTTTCGTTATTTTCAACTTTTTGCTTTGCTGTACGTGGCTTCAGTATATGGTACCCAAATTCCTTAAGCTTCTTACAATGTTCACAACTAGGGGGTGATACTTCCTCTGTTCTAGCCGTTGCTGAGGGCAGCCAGGTATCACACTGATTTGTATGTTTGGAGAGTGTTTTGTTCTTTTGATGTCTTAGCATAATATTGTCTCTTCTTCCTTTTTGGATTCACTGTAGGTGACAATATGGGATTTGAGGGCCAGTAGTGGTTGTGTACAAAGGGTTTGTGGCTCTGTTGGAGACTTAATCTATGCCATCAGCAGTTCTCCATCTGGATCTGTCGCTGTTGGTGGTTCAGATCGTACTGTAACCATCTATGATCCTCGCAGGTTGAGCACCATCATCCAGTTATCTATATTGTTGCAGAATAGGGAATTGCTTCGTGTGCCCTGGTTTTGTACCTTTTCAACAGTCCATAGTCTTTAATAATTTTTGAGTTGCATGCCTATGGGCGTATTAAGATTGAACAAATGTAAAAGAGAAAAAGGGAAGAAAAAAAAGGAAAATATAGCATTGGAGTTTGGTGGGTTGTCGAGCCAAATTGTATTGTGAAGAACTTCATACCATCAATCTGCAATTTGGAACACATGAATGTGCTGATACACCTCTAGTGCATACTGGATTTTTTGGCCTTTTTGCCCCCTTTGCCTGCCTAGTAACTTTCTTTTTCTTAGTATTGCATGGAAACCATAATGGTTCTAATGTATTTGGCACTGCATTCTTGAATGTAGGTGGTCTGCCTTATCGAGATGGGTGAACTGCTCAAAATATGAGGTTACTTTGTTTTTCTTTTGAGTTTGTTGTTTAATAGTGCCTCTATATTCTGTTTCCATGATATTCTTCACTAGAGATTTATGATGAAGCGGTCATAACTATCACTACTTTAATGTCTACCTGGTAAGATGTAACTACAATTAATGTTCTCTCTAACTTATTGTGCAGATAACTGGCCTTGCTTTCTCCTCACTCAATTCAGATTATATGTATGTTCAAGGTGTTGACTATGAGGTGATTATCCAATATACTTTACTTTCAACTAACTGTTTTTTTCCCTGCAGTCAGCAATTTTTCTTTGGTCCATATCTTACCATTATTAATACAAAAGTTAATAGGTGATACTTGCCAATGGATGTTGGAAAAGAAAGTTGGCTGGTACTAGTAAACTCGGAGGATGTCCTGGGTTGAGAGTTGGTCTCTCTCTATTCTTGCCTCTTCATTTATGGCAACAATTTGTTAAGTCTCTACATCCATGTAAAGTTGAATTGCTAATCACTTTGACGGCTGCAAAAGGTTCCTAAATATTACCTTGGGAAAGATATATGCATTTTGTTTAGTTCTACCATGCAATCCAACTTTCTGTGCTTTCTACGTCCACCTGGAACATAACGCATCTTGGTTCCAATTAGGTTATGTGGCAATGATTGTGTGGATTTTTCTTGAGGTAGGACTGCTGTATATTTTATTCATATTCTTCCTTTTTTTTTGTCTTGGATGGATGATGGTGTGAAGTATGAAGGATGGATGGACTATGATAGTGACTGATCAAAGGATCTTGATTGTCAGAGAGTCTGTTCGTGTGATTGGGGGTGGACTTGCCCTTTTTCTACACCTCTAGGATGCACTCATTGAATGCTAATGCTGATATATTATCACCCTTCCTGTGGACAACAGACTCTTGAATCGACAATGATTGTCTTTTCATTGCACTTTTGCATTTGCAGGTTTTTTGTGGACGATGGAAGGAGAGCAGGAAAACATTTTCGTTTAGAGGGGACTCAAACTGGCTGGGATTCAGCAAGGCATGCTTTTTCGCTCTGCACTTTTTATATAAAGCCCTCGTGACCTCCGTCTGAAAAAGGGCGACATTGACGAAGTTGGAGGAGCTGTCCGTGCACTAATGCAGGTGTCGCCTTTTTGACTGGCAGGACGCGAAAGCCGATGTTCTGGCGGGGTGGTGTGATTCCGGTGGCATCCTCGTGGCCGACGTAGTGAAAGAGCAGCAAGAAAAGCCAATAAAGGTTGGCAGCCACTCGCCGGCATCCCCGTCACCTGTGAAGAGGCATCTGAGGTGAGGGCTCCCGCGGTTGTTGAAAAGAGCTATCAGTCTTGAGTCTACCTATGTTTGTTGGTGCTGCACGCTGCCAGCCTGAACCATGGCAGTAGAGAGATCTGAAGATGCGGCAATCGCAGGAGGAGTGGGGAAAGGAGACGTTGTCTTAGAGTTGACCGAGCGTGCAGAGTGCAACGGTTCACAACCGGTTTGGCTTTGAAGTCGATCGCGTTATTTTCTGTTCTTTCTTCAGCGAAGGAGATCGTTACTTGGTGGCTTGGACTCTTGGGGTGGGGGTGGGGGCTGGGGTTGGAGGGGTGGACTTCGCTTTTGGTGTCCAGCTTTCATATATCTTGTCTTTTGCTGCCAGTGTGAACGATGGGGCAATGCTGTGGCCAGCGACATGTGGTTGGCCACCCGACAGCGTGGCCGTATGAAGCCTCATAAGCGTCTACGTCGTTGCATGGCCTTACGCTAGTTGGCAGCTCCAACATGGATCCTCTACCTTGGTTCAACCGAGGAATTCATAACAATATCTTATTGTGGGAGGGGTGCTTGGGATCGTGTGGTCGCTGGTCAGATGTTTGAGTTGAATGATCGGTCTAGATATCAAATTCTGTGATTCATCCTGGTGGGGCAAAAGATGTTGGAGTTTATAGCCCTTGTGTTGATTCAAATTCTTCATTTAATATTTAGTATCGTATTGGAAGTTGGAAAAATTTTCTTGATTTTATGAGGTGGTGAGTTCACCCTTGGGTCAGGACCTAAAGGGCATAAGATGTGTGATGTATTAGGTTAGGTTGGGTTGGGTTGGGCCGGCCAATTATCGAGTTTGAATTTGATTTGGACCTACCGTTGGGTCACATTTGTTGGGTTTTGGTTAATTATGGGCCTACCGTTGGGATCGCATCTGTTCAGATTTTAACTGTCTGACATTTCTATAAGGGGTGTGTTTCGGAGAGATAGAAGGTTATTCTCTCTCAATTTACGAAATTGTGCTCTCAGAAAATGCTCTCCACCAATTGTGCTATATGTTTCTTTCTTCTGTAATTTTCTTTATGTTCTGGGCATTTCTCATCAACAAGTGATCAGATTGAGATTACTCTAACTTTACACCTAGAGCAGTCATATCTCAGGGACGAAGCGCTGGTGAACTCTATGTTAGAGGAGGGGACGTCTTTCGTTTTAAAGATAATGTCATTTATGACACGTTTCTCTCTTAAACAGATGATTTTAAAACTCAGTTTCCTTTTTGTTATTATAGTAGATTTATTTGATAATTGATTCTATCTCTAATTTGTATCCAGATTAACATATTGACTTTACTATTTTCCAACAAAAGATACTTGCGTTTTAATATCATAAGTGACGACTTTAGGCAGATTTTAATGATCGGACTGGTCGTAACTTTTATCACCCAAATCCAATTCCCGAGTCATCATTGATGGCCCCGAATGCATGATACAGAATTCCAGGAAACGACATCGGATGTATTAGTGTTACTGCCTCAATTATATATCGGATCCGTCAACCAATAGAAGCCGTGAGGGAGCTCTGTTCTGGCGTGGCTGCTTCTGCGACAATGTCAACGCTACGGCTTATTGTTCTTCTTTTCAACGCTTGCGACAGTTCGTTGTTCCTTTTTAATGCTCAGCTCTCAATCGCATGTGTGACTTTGTTGGCCCAGTTGCAGGCGGCCGGATTGTTCCCTTGTGGCCACCGCCGCATCCACCCCTACACCATCCCATTGTGGTTGCCGGCGATTTGTTTTCATTATTTAATTCCGATAAAGGCAATCTAGGTTTTGGGTGGGATAATCATATCTTGATGGGCATCACACCAGCGGTGGAAATCTCATGGTCTTCATCTCTATTTTCACCTCTATTAGAAGATGATAGCGGGAACGAACAATAAAGACCCATAGAAGAAGGGAGATAGAAGAAGAATATGAGAGAGAGAGAGAGAGAGAGAGAGAGAGAGAGAGAGAGAGAGAGCGTTCAGATATTTACGTGATTTGGTTGGTGATTTTTTCTCTACGTCTATGAAATCTTTCTCTAACTTTCTACTCTGCAGTAAGAATAAGAATAAAGGTATAGTTACGGCAGTCTATCTACGAGACTCTTCTGTCCTTACTACGACATATATGTCGAGATTTTGAACACTACCGCAGACAAATATTTTTAACAAATTAGAGATATTTCCTTAATTATTGGGTGACCAATAAATAGTTACATAAAGGCACATTTTTATCAGACTCAGAATCATACAAAACCATCGTATGCATCATTCACTTCTCTGTTGGGTCCGACATTATTCACGATCCATATCGTTCAAAACTCACTTAGGTGTTGCATAGCCCAAGTCTTCAATGCCTTTATTCACTTAGGTGTTATATTATCTACGTCTTCAATTTAGATGTTAGATTGTCTAAGTCCTTCACTTGGATGTTGTATCGTCCATCCACTTAAGTGTTGCTCTACGTAAGTCCACTTCAGCACCGGCTTTGATAATGTATCGTCTATAGGGCTGTCAATGGGCCGGGCCCGGGCCGGGCTTAGGTCGGCCCGGCCCGGGTCCGACTTATCAAGAGTAAGGCCCGAGCCCGGCCCGGGCCCGACCTATGTCGGGCCGGGCCGGGTCGGGCCCGACATTGTGTAAAAAATTCAAAGCCCGATTAAGGCCCGGCCCGGCCCGACTACTTAAATAAAATAATAAAAATAATAAAAATTAATAGATTTAATACTATAAAACTTATAATCTCACTAAATAAATTAAAATTTTGATATTAATTACATAATTTGTATGAAAAGAGAATTTTAAAATTTCTAATTAAGTAAAATAACATAATTTTGACTAAATAATTTTTAAAATTTGAAGTGAGAATAAAAAAAGGGATCGGGCCGGGCCGGCCCGCGGGCCGAACTCAAAGCCCGACCCCGGCCCGCGAGTCTAGTCGGGCCGAGTTTTTAGGCCCGACTAAAAACCCGCGGGCCTAAAAAGACCTTGCGGCCCGGCCCGAAATCGGGCCAAGCCCGCGGGCCTGTCGGGCCGGCCAGGCCCATTGACAGCCCTAATCGTCTATGTCTTCCACTTAGACGAAGTTCTATCTAAGTCTGTTCTGTTCAAGTTATTTCATCCAAGTCACTTTTGGCCTTCATTATTTGGACGATATTTCATCTAACTTCATCTTGTCACTTTACCTTACATCGTCTAAGTCTAGCACTTAGACGATGTTGTGTCAAATAACTTAAATTCCATCCTAACTTGTACTATGTTGGACTTTGTCTATCGTAGACTTAGACAATCCATCGTCTAAGTCTTCTTGAACTGCTCCAACTACTAAATTAGTTTGAATATGAGTCATAACTCAACAAATCTTTACCTTGGCAAATATTTACCACTTAGAAAAGGCTTCAGACCCTTACCTCCACCTAGAGCAGTAATCTTCACCGGTTAGCACCTAATGACGTCTAGCAAAGCCAATCAATATTTGAATTTCTCCACTATAATTGGCTTTGTCAACATGTCAGCTGCATTTTCCTTGGTCTCCATCTTCACAATATCAATTTGTCTGGCACTCAGTAATTCTCTTATCTTGTGAAACTTGAGAGCTATGTGCTTGGTCCTGGCATGATAAAGTTGGTTCTTCGCCAAATGTATAGCACTCTGACTATCACACTGCAACTGAACTGTCTGTTAACCCACATCAAGTTCTACAAACAGTCCCTTCAATCACAAGGTTCCACAAACATTCCCTTCAATCAAAAGGTTCCTTGGCTACCTTTGTCACTGTCATATACTCTGCCTCAGTCATGAACAGAGTTGTAACCGATTGCAACATAGATCTCTAGCAAATAGACCCTCCTTCCATAGTAAACATATATCTCATTGTAGACCTCTTGTTATCTAGATTTCTAGCATAATCAACATCTACATATCCTATGACTGATATATTCTCACTTTTTGTACCAAATCGAATATCATGATCTGGTGTTCCCTTCAAATACCTTAAGACACACTTTATGACCTTCCAATACTCTTTACCTGGACTAGTCATAAACTTGATAATCACACTCACAGCTGTTGACGTGTTTTTCCTTTCTTTCTTACCCGACTTAAAAGATCTCTTCCTATCTATCCCTTCTACTAAATCAATGTGAGAGGAACAAATGGAAAGTAGAAAGGGACAGAAGGGTGTAAACCTGTATGATCGCCACCAAGATGCCGAACGTGATGGACACGCCGTACCTTGGAAAGAGGGGGAGGTACTCACCTATGAACCAGCACTGGAGGGATGCGCGGCCCGTGAAGAACCGCCTTAAGGATGGCGCGACCGCTCGACAGACCGCTCGTCAGTGCTGGGTGGAACACGAGATGAAGAACAAGGGAGGAAGAACGGTTCAGGATCGGCCGCGGGAAGGAGATGAACGGTGCAATATCGGCCGCACTTCCCTTGGAACGGACAGTATGGAACCGCCCAATGTCACCACGCCCTAAGATGCAAAGGTCCAACCTCCACCCTTTCCGGCCGGCCAGAAAGGATGGGCCTCGTGCTAGTGCGTCGCTGACCTGCAAAACACAGTGGAAACACAAAGAGAAAACTTAAATTAGAACTAGAAAGTGTAGTAAATGCTCAAACGGACGGAAATGAACATGACTAAATGAAATGGGGGATACCTGGGGATTTTTAAACCCCTAAGGGCGTCAGAAACATAGGTGGGTGTGTGTAAATGATGCATGAGAGTAAGAAAACATGGAAGAAATATAGAAGAAGCAATGCATGCAGATAAAAGAGAACGATGTGACTAAATAAAATGATGACTCAAAATACGACTACTCCCTGAACCGGAGGCCTACGCGGACGTAGAAGGCCTCCCTCCCTGGTGGTAGGTTGCTCAAAGATTCGGCAGGGCTTCGCCATCGACCAAAAATCTCCCCCCTTTCAAAGGTAGCCTTTAGGGTTTATTTATAGAGCACCCAAATGCTAACCCCAAAATTAGGGTTTTGAGGTATTTTTAGGTCGAGATATCAAAAGAAAATCCCTAGATAATATAATTATCTTCCAACCAGTGGAAACGACACCTCATTTGGTTGAGAAACCACGGAGAAATAGTTAGAACAAGTTAGGGATAAATCCACGGATAGAGAGAGAAAAACTCTTAGCTTTTCAGCGATCGGACCATTGTGCGGCCACGCGATAGACTGCTCAATCTATTGAGCGGTCAGTCATCCGACCGTTTAAACTATCGGTGGAAATTAAGTAAATAAGTAATATTATCCAAATATACATCGAACTGCCCGATAACTTTGTCGTTGGACTCTCATGAATTGAGCGGTTCCCAATGGACCACTCAACTCATTGAACGGTCCTAAACCAGCCGCTCAACATCTGTCGGTGGTAAATCAGAATAAATTAGATAATAAGATAATTTTCCGAATAACTAACAATTCTGGGGATTCTGAGATATGGACGGTCATATATCTACCGCTCAAATACGGGATGCTTGTATATAGACAGTGCAAAAGCTTGTCGACGGAAATTTGAATAAATCACCTTATTATCCAATAACTAGATAAACGGTTAAGCCTCAACCGCTCAACAACTGGACGGTCACACGATAGACCGCGCAATGGCTGAACGCTTGAAAACCATTAAGATGTGATAACACAACTAAAACCAAGGCCCACTGAGCTCTGGATTGAAGCAGACCATGTCAGGGAGAGAGGTATCCATAAAATAGGCCCAATAAGCTGTCTGAAAATAGCCCACTAAACAACAGACAACTCGAGACATCAATAAACGATGGTAAGAGAAATGACTCAACTTATAGACAAAAAACAGGTGTCAACAACAACATGAGAAAGATCAGGTCTGGTACACACCATGGCATACATTAGATAACCTATTATGTTTGCGTAAAAAATTTTCTGCATATTCTTCACTTCAATATCTGTCCGTGGAGAATGAGAAGTAGAAATCCTGAAGTGAGAGGCCAAATATGTACCTATTGGTTTGACATTACTCATGTCAAATCTCTTTAACACTCTCTAAATATATCTTTTCTTCAAGACCCAAAGTTTCATGACTTTTCTGTCTCGAGAGATCTCCATACTAAAAATTTTTTTAGCAACACCTACATCATTCGCTTTAAATTCCTTGCTCATCAAGTGCTTCATATGATTAATATTATCCATACTCTTAGTAGCAATCAACATATCATCCATATACAACATCAGGAAAGCACAAGTACCTCTTAAAATAAACATAGCCATCATACTCATAATAAGTGTAGCCAATCCTCATCATAAATGTGTCAAAATGTATGTACCACTACCTTGGCGACTGTTTTAGCTCATATCATGATTTTTTCAACCTGCACATGAGTTTCTTTCCAAGCCACCTCAAATCCTTTTGCATGTTTCATGAAAATATGTTCCTTTAGGTCTCTATGTAGAAAATTTATTTTGGCATCCAACTATTCCTACTCCAAATTTAGTTGGGACACCATGACTAACAAAAGTTTGATCAACGTATGCTTCACCACTAGAGAAAATATTTCATTGTAGTCTCTCCCTTCTCTCTGTGAATAGCCCTTGATCACCAATTTTGCCTTGTAATTTTCTTCTTCTTTTGACATTTCCTCCTTATAGACTCACTTGCATCCTATAGTTTTCCTCCCCTTAGGAAGTTCCTTCAACTCACACGTTTGATTCTTATGTAGATATTTCATTTCTTCCATCATAGCCTTTGTCCATTTTTCTCTTTTATGACAAGCTATGACTTCCTGAAAAGAACCAAGATTTCAGCGGCTGCTAATCAGAGGGAAAGAAACCATATCCTCAAATCCACACCTTACTGGCGGTCTAATAACACGTTTGGGTCTGCCTGAAGTTTGTTGCTGCTCCTGTGGTTACTATTGCTGAGCATTCTGTTAGCTGCCACCCTGTGATGTGCCATCTATCTGTGGGATCTGGCCAAGCTCCACCTACACCTTTGACTCCTCTCTATCTGCTTATGCATCCACATTAGTATCATCTTTCTTGTCAAAGCGTTCTGTATTCTCCTTGAGCATTAATGTCTCATCAAACACAACATCTGTTCCAATCCTCACATTCTTAGTTTTTGGATCTTAAAACTTGAATCCCTTCACTCTCTTCTTATATTTAATAAAGATACATCACATGGATTTTGGGTCTAATTTCGCCCGTTGCTCACTTTGGATGTATACATATGTTGGACACCTAAAGATTTTCAGTTCTAATTAGGATGTTTCCTTCCCTCTCCATACCTCCTCAGCAACTTTCTCATCTTACTTCACTGAAAGTGACCTATTAACCAGATAACATATTGTGCTTATAATTTGAGCCGAGAAGGACTTCAGCAAACTGATGTCTAATTCATCTATTATGCCACCTTATTCTGTTGTGAGGTCCCGTGAGTTGTAAATGACCTTGCAATCCTCTCATTCCTGCATAATTCCATGAACTCATTTGTTGTATATTTTATGTCATTATCAGACTTTAAACATTTCATCTGTTTACCTGTCTATTTTTCAACCCTAGCATTCCACTGCTTGAATTTAGTGAACAATTCTGACTTTTGCTTCATAAAATACACACATACTTTTTAGGAGTGATCATCAATGAAGCTCACAAAGTACATTGCACCTCTCAATGATGGGGTTGACACTAGTCCCAAACATCTGAGTGTACTAGTTCAAGAATATCTTCATTTCTGTGTGTCGAAGTCTTAAATTAAACTATACATTATTTCCTTAGTACACAATACTTGCAGAAATGAATTTTACATGATTTCATCCATGGCAACAACTTCCTCTTGTGGAGTTCCATCATATCCCTCTCACTCATATACTCCAGCTACACATGCCATTGAGTGGTGTTAGTGCTACTCTCTGTTGAAGATGTTACAATGACATTCTTCACAATTGTACTTCCAATCAGTATGTCCAAGCTATTTTCAATTCGTTTTTTCATGATGACAACTAGAGCACCTTTGATAACTTTGAACAAACCACTTCCTAGGCTTCCTGATAGACTAAGTCCAGACTTCTCCAGATAACCAAGAGATATTAGATTTTTCTTCAATTCTAAAATATGTCTGACATCTCCTAGTGTCCTGATGAGACCATTATGCGTGCGAGTTCTGATGTTCCCAATGCCTATCACCTTACAGGGGTGATCATCACCAAGTACAACTGCTCCACCCTCATAGCTCTTGTAGATATCAAACCATTCCGTATGCGAATAATAATGGAACAAATATCCAGAATCTATGGTCCAAGATGTAATAAAATGATCATTACCTGATGATGCTACCAGCCATTCTGCATCATCTACTAGTAGTTCCACATCACCAAATCTATCTACTACTACACTTGTTAAACCAGCCTGAACTATTCTCTTCCCCTGTGCTTCATGCCTTAGCATTGGATAATCTCTCTTATAGTGCCATTTCTAATGACATTTGTAACACTCTGCCTTCTAAGCCTTTAACTTGGACATTCCTATATTCTTTGCCTGATTTCTATCTTTAGATCTACCACGACTTTTGTTTATGGCCACCAGACTCTCAGAGTGAGATTCATCTTTGTTTAGAGGTGATCATTATTCGGGTTCAACTCGAAAATCAAACCGAACCGATAGATTTGGTTTGATTTAGTTTGGGCTAAAATTTAAAATTTTAAAAATTTTCAATTTAGGTTCAAACTGAACAGTATTAAAAATTTTGGTTTGATTTGATTTTGAAATTTGGGAAACCAAATCGAACCGAATAACTCAAATTTAAAGATATTTTTGTCAAGTTAATATAAGTGTATATGCAACTATAAACTATAATTCAAAAAGTTCAATCCTCACCATCCTGATGGGATTTTCAACTCTATGAAATAGGTTTCAAATCACCTTTCATTTTACTATAACTGAAGTTCTTAGTTTTTTATGTGAAAATACTATAGAGCTTGTTCTTACAAGTTACAACCTTTTATGTTATACTTTTAATATTTACTTTATTTGGTAGAAATTTTTCTAACCTACCTTTCTCTACTCTTGTTTGAATCTAATTTAATTTTTAAAAGGGGAGATGAATATGGTTCAAATCAAACCAAACCTAATTCAGTTTGGTTCGGTTTAGTTTCAAAGTAGTTTGGTTTGGGTTGAAGCCTTAATTCGGTTCGATTTGATTTGAGAAAAATTCTCTTAAAACTAAACCAAATCAAATCGTGCTCACCCCTATCTTTGTTACACCTCCTCCTTGTCTCGTTAGACCTAAGGGCTGATGTAATCTTCTCAAACGACATAGTCTTATTGCCAACATTAATGTCATCATCATATTATCAAAGCAAATAGGTAAAGTGCATACCAACATAGCATGATGATGACTTTATCCTCATCATCAACCCTGACCTCGAGTTGCGACTGATCACTCATTATTTGATTAAACTTGTTAATGTGTTGAATAAGATCTCCTCCTTCGGTCATGTAAAGACTATACAACTCTTTCTTTAGAAATAACTTGTCGATGATGCTCTTGGCCTTGTACAGCTCTCTAGTCTTTTCCATAATCTCTTTGTTATCTTCTCTGTCATCACATCATAAAAGATTGAGTCTACAAGACATATTCAGATTGTACTGAAGGCCATCTGCTCCAGTTCCTCCCAATCTTCCTAGTCCATCTTGTTAGGTTTATCTCCTGTAAAGCCCTACTGACTCTCTATTGAACCAATAGATTCTTCACCCTCATCTGCCATATACTGAAATTGCCCTTACCATCGAACTTGTCAAACTCGACCTTCATTAGTCCACTCATCCTTGATGCAATATTATAGATCCATGTAGAATCTATCTCTGATACCAATCTGTTGAGCACCACCAACAGTGGAAACCTCACCGTCCTTACCTGCATTAGAAGATGATAATTACGGATCACTCACACAAGCAACGGAGATGCACAGAAGAAAAGAGAAGGAAGAAGAAGATGAGAGAGAGACAACACACATAGATTTACATGGATCAGTTGGCCAGATTGCCTCCCTACGTCTGTAGAACCTTCCTCCACTTCCTCTTCTGCACTAAGAATAAGAACAAAGGTACAGTTGTAGCGGCCTATCTATGAGATTCGCCTTTCCAAGAATTACTCAAGTTAAGGTTTTCATGTCCTCAATGCAAGATGTATATAGGGATCCTAGGCACTACACGACAAATATATCTAACAAACTAGGAATATTCTTCCAATTATTGTGCCACCAATAATTGGTTACATAAAGGCATCATTTTATCAGACTCAGAATCGTACAAAATTGCCATATGCATCGGCTAGGAATCATCGTCCACTTCTTTGTGGAGCTCCACATTATCCACAGTCTGCATCGTCCAAAACTCACTTAGACACTACATAGTCTAACTCTTCACTAAATTTATCCACTTAGGCGCTATATTATCAAGTTAGATGTTGGATTGTCTAAGTCCTCCACTTAGACACTATATCATTCAAGTTCTTCCACTTAGAGAATGTTCCACCTAGCTAAGTCCACTTCAGCACTGACTTAGACGTTGTATCGTCTAGGTCCTTCACTTAGACGAAGTTCCGTCTAAGTCTGTTCCACCTAAGTTGTTTCATGAAAGTCACCTGCGGCCTTCTCTACTTAGACGATACTTCATCTAACTTTATCTTGCCGCTTCTATCTATCTTGCATCGTCTAAGTTATGTTGGATTTAACTAGTTAAGACTCCCCTCTAACTTATACTATGTCTAACTTCAGACTTTGTCTACCGTAGATCTAGATGATCCATGTCTAAGTCTTTATGAACTGCTCCAATTAATTTGATCATCCAATCTACACCGTTCGATTGCTATGCAGGACGTGTCATCCAACACTGTTCTCGATCGAGCTCTCGCCGTAAAGTGTGTGCTTGACGGCGCATCATGGTTCGCCGAGAGGTTGCCATATCCATGAGGGGAAAGGAGGAATTCAGAGTCAGTAACAGGGTGTGTGGCCTACTTATCCCATGCGGATAAAAAAGGTCGGGGACTAAAGAAAATGGCTTCTTTTTTCCTCATTCGGTAGGATGTCCTCGTCTTTGAATAGGTCACCTCTCTGGGGATCAATAATACGAAGTTTGAGAAAAGATTTTTTTGAAATAGAAATAGGACTAAATTGATTTGAGAGTGACACGCACGCGCGCGCGCGCGCACACACATATATATAATTGGATTGGATTTAAACTTCTCATGAACACTGTCCTGCACACCGAACTTACGTTAATTACACACACACACACATAAGAGATCGGATTACATGGTCAGACTGCACGCATCATCGAACATGTGACCAAGTATATAATTGAATTGTAATATTGCACTTCCAGATCACAGCCGAGCCCAACACTTGCATCATCATCGTCATCATCTGATTCTCCACACTAATCATGCAGGGGCATGATCACGTCTTCATCATCAACTATCACAGGCACGGAAACATCTCTTTCGTCTTGTGGCCAAGTTGCAGGTACTGATCAGTCGATAAGCCCACGTAATAAAAGATAAGAAGGAGAACCTGTAGTTCAAACCAAGATTGGTCATTTTCTTCTTGCCAGGAAGATATCGTTTACCAAACACAAGATTATTGAGTTCCCACTCAGCAAAAACTAAATAAAAACCAACGAACAGCCTTCTGTTCGTTTTCTCTTATTATTATTTTATCCACCAAGTTTGGGCCTCGATCGGTCACCTAAACCGGGCCCATGTACCTCCTCCTCCGATGTAGTTATAAAATCTCACGTTAACTAAAACCAAATAAAATAATTTGATTCTGACGTGATCTGTCTGGATTTTACTTCTCAGCTCCTCCTCCGTCTTTTTAGATGCAAGTCACAAAATTTTCAAACTCTTGTAAAGAGTTTTTTTGTTAGGGATATATATATATATATATACTCTCATAATCTTTGATTGTTGTATGTACCAAGGTTTGTGGTGCCGCGGCGTGCTGCTACGGATTGGCCATACTTGATCATACTTGGCAAGTGGCACGTCATCGGCATACAGCTGTCGTCGTTGCCATCCGGCGTCGCCGGCTGCCATCCACGGTTGCGGCACGCTTGCAGCACGAGAACGCACGCGCCGTACCGGACCATACTTGGCCCCCGCCAAGTGCAAATTAAACTATTGAATGATCAAAATACTATTGATTTATATGAATGATCAAAATAGTATTGAATAAACCAAAAAGTTATAGTGATATTTTCACTATAACTTGAGTGCAAATTAAATATTAAAATGATAAATTTATTCTTAAATAGAGTTTTCAGGAGTTTCATGAGATCACATAGTCTTAACTCTTAAAAGTATTTTTTAGGCGTTTATATCTACTAACTGTTTTTATAATATTTCTATAGAAATATTCCTTCAAAACTAAGGGCTTAAGGATTTGAAAGTGTACGAATGCAATTATTTGGATGTATTCAGATTTCAGAGGTATTTTTTACCATTTATATACATTAGTGATATAAAATTATAAATGCAGAAAATGAAGATCGCAAGGTATATTGAAAGTATATGAACGCAATTATTTGGGTGTATCCTGAGTTTTTTTCCTCAATATATATAGATTAGAGATATAAATGGATAAAATGAAGATGGCAGGGTACATATAAAAATGTCAATTTTTTAAACTGGCTATCCCATTGGTCAGAACTGAGGAGTCATTTTCCAACATTCCGTTCCTCGTCTTTGTTGTGTTTATTCTTTCCTTCTGACTTCCCTCCCGCACGCACACCTCACCCGGGGTCCGAAACCCAACCGCCGGTCGCCCTTTCGAAACCGCCCGTCCCCTCCGCCGCTCTCAACCCATCGCCTTCTTCTTCTTCCCCCCTACTCTTCCACTTCCTCCTACCCCGTCGAGTCTTCGACGAAACCCTTCCGATCGTTCCCGGAATCTGATCAGGTTCCCCATTTCTCTCTCCCAAGATCCCATTAATTATTGGAGCTCCCCGACTCCAAGATCGTCCCGCCGAACTGGGGAGA
This sequence comes from Amorphophallus konjac, assembly GCA_022559845.1. Taxonomy (NCBI): domain Eukaryota; kingdom Viridiplantae; phylum Streptophyta; class Magnoliopsida; order Alismatales; family Araceae; genus Amorphophallus; species Amorphophallus konjac. The sequence continues at coordinate 21,612,732 of CM040128.1, forward strand.
TTTCCTCGGATTGTGCTGCTCCTTCTGTTCTAGGGTTTTCCTGTGGATGTTTGTGCCCCCGCGTTCTGGTTTCTGCCCCTTGTCATGTGACAATGCCCGCGGCGGACTACCAGGGCACCTCCGCGCCGTTCCCGCCGCTGGGCCGCTCGGTGCTCGGCGTCCGGCGCGACCAGGTCCACTCCATGGACTCCCACCATGACGGCGCCGGCGCCAGCGCCGCCGGGGTCCACGAGCTCGAGTCCTTCCAGAGGCGCGTCGCCGACCTGTTTCACGACCTGGCCGCGCCCTACGCGGCATCGACGGCCGGCGGCGGCGAGGGGGTCCTGTCGCTTTCCTGGGTACGGAAGCTTCTGGAGGCCTTCCTGGTGTGCCAGGAGTTGTTCAGGGGCATCGTGCTCAACAACAGGGGGGCCGTCTCGAGGCCGCCGCTGGATCGCATGGTGGCCGAGTTCTTCGAGCGCAGCGTCAAGGCGCTTGATGTCTGCAACGCCATCCGCGACGGGATCGAGCGGGTGCGGCAGTGGCGAACGCACCTCGAGATCGTGATGGCGGCGCTCGACTCGCGCCAGCGGGGTGTCGGGGAGGGCCAGCTCCGCCGCGCCAAGAAGGCCCTCGCGGACCTCACCATCGCCATGCTCGACGAGAAGGAGGCCGGGTCCGTGCTCGCGCACCGCAACCGCTCCTTTGGCCGGAGCAACATCTCCGGGAAGGACCATCACCGGCGTGCCGCCGCGGGAGGGCACGTCCGGTCTCACTCCTGGAGCGTCTCCCGGTCGTGGTCCGCCGCCCGGCAGCTCCAGGCCATCGGCAACAACATCACATCTCCTCGCGGCAACGAGATCATGGCGACCAACGGGCTGGCAGTACCTGTTTACACCATGAACACTGTGCTCCTCTTTGTGATGTGGGTACTCGTTGCGGCAATTCCTTGCCAAGACCGTGGCCTGCAAATCCACTTCTCGGTGCCCCGCAGCTTCTTGTGGGCGGCGCCTGTTACACTGATGCATGAACGGATAACCGAGGAGTCTAAGAAGAGGGGGCGCCGGAATTCAAGCGGGCTGCTGAAGGAGATCCACCAGATAGAAGTGAGTTCGCATCATCTGGCAGAATTGGCGGACCCCAGCCGGCACCCGCTGGCAGAGGACAGGGAAGCAGAGCTGAGACAGTGGGTGCAGGAGTTAGCACAAGTCTGCAATTTGCTGAGTGATAGGTTGGACCCGCTGGAACGCCAGGTGAGAGAAGTGTTCCACAGGATTGTCCGCGACCGAAATGATTGCCTGGATTGCCTGGGGCAAGCTGCATCTTCAGGAAGCAAGCTAGAGTGACATCTTATGGGCATCTTCTCTTTGAAGGTGTTTAGTGCCTTTTAGACTTCTGTTTTTATGGATGGAACAATTGCAAGGTAGGCTGCAAGAAACGAAGGAGAAGAAGGATGATGATGATGAATAGATGAAATGTTTTCACCGGAAAATAAAGGTCAAGCAGGTAGTGTTCTTGTATTATTGTACATTTTTTTAGAAACATGTTTATTTGGATAGATAGTACGATATCCGTAGTTATGGCCACCCATTTGTCTCATTGTTATAGAAATTGATTCGATTTTTTGTGTTCATCCCTTTGCAGCCATTGGCATTCTATTCTGAATCATTGCTGGTACTGTTTTTACATTAGCATGTTATTGCTTACTAAATGATATCCCCCCCCCCCAAAAAAAAAAAAAAAAAGAAAAGATGGCCAACTTGATGTGGAATTGACATATACTTTATAATGCTGTTCAATCGGGAAAATTGTTGGTCGCATCTTTACTCCCGAACCTTGTAGTAATGGACATGAATAAAAAATAAGGAAAAAGAAATAAATCCAACTTGTTAATGTAATTGTCATCTACCTGTACCTTGGGGCCTTCTGGATCCCATCTACTGATGATCCCCACTGTCCTCTTAAGTAATCCTATGTCAGCATGACAAACTTGACCGAAGCAGCCGTGCATCTCGATGAAGTTTTTATGACTTCAACAGCTCCCTAATTTGCTCTTGTTGGCTGTGGACCACTCTAGATCTTTCTCCCTCTGTTAAGATATCTTTTTTGGCTCCAACTTGACCATATCACTTAGTTGCTATTTGTGGAGAGTGATGCGTCTGAAGAAGATCAAGAAACACAGGATGGCATATTAAACTACCTCCAATTTTATACCTTGTTTCCTAACTCTCCTGCTAAGGTATGATAAACTTATTTCCTTGTTCTCTTGTTTTTTGTTTGGCTCACAAGATTGAAATGGTTGGAGAGACAGATCCATGCTCATTCAGTGTTTTGCAAAAAAAGCATTTTGTTGGATCTGAAGTATTTCTTACTCGAAGTTGATTGGGGAGAAGAAAATATTGTGGTCTGCCACTCTTTGCTTCTTTGAGCTGTGATGGTAACAGGGCAAGACTCATTGTCACTGTGCTTGTTCCTGATGGTATTGGTGACTAAGGTGCATTAGAAATTATAGAGCTAGCAAGGGTTAGATGATGCAAGGCTTATTGATTGCAGATCCTTTGGCGACAATGCTCAAGTCTGTTTGCAGAGAAACAGTGGGTTTTCAGACGGATCGAGTCTTTTTTTTGCTTTAAGTGGGGTTTCTGGAGGTGAAGGTTCTATATTCACTCCTACAGAAAAGACGAATTAGCGTGTTATAGAGGATATCTAGATTGTTCCTATGCTTTTGGGAGTTGTTATTGCGGGTCTTTGTTTTATGCCGGTGTGAGATCTACATACATGTTTACATTTCGAGGGCCCTCCGCTGGTGTGGATTCGGGGCAGAGGGGCTCTTAAATATGAAGTAAAGGTGCTACAAGGAGGGACCTGTTTGGTATATAGCTGCATCCATGTTTCCCCCTACCTTTATTATAGGAAAAAGCTGTATCGATGGTTATACTCTCACAGGATCACTACCTGCTCAACTGTTTTAACCCTGGATAAATGATTAGAGACGGAGGCATTGGTTTGGCAGTGCCCTGTTTTTCTCTTCCCGGATGGGAGAATTCGGATCAGATCAATGTGGTTTATGTGCTGTGAGGCAATTCAGATGGCGGTGCGTGTCAGAAGGAGGGGGGGAGCATCACTGGCTGTCCCACCGGCTTTACCATCTGCTCCGTGCCAAACCTGTTGGGGGGTCTTTCAGGATGCGCGCGGAGCCTCAGTTTATATTTGGCTATATTGCTTGCCACCCATGTTTCTCGCTGGAATTCCTTCACAGCCAGCCAGGGGTCAAGAGTGAGATTCTCAGAGGCCTGATGTTTTGCTCTTCCTTTTGGCGCCCGCCATATTCCTCTTTAAACTCCCTTCGGCCAGCTGCAGAAATCCCTTGCCAAATAAATAACGATTTCGTGGGTCGCATTTAGCCTATCGACTGTCTTCAGAATTCAGGTGTCCCCCCCACCCACCCCCCTTCCCACCCGATCCCCGTGTGCCCAATGCTCGTCTCATCTGCCCCTCCCAGTTACTAATCATCATTTTCTTCGTTTCGTACGGGGACCTCTGTACACCTGCGTGTGCGTGCGGTGCCCGGGGCTCCTGGGCACCCCCGTATGGAAGACAGAAGCAAGGGTTAGAAATTAAGCAGGATCAATGGTGCTGCAATTTTGCGTGCGTTACCCCCACTACTGCGCTGGGCTGTCATGTCGTAAGAGGTTTGATGGTTCTACCATTTCACTTGGCCAACATGGTGCAACGTATTGCACGAATGGTACGCGTGGGGTATAAAGTACTACTTATAAACACAACGAGAAAATGCAGATACGGCAAGTTGGAGTGGGGTTGTAGCTTGGGTGGGTTGAACCTACGGGCCCAAATTCAAAGATGGCTGGCCGTTTAGCCTAACCTAGCCAGCCAAAATTCAGAAAACGGCCCAATTTTGAATGGTTTATGTTACTCTGTATGCGGACGGATCCAATGGGCCGTGACTGCCACCAGTTTTAGATGCATCCCTCTGAAATTGTCCACTCTCAAGGGTCGGTCCACTTTTGGGTGGTAAAAGGTCATTTTGAAGCCCGGTGCCTGCGTCACCCCTTCCCCCCTCAACTTCAACACGACATTTCGTCCTCATTGGCATCCTCCTTCGAGAGGTCGTCCTCGCATGGATGGATAGTTGTATGGACCTGTAACAGCAACCACAGGCGCCACTACCTCCATCAGCGGGGCCCAAGCCAGCACATCCTAGATGTAGGGATGTAGGGGGTGGGTGGGGGGGGGGGGCAGCATTCGTGCGACAACAGTCCGGCCCACATAGCTGGGGGGGGGGGGGGAGGGGGTCATGTATTCCGTCGTCACCACGTCGAGCACCACCTCTGTGTTGCCAAGCAGAGTGGTGAACGGCTTCGGATAGACGAACGAGCAGGTTGGTGTCCTCGTTAATAAGTTCGCAAGCGACCGTCCTTGGGGAAGCATGGATGTGGAACCCCTGGTCAGCAAAGAGAGCCTTGGATGTCGCCTCTGCGCTTGGCGAGGGCACGGACGCTGTAATTGGTGGCTGCAGCGCATCCATTAAGGGAGGCGATGCCAGCTACTGCCCAGTCGCTCACCACTCATCAACCTTCCCTCGCTGGCCCGCAATGCCGAGAGAAATGTGACCTCCCGGATGGAAATAGATCTCACCTGACGATACCGTGAACAGGGTGCACCCGCTGATCGTTGGTCTGAGGTCTTATGAAACCTTACGATCTGGGGGGCAGCGGAAGGAAATGGTGAGAATCGAAGGATTTTTGAATAGTCATTTCAAAATGAAGAACATTTGCTGCAAATCTGGTTTATGATCCTCCCTTCCCAGTTGACCCGCACACGAAAGGGGTTTGCAACACAGCTGCAGATGAGATTTGCAGCAAGTATTACTCTTTCAAAATTTAACGAAGGCGACGTTTTTGGCATAGTTTATAAGATCCTTTTTTTTTCTATAAACAGGACCGTGAAAACCATCGTAAATTGACTGCCCCTAATTTAAATTCGCTGGCTTTTTGAATCAACCTCAGCATCAGCGAGGCCATGTAACCCCGTACATGGGAATTCAGAATCCTGCATTATCAAAGAATGACCTTGATACCATATATGCCTAGAATTGGGGAACAGGACAAGTGAGAACATGAAGTAGAGAATGTCCAAATGCGTACGTGTACGCATGGTGGTGGAGCGACCCGAAGGATATATGTACAGAGGATCCAACAACCGTCCTGCTCTATTTTTCCTTTCAAACATAATGGTTTCTATCTTTAGTTAATAAATTAAAAATAAAGAATACTTCTTATGTCGTTTTTTCACGTGCGCATTCGCACGGTCTTGCCAAGCAGGCCCGAGACTACAGGCCCTCTCCAACAAAATAGCCAAACATTTCAAAACGTACTTCACAATCATCATATACAACAAAGAATAATAATAGCAAGAGAACCAATTTCCATCTCTTTACGAAGACCACTAAATGTAAATTTTGCCCGTGCAAAAAGCATGTCACATCTGTCATTGGCATTGTACTTAGTGTAGTCGTTACCATTTCAACATCAATAGAAGTACTACCTGAACTAAAGTTTATTCCAGCGTTAGCACATGAATAAGGGGCTGCCATGGGCAGTGAGCCACCGCCAGTTTAGTACATCATCCGCGATAATATTTTTTCTGAGAATCATTCCTATAACCTACTTGTGTGAATAAGGATACAACTTGTTCGAATCACAGTTTCACTACCTACCTCTATGTAATTTACAATTAAAACACATGTGGAAGGACTACATCAGCAAAAGCCCAAATGGAATCACATAATTTACAATGCCTCAGTGGCGCAGTTATGCACCACTGTGAAGATCCCCTCTAGTTCCAAATGCGTAAACTTTAATGACCTATAAACCTTGACATTCTGTAAATTAACTGCCCATGTCAATCAGGATGAAAAATCCAGATGGATCCAAAGACAGCTCGAAGATGCTAATGCCGGTGTACAAGTCAGCAGAACAAGTCCGGAAAAGACCACATTATGAATTTTGCAAAGATGTCTGTCTCAAGGAATTCAATGTGTGCCGCTCGGCCAATGATTGTGTTCAAGTTCCTACCCTGAGAAGATGTATCAAAGTTGACATCACATCGCATGAATATGCGCCTTTCGGAAGAGGGTGCTCTAATCTGATCCAAACAGTTGTTCAGCATTTCCAGAAAAACTTTCCCCTTCTTTGAGTTGTCCCACGAAGATGCCTGGCACAACTCAATTCTTGCTGAATGATAGGGAACATACCCATCCTATGAAAAGAAACATGAGAATGGCAAAATGAGAAACAACTTCAATTTTTCCCCTGAATTTTGCAGTCCCGTTTTATTTCACAAAGGGACTTTCTTTTTTATTATATCCATTAGGAAAGCAGCAAAAATATTGGGTGTCAATTAATACAATTTCAAACAAAATACAAAAAAAGGCCCTTAAGAAATCAAGCAAAGTGATTTTCAGCAAAAGAACAGAGAACATAGTCTATGGTTCTATGGCAAGCTCCTTAAAACTCTTGAAACTTGATAAAGGAAGAATTAAGCTTGACTGAGAATAATACGGGCACCAGATAAGTTTCCACATTAATACTTTAAATAATGGAAACACTATAAATTAGAAGAACAGTACCCTATTGCTTGTTAGAATACAAGAGGGAAGCAGCATAATACATTATGCACGTAAAGCAGTCCTAAATAAGATACAACATATGGGACAGTAGTCAGTTTTTAGGATGCCACCATTGCAGATAAGTATTGTCTAGGTCCACCGGATTGTACAAATAGAGGATCCCATTAATCTCATACGAAAAAAAGCTGGATAAGAGGTAAAATAGACTGATGACAAAAATATTGACACAGATTACCATTCAGCATGCACTAGAAAAGTTACATGGTTTTTTTAGGGCACTTGCTGCAGTGGCAAAGACAGTTCACATAAATCCCATAAAATCTAGCCCACCCATGCTCGAACTTTGGTGGTTCCCTTCCTAAATCCCTCTACCCATACCAACTGGGCTACAGCCTGCCCCTAATAAGGCTTCTCATTTTATTATGTTTTGGTTTGCATGAAGCATGTACGTCCAACCAAAGGAAGGTCTTTTCTCCATGCCACCGAAGTAGGAAAGCATATTTTAAAAACTTGTCCAGTGAAACATCGAAACTTTTTCTTATGTTTCTTCTTCATTATAACTGTTAGACCAAGCACTATCAATGTTTACTCTTAAAAGTTAGTTAAATAAGAAATTTATTTCAAAAACATTCAGCATACTTGATTTATCGTGAATTATTTTTGTTTTGACTTCTTCTGTAATCGAGTATGTCCTAAATATATTAGCAAAAGCACAACTTTGACTGCTCCCAAGAATGCCTTATCAGCAATCCAATAGAGTTTCTTGTCAACTGTTTGTTTTGACTTCTTCTGTAATCGAGTATGTCCTAAATATATTAGCAAAAGCACAACTTTGACTGCTCCCAAGAATGCCTTATCAGCAATCCAATAGAGTTTCTTGTCAACTTGTCAACTGTTTGCCATGTTTTTACACGATAAAGATTTATTCTTCTTTCTTTATTTCATGAATGCACAAGATGGATCTTTCCTTTTGAATTTATGCTAAGCCAGTGTTTACACATGTGGAATTAATAAATAAAATATTTTTTAAAATGTTCATTTATTGAACAAAAATGCATAGTTTAACTAATTGGTTAGCATGTGCATAATTAATCCCATGAGTTATATTTATCAGATGATTTAAAGTTAGTGTGTTAGACTTTTCCACACCGACCGTAGTCAGTGTTAATTTACATCAGCGTAAAGTCCAAACACTTCTGATTAACTACCAAGATGCCCTTAGACCTCTACATGTCCGTTGTGACATGAAGGGCTTTGTATAAATCCGAGAGTTGGAATTAAGTCTAGTTAGACGGGACCACCGGCTTTACTAGGGTCGAAATCCCGTCATTAGATTGAATTTGGTCGAAACCTAACCATTATGCCTATTCCAGGTTGGGACTCCATTGATTTGGGCTTGTCCATGAGAGTCCCATTTGCATATGGCGAGGGCATGTATGACCAAGATTCTCTAAGGGTTTTTATATAATTTCTGCTGGGTCAAGCCGTCAAGATACGTTTGCATATTCTAGGTAAAATTGGGTATTTTCAGAATTTCAAAACGGAATTGGGCATATCTGCAATTTCTGGACAGAATTGCAATATCTGCAATTCCAGAACAAATTTGGGTATTTCTGTAAATTCTGGACAGATTTGGGTATTTCTGTAAATGCTGAACAGATTTAGGTATATCTGTAATTTCTTAATATTACAGGCATTTGTTAAAGTTTCGCCACAATTTCTGAAATTTCAGAATATTTCTGCAATTTTCAGATGCTTCTGTTATTTCTGAAAATTACCTGGTATATCTGCAATTTTTACAAGTTGCAGGGTATTTATGCAGTCTTTGGACATCTCTGAAACTTCTAAGAAAATCCACAAGACATTCCCTTAATTTCCTGATTATTTCAGAAATTTACAAGTTTTTCCTGCAATTTATGAGATTACAATGACATATCCCCTATGGTAGGGGTATTTATACAATTCAAACCCTTATTGGGCTCTTCACAGAATTCAGAAATCTTCCGATCTCCAAGCCTCTTGCACCAAGTCCTCAAGACCTTTAAGCTTCAAGTTTCAAGTCCCCATGGGCCAAGGCTCCTTTTATAGGAGTTGAGCATGGATTACCCCCAGTCCCCCCGCCAGTGGCGGGGTGGACACCCCCCCTCCCCCCTCCTGCGCAGGTGGCAGGAGGGCACGGCTTCGAGCAGCTTTCCCCTCCCCCAAAAAATTAAAAAAAAAGCATGGATTACCCGGAGGAAATGGGCATGGGCCAAATCCCTCCTGGCAAAGCCCATTTAATGCCGAGGCATTAATTCCCCCTTGAGTTCCTCCGGGCAAGCAATGAGCTAGATCCTCCAGGCAAGGAGTGGAGGAGATTGAAATGCTTAAGGAAAGAGAGAGAGAGGAGTGGGCCAGTGCCCCTCCTTGACCTCCTCCGGGCATCCGGAGGAGGGAGGAGGGTTGTGGACTCCCTCTCAACCTCCTCCGGGCATCCGGAAGAGAAATCTCCCTCTTTTTTTTCTTGCTTTCTTCCTTCTTTTTTGTTTAATGAGGGCAGGAGAGAGAAAAGAAAGAAATGGGGCTGGCTCCCCCTCTCAACCTCCTCCAGGCAACCAGAGGAGGGAAAAGGGGGGCAAGACCCCCGCGATCCCCCCCCCAATCCCTCCAGGCACCCACGGCTCCCACCCTTTTTCTTGTTCCCTCGCGTTTCCTCCGGGCAGCCAGTGGAGGAGGTGAGGGGGAGCTTGCAGAGGCTGTGGGGCCCGCGAGAGAGGGGAGAGAGAGAGAGAGAGGAGAGGCACAGCCTCCTCCTCCCTTGGCCGGTCCTAGGAAAGGCTATAAAAGCCTTTGACCAGTCCTTTTCCTCCATTTTCCTATTGCTTTCTGCTCTGCAATCCTAGATTGCAGTGGCACGTGGTTCTTGTGCACTCTTTTATCTTCTTCTCAACGCTGACCTGCTGTCCGAAGTTTCTGCAGTGTCGGTACTGTACTTTGGCACACCGAGGATGCTTCACACAGACTGAGGGCGATCAACTCTTGCTGGTTTACTGCACAGGTATGCCGCTTCACACCAGTCATGCAGTGTTGGATGAAATTCCAATGTGTAAAAACACATGGAATCCACGTTTATTTTTCCATCCGACAGAATTCCATGGACATGTTTATACAATGGCAAGGGTTTTGCACCGCCTCGTGCCGTCATACAATGAAATTAATAATTTTTTCTATAAAATTATCAGAAATTTATGGGGTTCAACAATCAAGTTGTTTCAATACATGCTATGGAGAAGGAGATTTACCTCTCTCCATAGCTCCAAAATATTTTCGAAGTATTTTCTTGTAGATATCAGCGTGACTACCCACTAACTAGCATGTATGATCAAAAGCAAGGGGCAAACTGTTGGACTTCAACAATCAAGTTGTTTCAGTACATGCTATGGAGAAGGAGATTTACCTCTCCATAGCTCCAAAATATTTTCAAAGTATTTTCTTGTAGATATCAGCGTGACTACCCACTAACTAGCATGAATGATCAAAGCAAGGGGCAAACTGTTGGACTTCGTTCACCATTTTCCTCCATAGCTATGAATTTCTAACCCCCCTTAATCTATCAGAGGAAGCACTTTGTGACTTGGATACTGTGACATCTCTTCTTTCTTTGTGCTCAATATTATTCTAGGAGGCGAAGGAGTTTTATGCCAGGTTTTTCACTGAGGAGCAGATGAACAGACCAGATTTTGCAGATGACTTACTTCCTCACCTTTCCTCGGCAGAGAGTGCGCTTCTAGTGAGTCCTTTTTCAGGAGGAGATTAGACATGCTGTTTTCTCTCTAGTGGGCGACAAGGTCCCGGATCTTTTTTTAGCATTGTTGGGACATCATCAAGGAGGACCTCATTGGACCTATCACAGAATTCTAGGAACGTAGAGCTTATTTGAGGGGTATCAACAAAACCCACTTGGTCTTGATCCCTAAGAAAAAGGGTGCACAAGAATTGACAAACTGTAGACCCATTAGCTTGTTGAACAGCAATTATAAAATCATTACAAAGGTTTTGGCAAGATAGCTTGATAAGGTGAGGGACAACATGGTCAGTGGTTACCAAGGGGCCTTCATCAGGGGAAGACATATTCAGGAGAATTCTTTTAGCCCATGAGTGTCTTCATGCCATGAAGTTACAGAGGAAAAGAAGAGTGGTACTCAAGCTGGATATATAATAGGGTCACTTGGTCCTGCCTCCTTTAGGTGCTAGTGAGAAGACGAATTTTGAACAGAGATGGATTTCATGGATACGGAAGTGTATCTCGTCTGCTTCTTTCGCAGTGCTCATTAATGGGCAGCCTTCGTCCTATTTCCTTGCTGGGAGAGGGCTTAGGCAGGGAGATCCACTTTCTCCACTCTTGTTTGTCCTGGTAACTCAAATCTTGAGTAGACTGTGGATGAGAGCTGAGGCGGCAAGGGTTATTAAAGGTTTCCAGGTAGGCCAGCTCATCACCAATATCACCCACCTACAGTACGTTGATGACACTATCCTTTTCCATATTGAGGAGAAGCAACAATTGGTTGATACCAAACTAATGCCAGAGATAGTGTAGGATATTAGTGGGTTGAAGGTGAACTACAGTAAAAACCACATGACGGGGATCAACATGGAGGAGTCAGCTATCATGAAGGCAGTTCACATTTTTGGGTGCTAGGTGGGGGTTTTCCCCTTCTCTTATATGGGCCTCCCTTTGTCTCCAGGGCTTCTTCACTACAGAGATTGACAGGGGGTGATGCAGAGATATGAGTCAAGACTTGCAAGAATGCCTAGTTCTTTGTAGATCTGTGCTGGATAGTCTGCCGATCTATTCTCTCTCCATCTTCAGAGTTCCGAAGACAGTGGCAAATAAGCTGGAGTCCATTAAGACCAGATTCTTTTGACATGGTAGTGGGAGCAAAGACAGAGGGTGACATGATATCTCTTGGGGCAGAGTATGTCAGAGTAAGGAAGCAAGGGGCGTCGACATCAAGAATATCAGAGACTTCAATTTATCCTTATTGTGTAAGTGGTTGTGAAGGTTGGGGACAGAGGATGGTGGGTTGTGGGCTCAGTTAATCACATAGAGATATTACACCTCATCCAAAGTGAGGGATTTACTCCCACCACATATGTATAACATCTCCCCTATCTGGAGAGGCATCCTTCAGTGTGTGGACTTCATCAGAGCCAATGTTCGTGTCAGCCTGGGTGACAGAGATAGTTGTTTGTTCTGACAGGATAGGTGGTGTGGTGATTTCACAATTGTAGAGGTCTCTTCGTTGTTGTTCACGATAGCGGGGGGGGGGCCCTGGGGCCTCTGTGGCTCAGTCCTTTGATGCTCAGTTGTCCGGGGGTATTTGGGCCCCCATATTCAGGAGGAATCTCACCATTGACGAGATGGACCAGCTGGAACGTCTCTTGACTTTCCTCCTAGACTTTAGACCAGATGGCAATAGGGAAGACTCGTGGTTTTGGAGATAGGAGAAGCGGGGCCAGTTCTCAGTTCGATCTGCCTATTCTTTCCTCTCTGATGGGGCACTGCGCCACTCCTTGGCACCGTAGATCTGGGCACCCAAGAGCCCACTCAAGGTGAAGGTTTTGGTCTGGAGGATTTCCCACGGTCGGCTCCTGACTTGTGACAGGGTGACACCTTTCCTCTACTAGATTTCTATCATATGTTGCATGTGCGGGGATGAGGACGATCTGAACCATCTATTCACAAGATGCCATTTTGCGAAGGACATTTATATGAGGATTGGCCAGAGATTCCAACAGCCCCTTGGGCAGATGCGGTGCAACAACTCTTCACCAAGTGGCGTAGGCATTGGACGCTCAAGGGTGACAAGATTATTTGGTGGCTTATCCTTCATGCCACTCTTTGGACCTTGTGGAGCGAAATAAATAGTAGAATCTTCAAAAGGGAAGCGAGGCCGAAAGAGAGAGTTTTTGCTTTTGTTTGTGAGATAGTGGCTTTTTAGGCTAAACACTATTATAAAGTGGAGAATCACAACTCCTCGTTCTTTTTGTTCTTGGGAAGTTAATTGGGGACACTGTTTTTGGTGTCGTGGCCTTTTTGTAAAGGGGGCTGTGTGCATTGATAGTTAGTACATGTACATCCCTTTCTTTTATTAATATATTAGTGGTACCATCCATGTTTCAAAAATATATATATTATTCCAGGAGATTTATACATTTGAATTTCTACATGTCAGTCACATTGACAAAAATAGAACTAAAACATTATTTCAAGAAGAAAGTACTTCAGATATAGAAGGATTTGAAGAACAGATGGATGTTAACACAAAAACTTATTTGTCCAAAGAATTGTGATGTACAAATATTAGTGTACCTGTGGTGAAGACAACAGAATTATATTCTTGAAGTTCTCCAGTGTCTTCCGCTGAAAAATACAGAAGGCATGTTAGAGCTCGACTCTAGGATTAAAACAATTTTAATTTTATGAACAGCAGATGGGAACAATAAATAGAACATATACACCTAAATATTTAAGCGTAGGCATGTTAGGTAAATCTAACTTCTTTGAATATAATGACATTTCAGATGATATATCAAATCTAAAAATGATTAAACATAACATGGAATTAGGAGTGAAAATATCGTAACTAAGCTTGCAGAAACATTTATGTATCACTATAAGACATGAAAAACATCATATTAGTAGTATGTCTGTCTTCAGTAAAATTCTTCATCAGCTTTTGGTACCTTACAAAGCTTGTAAAAGAAGGTATTCTGGAGGTCTGGATCATCAGTGAAAGTAAGTTGATGGATGCACTGGGCCCCCTTTAATTTCTTCAGAAGCCATAGACCAGAGTTGAATAGAGAGTTTGAACTGTACCAATACCCCAAGTGTGGTCCAGAGAGAGACATGTACGTGTGAAGATGTCTCAAAAAAGGCTCCATCACACTTTCTGAGGTTAGAGGACAACGGTGTAAGTACGGCACTTGTAAATAAATCAATAAAAGTAGGGGGAAAATGTAGAAAGTACCTGTTAATGCACTTCTTATGATGATGTTTCCAATTGAATGCCCAACAAAACTTAGCTTGACCTCTCGGCAGCCCCCTGATCTGGAATATTTTTCAATTTTCTTTCTAAGGAAAGTATTAACTTCTTCAGCCAACCTACTACCCATTTCTCTGAAATCTCCAGAAGTTTTCTCCTCATTTGCCTCTGACATAAGGCATTCAGCTCCAGGATCTATTAAAAGCCATTGATTGCGAACCAGCCTCAAATCTAGATGATGCCCCTATTTAGGAGAAGATAGGGATAAGATAACAAAAGTATACGCAGTCAACATTGCATGCTAGTACAAGAAAGCATTTTCCTATCTGAGTGACCAATTTATCCCATAATGAAATATAAACGACCATTTATCATAATCAATTTGCTAGCAATTGATCTGGATTACCAAAAGCAAAAGTGGGCATGGCTGGGGAGTGTGGGGTTGGGGTTGGCTAAAGAAGACATCCTTTAATCAATAGTTATCCACCAAATATAGCAGGAAAAAAATGAGTCACAGACTTAACACATGAGGTTTCTTTGTAAGATGGTCTAGGTGTAACACATTTACCAGCACCTCTTAAAAGAGGGATGAAGCACTTGATTTGCTACAAAAATTACTGACTTTGATAACTTGGTAGTGTTCATATGTTACAGGAAATAGATAGAACATATAGTTTTTTAAAGTGACTAGTACAACTGTTATATAAAATGAAAAAGGAGGGATTTACAAGTATAGACAATCAGCTCTCACAAGAATCCCAGTACAAAAGGCTCTGCCAAGAGGGCAGACCGCTACCTATCTACCAACAAAGGAAAAAGTGAGGAGTTGTGGGACTCCACTTTACAAAGATGTTTAGCCCACTCACACACCCTCTCGCAAACAAAAGAGACTATCCTCTCCTCCACTCTTGCCACTCGTCCCCTAGTTCCTTTCGCTCTATAAAGCCCATAAAGTAGCATGAAGGATAAGCCACCAAATGATATTGTCCCCTTTAAGGATCCACCTCTTGTGCCATTTGAGGAGTAGAACATATTACTTGTGCATAGTTTCAATGAAAAAAAGTGCTGAAGTTTATTGGGCCAGGAAAATAATGGAGTTCATTGCAAACAAAACATCCAACTCCACCTAGGAATTCAATTGCAAAAAATATTCTTCTAAACATGCAATCCTATAGGATTTCCCTTCGCACAATATGGACGTCTCTCCTCAACATGTCCTCAAGTTGCCTCCAAGTTTTAATCCTGACTGAAATGACAGAAATACCCTTGACATGGACAACACTAACCATCATGATAAAGTTGTTTTTAGTCAAAGAGAGGCAACAATTTCACCGTTACCAAGGTCTTTCTTCTCCCCAGGATAATACAAGTGTGACCTCATTTACTAGATCCTTTCCATTACACATTTCTTTCTGGCATCAGGTAAAGCAGATGGAATAATAGAAAGTAGAAAAGAAAGCATACATGTAAAGAAATAAATGCTAGAGGACCTTCCATTAATAACTGTAAACGTGACACAACCAGGATGTGAAGAGGTCAAGATGCAGCTTGGATATATTATACATGCCACGCATCAATTTCCCTCGTATTATTTTAGATAACCAGTATTCGATAAATATATGGTACACAACCAGTACATAAAACCAAGCATCTTTTAGAAGTCAAACAAAAGGAAGTACATCTCATATACAGTGAAAGCATATTGAAAGTTTAACAATACAAAAATCAAACATCCTACTTAGGTTCTGTTTATCTAGAAATTATAATGCAGTAAAAATAAAAGAAAAAGACACTTCCTAATGAAACTGAAGAGACATGCCTGGAACCCATGCACAAAAACAACTGCTCTCAATATACGACTATTTTTTTGAGCTCCCCCACCCAAAAGCTTCAATAAAGCCTTATCTCCAGCTCCCATTGCAGATGCATCATTTTGCTCCTGAGAACCTAAGAATGAGCCATGGCTAGAAGCACGCACCAGCACACTCATAGCATGCTGTTCCACAAGAACAACAGGAACACGTGAAGGATCACCAAAAATATGCATGTCCTGAATTGAGCGGTTGTTAATCTGCACAGAACACATTTCCTTTTCAGAACTCCCTTGGGAAATAAATGTAGGATGCAGTTTTGTGCACCTCTCAGAAATATCTCACCTTCATTTGTGCAATACTCCTTCTATGGAGCTCGGCACGAGTAATGGCAATCTGTGCTGGCTGCATCATAAAATAGAACATCCTTAGTGAAAGCATAATAAAAATTCTTATTATGACCTTCAATTTTTTTGAAAAAATAATAAATTGCACAAGGTATGACTATCACAAATGTTGAGACATCTTTGCACGATCTTTAAGCTATTGGTAGAAAAATCTCCACAAGCACCAAATTACATCATCACTTGACTTTCGCGGGACAGAAGCTTTGCCCAGAACGCTGTGGTGAGAAGATTCATCAGATCCACTTCTCAAATACCGATGTGGAATCTCTATCTTCGAATGAACCATCCATATTGACCATTCTGTTTTTCTGTCCTTGGCCCATGCATCACGAAGGTGTTCCAATATCTTAGCTCTATTGCTCCTGGAACACAGAATGCATGAACTTTTTTATGTATTCCATGAATGATTAGCACATTGAATCGACTGCAATATCCTTAGACTTGTTGGCAACATGTCATGACAAACCACTAAACTTAAATCAATTGTATTTGTGCATAGAAATTAATCTTTCGTGTGAGTGTAGAGTGTACAGGTGTGCATGCAGGTGGATGAGCAAGTGTGCATGTGCGCTGGCATATCTTTTTGAACACATGCATAGCACAGAACAAGAACTTTCTTCAGGACTGTATAGTAATAATCTCAGAATGGACAGGGGGAAATCCAGATTTGCTGACTTCAGGACCACGTCTAGTAATAATCACTGTAGCAGATTGTCTAGCCACAGCTAGAGGCATGCCAAAAGCACGCCTAGGAGGCCAGCTAGGGAGGGGGGGGCAGAAGTTGTGAAGATCAAATTCATGAAGCTCAATTGTAGATGATGGCAATTGGCAGGTAGTGTCTACTTTCGTGACCAAATAGGATTTTTACACTAAAATAGTGCCATTAAGGGATGTTTTTTGTACAATTCCAACTTACTGCTTAGAAGGAAAGAATAATTGAACATAAACAAATAACATAAGACAAAAATGATGCCACTTCAAGAACTAGATCAAAGCAAAGACAATTGCATGACAAAAAAAAATCATACCTATGAAACTTCAAAAATATGTTCCACAGAAACGAAAGCTGGTTACCCACAAGATGAAAAGTATCTAACAGTTCTTCCTTGGATAATGAATGAAGCAACACATCATCTCCAATGTCTATAAGACCATTTGATCTCTGTACAAGCATACAGTTGAAATAAGTTCAACTGGAACCAAAAAACAACAAAGGCACATCATACTACATATAAACTAGAGAGTACCTCCAAACTACTAAGAGCACCCCCTGCCAATTGTCCACCACCCATTCTTAACCCAGAACTTTTAGCATCAGCATCAATCGGTTTATGCATATCTAGATTTAACTGTGCCTCAGTCAAATCATCAAGTTTCTGACCAATTGCCTTGCTTATATTTTGTAGTTCTTCAAGAAGGATATCGCGTGCAATCGACAATGACTTAACAAGATCAATAGCACCTGAACCCACATGAACAGCTGGAGTCCCTACCTGAGCACAAAGTTAAATTTATTAGTTTTGATCATCTAGCTATTAATGCAAGTAATTAACAGAATTAAGTATTTTTCCCAGAAACAAGTGTCCAATCCATTCCATTGACTACTGAGTTACAGTGAAACAAATAAGAGATGTTAACAGTAGTGTAGCAACAACAGCCAATTTCTACCATCGTGAAAGCTCCATTATGTTACCAGCTGTACATTAACAGCTTTTTTAAAAATCAATTTCACATTTCTCGCATCTAGGATTTAGTAGAACTTTTTATTACCCAGAACATATCTGATAAGCCAAACAAGATGGTAGAAAAGCCTAGGAGGAGCCAAGGTGACTGACACTTGGTGCTCGGATGGCTAACTCAGTAGTGACTATTGAGTGGATATTTCTGCTCTTGTTCTCTTTCTTGATAAGTTGTTTGAAAGAGATGCACCCAATTCACTACATTACTCAGCACTATATCCACATGCAAGTTCTTTTCTGTATATGTCATTTATTTCATGCAGCCTTGACCATTCCATGTCGACTTCACACCCATCCACTTGGATAAGCCATCACTATAACCTATAATGCAGGATTCAACCACATTACATTGCTTGCACAGGAATGGCACCTGACTGTTTCATGTACCTCCTTGGCTCTTGAGTGGGTGGAGAACAAGGACATGTATATATACAGGAGAAAGCTCTGAAGATGATGACGATTAACAGCTGAGGATACTGAGCAGCCAAGCCAGACCAAATGGCCTGGTAAAATAGTAGCATGCCCAGCAGCATTTCAATCATATTCATCCTCCCAAGGTTCACCTTATTTCATTTCTACACCCACGTCACTTACAAATATATCAACACATATCAATAAGCCTGTCTGCCATTGCTATATTTTTAATTTGCCTTATGCAGCATGACTATGTTGCAAATTTATTGCATGCCCATTTTTTCCAACTAAAAATTATAATAATAAAAAAGTGAAGGTGAACAATGACTTATAATGCATTGTCTAGATGCCAGATGACTACACTGCCCACATACCTATGTATGCAAGTTTTAAAGACAGCTGCCATAAGAGACATAAAAATGTGAAGATTATAAGGTGCAGAGGCATTCTCGAATATAGTTATATAGTCAAGAACAGGGAACCTCAAAGGCATCACCTACTTGGTCTTGTCCATCATACTGGTCATCAGCAACAGGTTCATCAGCGTGAGGAATGCTGCAATTTCCCAAGTTTATTAAGATGGCTATTAGCAAAACATGTCTAAAAGATAGAACCATATCTCACAATGAAAACTGGAGTTGTCACAAACCTTGGTACCTTCTGTGAAGGTGAGTGGCTAACAGCTTTCAGAAGGACAATGTGTATGCTTATATCAATGAGAACGGCATGGAAAGAGTCAAAATGGACAGGACAATATGAATGCAAACCAAGAAGAGCTTTAGGAGGTATGCGGAATTCATGTACTGCAGTGGGAACAGCATCAAGAGAGGTGGGCATGTCCAAACTGCAACAAAAGGAGTCAATGTGAGACCCCGAAGGAAGTAGCTATAAGTACTACAAAGATTGCATATGTGAAGATAAGGAAATTCAGTTGTGCTGAATAAATAAGAAACATTTAGAACTACTTTTAATCACACTTACCCATTCTCTATTATAGGAGCATACATAAGGTCAAACCTCAGTATCACCCCAGGTGTTGATAGGATCTGAAAGTTGGAAAAATTAAAATGAATCAGCTGTGCTGATGGGAAATCACCTCTGCCATAAATAAGACAGAGAGATTAAAACAGAAAATACAATGAACTACAATCCTGTACTATTTAGCCCAGTCAATAAAAAAAAGTTAGCTATAACAAGATAGATCAAAGAAAATAAATGATAAGAGTAGCACATACGAGTATGGAATTTTTCATTTGTGTTAAGCAGAGAGAAGGGTATGTACCTCATCCTTGTCAACAGCTAAGTTAAAAGACACCATCACAGAAAGAGGAACATCCTGCCTAGCATATCTGATTCGAAAGGGCTGAGTGGAGAAACTGCGGTCAGCATCATCAATCCTCCAAACTCCTGTGATGCTATCAGACACTGTTCCAGGAACTGCACAACCGCCCAGCACATCAGCATATTGTAGTTTGAATTTAAAAGTGAAAGGGAACCTTTTAAAAAATACAAGACAGCATTTTTTCTCAGAAAGATCCCATAATATTCCATTGTACTAATATTTCAAAACAACGTATGATTACACCCATCAGTTTCACCTACTTTTGCAGGTTTTCACCTTCAAATATTTTAACTTTTCTTTAAGATTAATGGTAGATTTTAACAGCTAAAACTATGGTTGCAATGTATGCAATGCTTTTTTCAGACGAAAGTATTTTGGTAGCTTGATGTTTCCAATTCAGCTTAAAATAATCAAATACCTTCATACTGCACGACCCTCGAAGGTGTCCCAGGCGATCGTCTGCTGTTGTCTTCCCATCTCATACTAACTCTTATCTGGTACCATCTGCCCCGGATAAATTTATAATCCGTCGGTGCAGTAACAACAGGATATGTGCAAAATTCCTCTTTTGAAAAAAAAATCAGTTTCGAAATTCAAATGACACCAGAGCCGTTACCCTTGTTGGAAGAGGTCCAGGTTGTGGAACCTGTGGATATAAACAGCAACCTCGTGCACGATGTCTAACATGGTCGGCGGCTCGAACAGGATCGCCCTCCGGGGCTGCGTCGGCTGCTTCGCATGGAGCAGCCTCTTCGACGACGAGGTCCTCGCGTTCAGGCCGATGAACAGCTTCAACCGCCGGAACATAGGCGATCCACGCAGCCGAATCTCCGCAAGGCTCGCATCCCTGCTCCTCCCCCTTGGGCCCGGGAAACCGCGGCACCACACGGACGGATCCCTAATTTCCCTCCATTCCCACGAGCTCCTCGTCCGCCATCGCAGAATTCGAACCAGGACCCTCGACGGCAAGCTCCCCGGGACCCCTCCAGCCTCCTCGGACCTCGCGAACGGGATCAGATCCGACGAGGCAACGAAGCCGACGCTCCTGCTGCTCGACGCCGACGGGCAGCGCAACGCGACGGTCGTCCTACCTAACTTCCTCCTCCTGCTGCTCCTCGTCTTCGCCGTCGGGAGATTTCTAGGGTTTTGCCCGGGATCGAAGGGGGTGGGGGGGGGGGGGGGAAGAAACCGCGGTTTTGGTTTCACCCTTCTCCTCCTCCCTCTTCGTTCCCGGGGTGAGGTGGTTCGAGCATTTGTTACCCTCGACAGAACGGTAAAACGGATGGTGCGTGGGAAGACGAAGTGGAACTAGGGATGTCAATGGATCGGATTCGACTCGGGTAGATCAATACCATATTCTATCCGTGAAAATTTTACTAATACCATATTCGAATAGTACCATATTATTTTCGCGGGTATGGATATGGGTATATCCGTCACGGGTATGGATATATCCGCGGATATCCGTATCTGTCCATAAAATATGAGTCCACGTTCACATCAAAAGAAATATGAGATTTATGAGAATTAGAAAAAAAGAAATCCGGTCAATTCTTTCCTTTCTAAAATAATTTTTATGTTTTATAAAAATGATATTATAATTTTAGAAAGAAGTCTAAACTCACAAACTCAACAAGACGGGTAACGGATTGGGTTCATGTCAAAATCATAGGCCTAACATACACAATAAGTTATTAAGAGCGGGTTCGGATCGGGTACGGGTTTGGGTGCACTAAATCCATACCCTATCCGAATATGAAACGGGTATTTTAAACGTATTCGAACCCGAATCCATATCCGTTTATTCGGGTATTATCCGACCCATCACGGGTCGGGTAATACGGGTAATCGGATTTACGGATATTTTTGACATCCCTAAGTGGAACCGGAAAACCCGGCACGTCTCTTCGCTGGACCCCACGGCCGTCACTCGATCTCGACCGTCCAAATGAAAGATTCGACATCACGACCGTGCAATTTTTCGTTGGCTCATCAGGATTCAAACGAAAACGATTACGGTCAGATGCCTGTCCCGTGACCGTTCAGATGATGATGAGTTTTACCGGTGATTCTCCGGAGATGATCACGGGCGGCCCTGGACGGGTGGGCCCCCCGCTTTGGGTAGCGCCAGCAGATCCGACCGTTGTGTTGGATTCCAATTTTGCGCGATCCTGTGAGTCCAACCGGTGAACCCGTGACACGTTAGTCGGTTGACGTTGACTCGGGGAACCGAAATGTCTCATGCCCTTCCACCACGTGGACAAGAACTAAGTTATCAACGATCAGCTATGCCTGATTTGGGTGTGCCACGCGGGGGAGCTGATTGGGCGACCACGGTTGATCATCCATCCACGAGATCAGCGGTGTGAATGACGTCACATTTGTACTTTTGCCATCTTAAGGTCGCATGGATCCGCCCTTCAACCTTATGCTGGTTGGAATAGCACAACGGTGATGTAATGCCGTCGGGATCGTTAGTACTATAAATAGTGATTAATCTTCGAATGAATGGTGCGTGACTCAACATTTTTTTAATTTATCTGAGAAAATCTATCAAAAAAAATCATAGTCATCCAATCCATACTTAAGTACAAAGTACAATGACTGTAATTGGAGACTACTATATTTTTATATTTTTACATAGTGCAACTTAATACACATCCTAAAGACTTATTTGATGTACGAATAAATCACCTCGAATAATAAATCGATGTAAGAGAAAATTATAGATCTCATAATTTTTCGTCACACCCATCCCTCTTAATCGAGGTGAAGTGATTTATTCTCAGGATAGGACACCAATAAATCATCTCGCCCCATTATCAAACATCCCCTAAAGATGTAGGACAGCCACTCCACATCTCTCGTTGATCCAACAAGGGTCATCTATGCTGACGGGGGACACACTATCTGGGCATCACATCAATCGTTGTTAGATCAATGGGAGGGCGGGATGCAAGACAATTGGATTGTATTACGCCCCCATGATATGCGTCAAGTATTATTCTCGTTTACTTGGTATCGTAGAATATGAAACTACGCTAGGCCATTGCAAAAGCTCAATAGACCATGGGGTATCGTCGCACCTGCCGTCTCATTAG
The DNA here is from genome assembly GCA_022559845.1 of Amorphophallus konjac. NCBI lineage: Eukaryota > Viridiplantae > Streptophyta > Magnoliopsida > Alismatales > Araceae > Amorphophallus > Amorphophallus konjac. Next base: position 21,635,199 of record CM040128.1, read on the forward strand.
TCCTCGTTAGATTAATGGAAGGTGCAACGTGGCATCAGAACTGTATTACACGCCCAAGATATGCATCAATTATTATTCTGTTGGGAGGAGTTTGACTACATATATTAGAGTAACGCGGTTAGGATAAGTACAGGTAAAGATATCATGGGAGTTAGCTTTGATGCTTTGGAATTTGAAAACACTCCGGCTGGTCACTGCAAAAGCTCAATCGGCACATACGCACACTTCATATGGCCACCCAAATCTCACCTCAACTAATAAACAAACTAGGCATATTGTTATTTTAGTATGGGAAGAATCCCACTCCATCGGAAGTATTGAGACTGTAACTTGGTTATATATGGTCGTGGGTTATGGGTGATGGCACGGTAAGTCTGCCGCTAATATGGTGGAAATTAACTTGTTTATGGTGAACTTGTTGACTATAAAAGAGCAAAGAGCATGAGATTCTGTAGAAACTAAACAACAAGAGGCTTACAGATGAGATGGGGACAGACAACGGGGACGGAACAGAACGGAGCTACCTGTGAACCCAACATTCGGGGTGTATGGGGAGCAGGGCTGCGCTTGCACGTCTCGTTATGCTTTTCTTGGCCAGGTTTGGATGGATGGATGGATCTCTGTGGCACAGCGGTTCTGGGACAGCATCGCTCTCGCTGGTCTAAGGATGTATGTTAGCACGGCTGGCCGCTCTAATTGGTGGCAAACACGTTATCTCGGTGCTTAGCTGGCTCTGATCAGGTTTAAGAAGGAGCATATCGCAATTTTTTTTTTCAAAAAAAAATTGTAGACCCAAAGAAATGGAAGAAAAATCATGTGACCCTCAAGTTTGGTGTAAAGCATTCGGGCATTGGCATTATGTACGCGGGGTCATCGATCATCATGCTGTCAAAGTGGTTTGTCCTTTTTTTTGATAATTTAATAGTGTCAATTATAGATATTATTTTTTACAACCAATACGTTAACAAATTTAATGTGTACAACTAGGGCTTTAAAATTACAAACTAGGTAATTTTCACCCATCGCGTGTCCATATTCAAATATGTAATCTCTCGAACAGAGGAATCACGCACCCACGAGACTATTCCTAAAGCACAATCTTTAGACCATCTGCTTTTATGTTCACAATGCATTTGCCCCAGTTAATTGCGTTTATTACTAAAATGGCTCGATTTGCTCCAAGCATGTACCACGGGGTTGTTTGGCACGCTGTAAAGATGTTTGGAATGTCCTAAATTATTTTATAATACTTTTTTTTTATTTTGAGTACCGTAAATTATTAGTTTTAAAGTGGATTGATCCATGTAACACCTTTCAAAATTGGTTTCCGTTTTTAGTCAAAATCACTGGAAACTAAAACAACAAAAATATAAATCCGGTGGTTTTAAACTAGAAATTTTATTTTTGATGAATTTTAAAAATAGTAATATCGAAACCAATACTTTACGGTGCCAAAAGCCAATTGACGCATATGACACCTTTTAAAATTGATTTCCCTTTTCAGTCAAAACCATTGGAAATTAAAATAAGAAAATTTAAAAGAATGTTTTTAAAATTAGATTTTTTTTATTTTAATGACTTTTAAAATAAATAATATAAAATTTAATATTTTAAAAACTTCATACAAGCTCAGGCTGACATGTGATGTTATGGAGCGCATACCTGTGCATGTTGCCGAAATGTCCCGTTAATCTAAACTATACATCGTTCAACTGTTTCCTAACAAGAGCTTAATGAGTTAGTGGCATTTTTTTGGGGTTGGTTCGACCCACTGTTCGCGCCCGCATCTCCGGACAAAAATGGCAGCGTCATGATGACAGCAGCGCCGCTTGACACCTCGACAAACAATGCATTACGCACCAAGAAATCGAGTCGGTGGCAGGGCCCACCTACCCTGTTGATACGAGGAGATCCTCCAAGAGACTCTCTCTTGACGGGTCTACCAGGACTACCTCTGAGACCCCAAAAGTGCTCGGCGTCTGAGAGTAAGGGGATAGTGAGGAGGCTAAAACAGATATCGCCCATACGTGACCCATTAACGTCAGGCCCGTGTCGGCCCAAGGTCCGCATAACACATAGCGGATACACAACAGTCGACGACGCACGCCAGGCGACCCAATAAAGTCAGACATCAGATTCACCAACCCACGAAGAGCATCGACCTAGACATGTTGGGCGCCACATGACTCTCCGACGATCGACCGTTACTCCCGCCATCATCGGCCTCCACTTCAATAGAGGCGAGCACGCTCCAAGAGTGTCGTAAGACTCGCCTGAAGACTGTCCGCCCTGAATGAACGGGCGCACAACGGGAAACCCCCTACGATCACGGGGAGACGTTATCCCATGACTCACGCTCTTCCCGGTTAAGGGATAAGTCCCCACCGCTAGGACAACTATTATAAATAGACCTCCGATCTGGACGACATGGGACACATGCAAACGGAGACGCATACTGAGGGAGGCAGACATACATCCACACATAGGCATACATGCATGCGCACGGTCACACGACGCTAAGAGGTAGAGAGAGCCACCTATGGAGGTGGGAACGGGCCTGCTTCCGAGCACACCACCAGCCTAGTGAGCACTCACTGAGCGTAGTGAACACCTCTAGGAGCCTCATTCTCACTCCAGGCTTGATCATCTTGCTCTCACTCCATTTCTCTCCCCTCAATCCTCTGTGGATCCTCACATAGTCCGGTTCTTACTTAAGCATCGGAGAGTTATCCTCTTGGGTAACGTCCACGGCTCCTTCTGACGTCATTCTTCTAATGTTTGCAGACTTCCACGGGTGGATAGATGTTCTTCCTAACAAATAAATATTAAAAATATGATATGAGATTTGAGAGACTATTTTTTCGACTCTACAAAAATAATTTTCTCTCTATTTTTAAGAAAACAACATTTTATGCTAACACAAGACTCGTACGACTCATATCTAAATAAACTTAATAATTATTCGTTTAAAATTTAAACTAAATTTAATTCATATTAATCAGATAATTATTTAAATAAAATATTTAATAAATAATTTTATTATTAATTAAATAATTTTATTATTAATAAATATAAATTTAAATATCACACTGCCCACTTCTTAACAAACTTATTTACGAACATAACGACAATTTGCCGTTGCCTTTTAACATTTCCCCATATAGCGGAAGTAAACACATCCACTGTGAAGCTTCCACTTCGGGGGGGTGGCGGGAGTAGCAGGGGTGAAAGCCACCCGAGCGTTGGAGTTTATAAACACCACTTTCTAAGCCCCCTGCCCTCCACCGCGCCAGAACGCTGCTCCCACGCAAGGCGTCCTCCCTCGCCATTTACCGTCCGTCCACCGCCATCGCCACCCTAACATCCCCAACGACGTCCAGGAGCAGCCGCGCTGCATCTCTCCGGCGGTGCCGCCATGAGAGCTCCAGACGCGCGGTCCTTACTCCTCTTCTTCTCCTCTCGCCCTCTTTATCCCTTCCGTGCTCACGTCCTCTTCTTCCAATCCGGCGCCGGCAATGAGTGGCAGCACAGGAGGGCCGGGAACTTCTCGACTTCCGCTTCTCCTCCACCCCATTCCCCCTCGCCTTCTCAGTCGGGGCACCACGGAGCGGAGGAGAGCAAGACCGTCAAGGTCGCCGTCTGGTGGGACTTGGAGAACTGCAACGTCCCCAGCGACGTCAATGTGTTCCGGGTCCCTCACCGGATCACCGCCGCCGTCCGCGCCCACGGGATCCACGGACCGGTCTCCATCACGGCCATCGGGGACGTCTCCCGGATGTCCCGCGCCACCCAGGACGCCCTCTATAGCTCCGGCGTCTGCCTCAACCACGTCCCGATCTGTTAGTTCCCTTCACTGTTCGCCATTCCTCTCGTTTCTCCTGCACCTGCTTTTAATCTGTTCCGGGGGCTTGTCATCCTTTCCCTTTTTATTCGATCTGTTAAGCCAGAAGAACAGGCAATTCCATTCCTTTTCTTCTTCTTCTTCTACTTCTCACCTAGCAAATAAATCTTCTGTTATGAATGGTGCTTTGATCCCGCTTCAGTGCGTGGTGTTCGTAATTTGGCGAATGAGAAGCGTAGATGATTACGTGCTCAGTCACGATTCTGTGTAGGGGAAGATTGTGAATGATATACTGCATCATCAGATAAAACAAACATATTATTTTGGCTCGCATCAATATGATTCTCAAGCTTTTCCATGCTAATGTGATGCAGGTGGGAAGAAGAGTCCTGACAGGTCCCTTCTGGCCGATCTCGTTTTTTGGGTTCCTTAGAACCCTCCACCCGTACACTTCTTCCTAATCTCAAGTGATTGTGGCTTTGTCAACATCTTACATCGCTTAAGAATGAACAACTATAACGTCCTGCTCGCGGCCAAGGTTGGAGCTTCTGGTGCACTATGCAGTTCGGCAACAGTGATGTGGCAGTGGGACGCATTGGCGAGGGGTGAAAGCCTCACCGGCAGGTATGTCAATCACCCACCAGATGGATTGTATGGTTCATGGTACGGCCACCATAGTGGTGCTCTTGACAATCTTTTCCCGGAACCAGAGCAAGCCATTGGCATGCAACCAGAAGAATCTATGGAACCAATAACAGATGCCAAGACTCGTCAGATTCCCGAGGCATTAGTTAATGGAATTCGTCAAATATTGTACTGGCATTCAGAAGGAATCAGTCAGACACAACTTTTCCGGGAATTGCAAAGAATTAACGTAGCTCCGGATAAGGATTATTTCGGGCACAAGAAGTTCTCCCACCTTCTTTTGTCAATGCCAAATGTTGTGAGGTTGAAACTTAATCCTGGTGATTCCCGGCCCCTGGTATATGGTGTCCGCCATAACATGATGAATCCAATCGGTCAGAGTTCAAAGCGGAGTGCAGGTGTTGGAGTTAATACTGTAGACAGGGAACAAAGCAGAAGTCCAGAAGATGACATGAAGACATCAATTTTCTCTTCTCAATCTATAGAAAAACCTTCTTCTGATGAAGGTGACATGAGTGTTGCCTCTGGAAGTAATATACGCACTGCTTTAAAAGAGGCTTCCACTCTCCATCTAGACGCCGACGCGGTAACTGCTTGTAAGCATGGTGACATGGTTACCGGTGGTAGAAACAGGCAATCTGAACCATCTCAGTCCAATCAGATGCAGAACAATGAAGCCGTATACAGTGAAGCATTTTTTGGAAGAACTTGCAAAGATTTGATGGATAAAAGGGGTGGGATGACTGCGGAAAGTACCGTCGAATCTGAGTCGGGGTCTGCTTCTAATAGAAGTGCTTCTGTAGGTGGCACTGTAGGCATTGATACTTGCAACTCCGGAAAGATGGTATCAGAAAAAGAAGCTGATCAATCAACATGTGATCATTCTACACTTCCAGATTCCAGTTTGGTATGTGCTAACCATGTGCATCTGATTAATTGCATCGCTAAAATGTACAACGAAGAGAAAGATGCTGATTGCCCACCAGCTCCAGCTGTATGTTCTTTTGATGCAAGATCAGCCTCTTGTGAGAAGGTCTGGTACGGCCAGGAAGCATGATGATGCTCGTGGGCTGAACTCCAGCTTCTTAAGCCGCATTTCGGCGTGGTTTAGATTTTGGAAAACTAGTGCTGAAGATGTCATTGCCCCTGAAAAAGTTCACTGTGGTCTTTCCAAGCATGTTGATGAATCTGTAAAAGAACGAGGTTCAGATGGATGTGGACTATCTGAGACCATATGAGTCATCCAGGAATGCAAGCTGAGCCCCACGATTTATTTTCCAAATCACACTTTTGGGATTCCTTGGAATCCTTTCTATGCACTTCAGAGGGTTCAGATAGCATCTCACAATCGAGGACCAGGTATTTGTCTTATGGTTACCGCACTTGTGTTTTCTTCTGCAGTTGAAAGAAATGATGATCCACTAGCTATTCCTACTATGCATTGATGTCATAAAGTAACTTGACTAACCTATCTTGGCAATTTTTATCGTAATCTGCATCTTTTTTACATTTGTTCTTGCACAACGGATGTGTAACCTTTTTTCCTTACGTGCATTTTTGTTTCTGCTTACCATGTACTGATGGTAACCGGTAAGGATCCGGGCAAGGGAATAGGAGAGGGAGCCCCTTGTTAGGTGCATATGAACTCAACAACATGCTCCATAATCTAGAAACTAAAAGGGGGGTGGGGGGGAAGCTCTTATTGATGGATTTGGTCAAAATTTGGCGGGGGAGTTGGGTGGGGGTTGTAAGAAATAAATCCCCAGGGCCCAGCAAGCGGGTACTTAAGGTGGCTTCATGGCCCACAGGTAATGCCCCTCCTCCACAGTTACAGGAGGCCCCAAGGGGAGGGGCATATTATTTCAAGAGAGGAGAACGAAGAAGGGACAAAAAGAAGAGAAGAACAGAAGAGCAGGAAAGGGAAAGGAAGAGAACAATATCAACTCCCACCACCAGAATATTTTAATTGGTAGGGGGTTCCCCTATTGCTAGAATACTAAACGAGTGCGGGGAACCCCTACCGTTGTTTAATGGTGTATCCAATAGTAGGCTGAGTTCTATAAAGAACTATCCAAAGAAAGGTTAGTCATGTCAAAAGGACGCCACTTGGCCAATCAAAGATCGACACTTGGTGTGTGAGCATTGGTTGGTTGAAAAATTTCCAGTATAGGGTTGTGCCCCTCTCACGGAAGGGATGCCTGTTTAGTGCGATTCGAAGTGTGATCTAGAGGAAGCTAGAGGTGAAACGGAGTTGGAGAGCCGGTGGATTTCTTCTATGGCCCATCATTTAAAAAAAGAATTTTTACATATTAGTCGAAGCATCAGTTAGTCTCTCAAATCTAATTATTATCTTAAAAAATTTTATAATCTTCAACATTTTACCAATGAATCTCTATAATTTATTACCGTACACAAAAAAGAATATTTCATCAAATGTACGAAAAAAGTTCAAAATATCCCTGTTGACCGTGGACTCTCTCTCTCTCTCTCTCTCGGGTGGGTGTCTAAGGGTCGGAGGTCGAGGGAGAGGGGACCGAAGGGGGCGGTCCACCGGAGGTAGAGGGTGGAGGCGGAGGGGACGGGAACGGAAGGGGGGTTAGAGGGGGAGGAGGATTGGAGGTGGAGGGGGGCATCCACCGGAGGTGAAGGGGGAGGGAGACGGTGGATCGGAGGGGGGAGGGAAGGGGAGGGGAGTGAGACCGCCGGAGGTGAAGGGGAAGGCGGAGTGGGACGAGAAGGGGAGGGGGATTAGAGGGGGAGGAGGATCGGAGGTGGAGGGTGGGCATCCACCGGAGGTGGAGGGAGAGGGAGACGGTGGATCGGAGGTGGAGGTAGAGGGGAACACAGGAAGGGGAGGGGAGTGAGACTGCCGGAGGTGAAGGTGAAGGCGGAGTGGGACGGGAAGGGGAGGGGGATTAGAGGGGGAGGAGGATCGAAGGTGGAGGGGGAGGGAGACGGTGGATTGGAGGGGGGAGGGAAGGGGAGGGGATGAGACCGCCGGAGGTGAAGGGGAAGGTGGAGTGGGACAGGAAGGGGAGGGGGATTAGAGGGGGAGGAGGATCGGAGGTGGAGGGAGAGGGAGACGGTGGATCGGAGGTGGAGGCAAAGGGGAACACAGGAAGGGGAGGGGAGTGAGACTGTCGGAGGTGAAGGTGAAGGCGGAGTGGGACGGGAAGGGGAGGGGGATTAGAGGGGGAGGAGGATCGAAGGTGGAGGGGAAGGGAGACGGTGGATTGGAGGGGGGAGGGAAGGGGAGGGGATGAGACCGTCGGAGGTGAAGGGGAAGGTGGAGTGGGAAGGGAAGGGGAGGAGGATCGGAGGTGGAGGGGGGCATCCACCGGAGGTGGAGGGGGAGGGAGACGGTGGATCGGAGGGGGGGGAGGCGGAGGGGAACACGGGTCAGAGGGGGAGGGGGTGACGAGGTGAGGGAGCAGATGAAGTCGCTCCTACACGGAGCAACTTTATCGTTCTCTGCACTCTACGTCTCTCTCTCCCTCCCCCTCCCTCTCCTCTCTCTGTCACCGTCTCTCTCTCTCCCCTCCCTCCTCCTCCTCCTCCTCCTCCTCCTCCTCCCCCTCCCCCTCCTCTCTCTGTCACCATCTCTCTCTCTCCCCTCCCTCCTCCTCCCTCTCTCTCTCTCCACCGTCTCTCTTCCTCCCTCTCCCCCTCTCTTTCTCAACATTAGGGGGGACGCCTCCCTGCACTCTTCCTCTCTCCCTCTCCTCCCTCTCTCTCTCCACCATTTTTCTCCCTCTCTCTCCCTCTCTATCGCTATCGGAAGGGAAGTCTCCCCTCCCTGTACACACTTTCTCTCACCCCCGTCCCCTTCTCCTCTCTCTCTCTCCCTCTCCCCCCCCCCTCCCTCTCTCTGTCACCATTTCTATCTCTCCCTCTTTCTGTCTACCATCCATTTTCTCTCTCTCTCTCTTCCTCTCCCTCCTCCTCCCTCCGTCTGTCATCGTTGGAGGGGGAGACGATTCCTACGTCCTCTTCCCTTCATTATCTCTTTCTCTCTCACCCCATCTCCTCCTCCATATCTCCCTCCGTCACTGTCTGAGCGGGAGACGCCTCCAACGTCCCCCCTCCGATAGCGTACCCACTGCCATAGCAGTGCGCTCTCTCTCTCTCTCTCTCTCTCTCTCTCTCTCACACACACACACACACACACTTAACGAAGGGTAATTTGGTATTTTACTCTCCTTGAGTATAAATTAACTATAGTTTAGTTAACTTTGGTTCGACAGAATGAACGGCAGGGATTTATATTTTACTCCCTCCGTCTATCACCGTCGGAGAGGGAGACAACTCTTGCGTCTCCCTCCCTTCATTATCTCTTTCTCTCTCACCCCGTCTCCTCCCCCCTCTCTCCCTCCCCTCCCTCTCTCTCCCTCCGTCACTGTCTGAGCGGGAGACCCCTCCAGCTTCCCCCCTCCGGGAGCGTACCCACTGCCATAGCAGTGCTCTCTCTCTCTCTCTCTCTCTCTCTCTCTCTCTCTCTCTCTCTCTCTCTCTCTCTCTCTCTCTCTCACACACACACACACACACACACACACACACACACACACACACACACACACACACACACACACACACACACTTAACCAAGGGTAGTTAACTATAGTTTAGTTAACTTTGGTTCGACGGAATGAACGGTAGGGATTTATATATATAATGACGAAGATTATAGGGACTTTTAAGATAATAATAAGATTTGAGGGACTAATCGATAATTCACTAAGTTTGTAGGGACTAATATGTAAAAATCCCTTAAAAAATAATTGGTTGGGGGGTGGCTATCAAGTTTACACTATCAAAATGTGCCAGAAAATAATAAATCACTAGAAATGCTTTCCAAGAAAGTGAGAACGCATGGTAAATGATTTTTGTAGAGACGGAAAACTGGTTCCTACGTCTCGAACCACACTTTTATCGTCCGACACTTGTGGAAGTCTGTAAATACTAGAGAGAAAGGACGTCAGAAGGAGCGCTGGGCGTTATCTCAAGGGATAACCCTCCGATACTAAAGTCAACATTTGGGGAGATGGAGAATGAAGAAAGGGAAGCGAGAGAGAGAGAGAGAGCTGGAGATCGTCTCTGTGAGCCTAGAGGGGCGATCTATCTTCCAGAGGAGTGCTTGCCGGATCAGGTATAAATAGCATCTGCATTAGTTGACGCAATTCTGAAACGTGTCTTGAGAAGAAGGCACGATTCAAAACAAGTCCATATATGATGACACATTTCTTTGTCAAATACGTCAGAAATATGAAGAAGTTAAGAATGTAAATTATGTTATCATAAGAGACATAATTCGAAATGCATTTATATATGGTGACGTGTTTCTTCTGTTAAATGCGTCTTGATTACGTGACACGTTTTGCAATTGACTTTCATCGGCGTTAACATGATTCAGCAAAAAAAAAAAAGACAAAAAAATCTCATGTTATCCTAGAATTGTAAAAATTATAGTTTTACTCCACTTCTCTAAAATGTGTAAATGTCTAAAATTTTGGAAAAAATATGAAGATTTTTGAAATTGCGTAGTTACTTTGAAATTACATGCTTAGACCGACAATGTTTGAAAAAATTATGAATGCACCCCTGTTTAGTAAGAAACTATAATTATGCCCTCATTTAAAGGAGAATCGCAAATGTGCCCATGTTCAAGAAAAGTGGCAATCATCCCCGCAATAGGGCGAGTGTCCGATGGTCTAGTCGTGATTGTACGGTGACCCAACGATTCAAGTGCGGTGATGCCCGAGTCTAATAGTTGGACTCGAGCTCGGAACAAATCCGACAGTCTGGTCTCAGCTAAGTCTAATCCGACGGATGGATTTAGATAAAACCTACGTCATGGCGAATACAGTAAAAGTTTAAAAATATCTTTTGACAATTAATTAAGGCCCGCTTTGACAATCGAATTGTCGGTTGGGTTTCTTAACAGATGAGAGAGAGAAAATGCGGGGCCTACCAACTCCCCTCACACAAAGGGTCGAACACGGTAACCGTGTTCGAATAACAAATAGGACTTAAGAGTGTTCAGACTTTACGTCGATCTAAATTAACACTGCCTGCGGTCAATAGAGAATTATTGAGAACTTGAACCCTTACACATCCAATAAATCAAATCTCGCGGGATTAAAGGGGTGCATGCTATGCTACTTACGCATGCTTCTTCGACCAATGAGCTAATTTATAGTTTATCCCTCTTTAAAAATTAATTTTCTCGCATGTGTTAAACATTGCATCAGAGACCTAATGTTTTCTTGTTCTTAATTTCAGCAAATAGATCACTTCCTGGCTCAGCAAATTTTGTTTGGAACCTGGCTTAAGAATTTATCTTGGAAGTTGGAACGTCTAGGACCTAGTTATAATGCTCAGGCTCAGCTAGACAAAAAAGACGAACTTGAGCTTGATTGGAATGCTGACAGCGGGCTCAAGCTTAGTTCAACTCGAGCTTCAAACTAGGCTCTACACAGGGTCTTCACCGATCGCGAGGCCCGACTATGTTCAAGGTAAAACACTTCGAAGCTTAAGTTAAGAAGCTCAAATTACCCCACGAACCCAACAAGACCTGTACTTTTTAAGTTATGAGTGTGCATCAAGTAGACTATTTTTGTTTAATTTTTTTTATGACACGTGTCCTAAGGGCTCCTAACTTACCGTACAAGGTATATTGTAACGAGTCATAAGCTGGTCTGGGTAGTTAACTGCAGTGTAATGTGATTAGTTAATTCTGTTAGCAGTTAGATAACAAACCTAGCTAGCAGAGGCCAGGTGGATCGAAGTTGTTATGCTTCGGAGATGAACTGTCAAGTTGTGGCAGAGTTTCTCCTACTATGTAATGTAGCTATATAAATAAGTGGAATCATGGAGGGGAAGGTAGAGAAAAAGCTTCCCAAATTCTAACTCTCTCGTTCTTCTGTAATTTTCCCCTAACCATTGTTTTGCAGTAGTTTCTTAGTTCCAAGACGGAGAATCTCGCCCAGAGTAGTTCTTGCGGGGCTTTCCTGGAGGATCCTAACAAGGTTCCGAGAAAGAGGCATACCAAATTGGTGTCTGAGCCCGCTCTGGGTCCCTCGACTTCTCCACCAATGGCAGACGACTCCATTGATGCTCTGAGAGCTCTGATGCTCCAATTGTAGTCTCAGGTCAGTGCAGACACCATTTGTTAGGAATTATTTATCTTTCCCCAAAACCTAGGTATTGAGGTAGGGGTTCCTTTTCTTATAAGTCCGGTTTAACTCTTTGTGGAATCTAACGTGGGATTAAAGTCACTAACAATTTTAGTAGACTGAGAGATTCACACTCCCTCTGGGTGCTCACACCACCCACCCGTAACATAAAACAAGGGCATGTATGCGCCATTCCTTTGTCTATGATTCAAGGGAAGATATTGGATGACATCAAAAAATCACAGATGCCAGGCTGAAGAGGAAACTTGGTGCTCTTGGGAGGTGAGGGTTGGAGGAGAACGGCATTGAGCACGACAAACAGTTTCAGGTATGTCTCTCGCATCTTCCATATCTTTATTTTCGTTATTTTCTTATTTGGGTTGCACCACGTAAAGTTCGATAAAATGTATGTTTCATACTGTGTGTATCTGATCATACTAACTGATGATGGATAGGCATGTGATATGCAATCAGTATTTTATTAATATTATTTTAAATATTAAATATTTTATTTGATATTAATATTATTAGATAGATAAGTTAGTTAGAGATATTTCAATTTTTGGTGAATACCGGAGTTCGAAATGTGCAATACACATTTTTTGTGCGTTTTGTTCTTTTTACACTAAAATTTTTGTAAAAACACATGAAACCTATGAGATTCGAAAAAGAACACATCCCTTGACTAACTAAGTTACTAAATCATATGAATAATTTTAGTTATAATATATATGTTAAATTATCTATTTTATCCCATATATTCTTTGATTTCTTTTTCTTCTGTTTCGAAGGGATAATTACATATATAATCTTACATATTTTATTTTATACTTCCATAATCTTTATATTGCCATACATATTCTCATAATAAACTGTTTATCATATATTTTCATCGTATATGCATCTTGTCGTCACTGACCGTTTGTTTACTTCAATTTCTGGTGGATTAAGATGAAAAAAATTGATCTACCTTCGTTTAATATTCTCACGTAATTAAAATAATAACATATATATTCTTATAATCTTTCCTATTATCTAATATACACCTCTCAAATCTTATATTTTACGTACTCAATGAAATAGTCTACTAACTTTAATTGGTGATGGTAGAGCACGAGGGATATAACTGAAAAATATTTCTTAATATGAGGGCATTCATGACACTATAAAAATATAAGGATATAAAATAACATATTGAGAATTTTAATAATATATATGCAATTACCTCACCCTAAAACCATGACCTTTAATTGTTAGTGTTCGTCTAGTCTTCGTAAGTTCTCCTTGAGGGAGTTAAATTCTTTATGCCCCTCTTTCGATGGAGCGATAGATAAATAAAGAGATATTATCTTTGGATTACTCTATCCCTTCACTTGATCTGATTTATTATGATATGTTATGAATTGTTAATTTGAGATAAAAAACTTACTGCTTATATTATTTCACTTAATTTAGTTATAATTAAGGATAAAAAGTGAGTTAACTATATAAATTGATTTAAATACCTCTGTCTTTCTAACTTTTCAACTAATGATTCTAAAATCATTGTACTTATATATAACCCCTCCTATTCTTGATACAGTTTAATATATTCTATAAAATAATTTTAACATCAAAATAATAAAATATGTTATATTAATATTTTCCTAATACTAATTTAAAACTAAAAATTAAAAATGTTGTTTACGTAATTTATTGTTCACATTCAATATTTTTAAGTTTTTTATTTTTTAACTATTTTTATTAGATTATATATATTAAATTTAAGGTCAAAATCATAAAATATTAGATATTAATATTTATTAATACTGATAATTAAAAATCAAAAGCAAAAAATATTGTTTATGTAATTTACTGTCACCTTCAATTTTTTTATTTTTATTTTTTAATTATTCCTATTATATTTTATAAAATAAATTTAATACCAAATAATAAAATATTTGATATTAATATTTAATTGTACTACTAATTAAAAATCAAAAATGAAAACATTCTTTACGTAATTTATTGTTCGCTTTCATAGATTTTAATTTTTATTTTTAAAATTATTTTTATTAGATTATATAAAATAAATTTAACCTCAAAATAAAAACATAATTTATATTAAGATTATTAATATTATTAATTAAAAATTATAATACAAATCTATTGATTATCTGATGTGAGAGAGAGAGAGAGAGAGAGAGAGGTGGGATAAGAATATTGAGAGGGCACTACAAGAAAAATCGCGGATAGCGACCGACCTAGCGGTCGCTATTCAGTCATAGATCGGTCGCAAATATGCATTGCGACCGAACAGATACTATATAGCGACCGAATATGTCGGTCGCTATATAATAGTCGCTATATAGCGACCGACATAATTCGGTCGCAGTATCAGTCGTTACCAGAGACCGATTATAATCGGTCGCCTGATCGGTCGCTAATTAAGTCGGTCTCAATTCGGTCGCTATTCGGTCTCTAATTATGTTGTATTTTTAAAAATAAAATTAACCTATCGGATTTATTCGGTCTCAATTCGGTCGCTAGTCGGTCGCCAAGTATAATTATTTAATAAAAGAAATATAACGTATAGTCGCTATTCGGTCGCAATTCAGTCTCCATGCGGTCGCTAATTTTGCATTATTTTTTTTTTAAAAATTTATTTAAACTGATAAATAAATTACCTGATAAATAACAAATTCATAACATAAATATAAAATCAACTACACAGACAACAATATCGACAAATCTCAAATTCATCACATACAAACACCTGATAAATAACAATTTCATAAAACAATAATAAATCAACTACACGGATCACAATCTCCACGAACCTCAAATTACACACAATTAAAATAAAATCACAAATTAATCATACATCCATAATAATAAAATGACAACATACACAACTAAAATAAAATCACAAATCCTCCACATATGTCTCATCCTGGTCGTCGTCTCGTCCAACATCATCATGGTCGTCGTCTCGTCCAACATCTCGCGACGGATGATCCTGTATATCATTTAAAAAAATTATAATCAAATCCTTAATAAAGAAATCAAGCATTAACAAGACTTAATAAAGAAATCAAGCATTAACAAGAGTATGCCAATAGTTTAAGCCAGCTCATTTTCATATATATAAATACACACACACAATATAAGTTCAAATTTCATCTTGTATTTTAAAAATGAAGTTTGAGCGCCGAGCTCAAACCGGGCATCCGATTTGGATTCCGTCAGTTCTGACAAGTCACTTTCATCTCCCCGGTCGTATTGGAATGATCGGCACGGCCATCCGACCGGTATTTCAAATTTTAGACCCCCGGACCCGTCCTAACAGTTCATTTGAACTAAGTGTATTTTAAAAATGAAGTTTGAGCGCCGAGCTCAAACCGGGCATCCGATTTGGATTCCGTCAGTTCTGACAAGTCACTTTCATCTCCCCGGTCGTATTGGAATGATCGGCACGGCCATCCGACCGGTATTTCAGATTTTAGAACCAAATGCCCCGTCCTAACAGTTCATTTGAACTAAGTGTATTTTAAAAATGAAGTTTGAGCGCCGAGCTCAAACCGGGCATCCGATTTGGATTCCGTCAGTTCTGACAAGTCACTTTCATCTCCCCGGTCGTATTGGAATGATCGGCACGGCCATCCGACCGGTATTTCGAATTTTAGACCCCCGGACCCGTCCTAACAGTTCATTTGAACTAAGTGTATTTTAAAAATGAAGTTTGAGCGCCGAGCTCAAACCGGGCATCCGATTTGGATTCCGTCAGTTCTGACAAGTCACTTTCATCTCCCCGGTCGTATTGGAATGATCGGCACGGCCATCCGACCGGTATTTCAGATTTTAGAACCAAATGCCCCGTCCTAACAGTTCATTTGAACTAAGTGTATTTTAAAAATGAAGTTTGAGCGCCGAGCTCAAACCGGGCATCCGATTTGGATTCCGTCAGTTCTGACAAGTCACTTTCATCTCCCCGGTCGTATTGGAATGATCGGCACGGCCATCCGACCGGTATTTCGAATTTTAGACCCCCGGACCCGTCCTAACAGTTCATTTGAACTAAGTGTATTTTAAAAATGAAGTTTGAGCGCCGAGCTCAAACCGGGCATCCGATTTGGATTCCGTCAGTTCTGACAAGTCACTTTCATATCCCCGGTCGTATTGGAATGATCGGCACGGCCATCCGACCGGTATTTCAGATTTTAGAACCAAATGCCCCGTCCTAACAGTTCATTTGAACTAAGTGTATTTTAAAAATGAAGTTTGAGCGCCGAGCTCAAACCGGGCATCCGATTTGGATTCCGTCAGTTCTGACAAGTCACTTTCATATCCTCGGTCGTATTGGAATGATCGGCACGGCCATCCGACCGGTATTTCAGATTTTAGAACCAAATGCCCCGTCCTAACAGTTCATTTGAACTAAGTGTATTTTAAAAATGAAGTTTGAGCGCCGAGCTCAAACCGGGCATCCGATTTGGATTCCGTCAGTTCTGACAAGTCACTTTCATCTCCCCGGTCGTATTGGAATGATCGGCACGGCCATCCGACCGGTATTTCGAATTTTAGACCCCCGGACCCGTCCTAACAGTTCATTTGAACTAAGTGTATTTTAAAAATGAAGTTTGAGCGCCGAGCTCAAACCGGGCATCCGATTTGGATTCCGTCAGTTCTGACAAGTCACTTTCATCTCCCCGGTCGTATTGGAATATAGTAACAGCAGCCCATACTGAAATGCCTCAGATGATCAGAATCACCTTCGCATCATCATTGGGAAACAGTGGTGGAGCTAAATCGCATTGAATTACTCATTGATAAATAGCAAACCAAAATATTGGAAAACCAATAGTTAATCCGTGTAGTCAGAAAGAAGGGATAATGATGATCGATCCAAAGTGATAGGGAAGTTTAACTGGTTCAGAATGGATAGCATACTCCCATGCGTTGATGCATATAAAACCAGTCTGTTTGAATCTACAAAGCAATCATCACACATTGACAGTTTAATTGGATCTACACAAAGCAATCATCATGGAATTGTGTCATTTAAGTCTACAAATAATGCCGACACACTTGATGATAACTCCTCAATAAATCAGACACCAATGAGTAAAGCTTGACATGATCGCTCTCCATGCACATAATGCCATTTGTGGAGCTATTAGGGGTGCTTTCGCCTTTCAGTAGGACTATATCAAACGGCAGAATAGAATTAACAACGAGCTTCTGTATAAACAGAGCAGTGGCATCCCTGCAAACCTTTTGAGAGTTGAGTCGAATGCTTATGGTAGGTTGAGTGCTTGTGGTACAAATTTATACTAAACCGAGGAGCAAAATTTAGCAATCTTAAGTTAATGGCTAAGCATGTGAAGTTCATAACAATCCAATGTCTAATCATCTATATTACTATAATTTAACGGAGGGGTACATTTCATAATTTGCAGCAATATTCCAGCAGGTATCCAATATCTAAACATCTCTATATCTATCATCATGTCTCCAAGAGATGAGAAAAGTAGACTTCAAGAGCAGGCATTAGAATTACAGAACCCTTCCGGGAGGAAAAGAACAAGAAAGAAAGGTGAAGAACGTTAACCATTCTTATAGCAATAAAAATCCGGTCGTGCAAGCAATTCCCATTTTTCTATTCACACCTTCATTGATCAGAATATATGTTACTAGCTTCCAATTCCAGTATGACGCACGTACGATTTAGTCAGAGACTGACAGCAACCTGCCAAAGAAACGTGCTAAGCACTTCTTCCGCACCTCAAACCTCTGACAATCTTATCTTATTAATCAAGCGGGACCATGCACTCCCCTTATGCACGCAACAAAACTAATCAAAGAAACGAAACTCCAAAAAAACCAAATAAAAAAAATCCAGGGATAGCAGACCTCTTGGCGGAAGAACCACCCGACGCATCCGCCGCCGCCGGCTTCTCGTCCCTGTTCTTCGCCGCCGACCGCAGCGGGTACCGCAGCTTGGATGCTCTTGCCGGCAGCACTGCAAAGAAACTTCTTTCATCAGAACTGAAATCGAAGAAGAAGAAGAAGAAGAGAGCAGCGAGAAGAGAACGTTCGAAGTGGGGAAGGCATCGAGATTTACCAGCGTGCTCGTCCTTGGAGGCATCCATTGCTGTCTTCGAAGTTCTAATAGAGCAACGCGGGGGGTGTAGGGGATGGGGGAAGCGGTTAGAACTTAGAACAACTCCTGGGGCGCCTATTTATAAGAGCGCCCATTAAATAACAAAAATGGGTTAGAAAATTGCAGTGATGCCCAAAGAGAGGAGCGGATATACTGGGGAGGGGAGTAGGCCGGCGGGGGAGGGGAGCAGGCCGGTGACGGAGGGGGAAGGGAGAGAGAGAGAGAGAGAGAGAGAGAGAGAGAGAGAGGTACCTGCGGAGGGCGACGACGGCAGGGCGAGCGGCGACGGCGACTCGACGCGAGCGGCGCGGCGACGGGCTCCGGCGGAGGGGGGCTCGGGCGGGAGGCAGCACGGGGAGGGGGGCTCCGGCGGAGGAGGGGGGCTCGGGCGGGAGGGCTCGGGCGGAGGGGGGGCTCCGGCGGAGGGGGCTCGGGCGGGAGCGGGGAGGGGGGCTAGGGCGGAGAGGGGGCCGCAGGGGAAGGGGGCTCGGGCGGGAGGGGGGGGGCTCGGGCGGGAGGGCTCGGGCGGGCGGGGGTCGTAGTAGGAAGTATAACGGCATCAGCGACCGACTGGAGACCGAAGTTAATTCGGTCGCAATAATAGCGACCGATTAGCGACCGATATATATGCGGTCGCTGAAACGGTCTCGGTTTTGCGACCGATTATTTCGGTCTCCGAATTGGTCTCTATTTGGGACCTACTAGCGACCGATTAAATCGGTCGCTAATTCGGTCGATATAGCCACTTTTTCTTGTTGTGGGGGTGAGTTAAATTGTTCCACCTATTTAGGAGGGTCACATTATTCGGATTATATAAAAGTTATTCTTCCATCTAATTTGAATATTTGTATCTCTCTATCAAAGTAAAAAAAAAAGAATAAAATGATGATTATTCTCGAGACAAATGGGGATAACCCCTATCAAAGCCGGTCATCTCCACTCCAATCTATATATAGAGAGAAAAATGAACATCTTAAATGGGTCCAAAGTGATTGGCTATTTGTTGGACAAAGGGCGGTCCAGAACGAAAGTTGAGTTGGGACCAACCTAGAAAAACATGAAAAAAAGGCTGCACCGCTCTTTTTCTTTTTTCTTTTTTGTATATACCTACCGGCGCCTTGCAGAATTTGGAGGATCTCTAGAAGATAGACAAGGTGATTATTTTGGAGTAATGTTTAGTGCACACCGAGTCTAATTACACACACTTGGTGTGCACCAAATAAAATTAATTTTGGTGCAAGACACTCTTATTTGCCGTCTCAAAAACATCTAAAACAAAAAATGTCGATTCAAGAAAAAATGAGTCTAATATTATTGATTGAATATGATTTTTTAATGTTTTTTTAAGTTATGGATGGGGTTTCAACTTGTACCACAGGTTAGGGTGACTTAGATCTCACGACATAATTTTTTAAAAAAGATTAAATTTGTTTAGTGCACATCCTAGATGAAAAATAGCCCGAGTGCATATTAAACATTACTCATTATTTTGAGGTATCTTCGTTGTTTTCGGGATGGCTTCAAATTTGGGCAGCACTTGAGGCTAATCAACTGAATCCGGTTGGATCCATGCAACGTTGGGTTGAATTACCTTTAAGTTGAATATTCATTCAATTTGAGTGGTAAGGGTTGGCTTCTCTGAGAAAATTTGACCTCACCAACAAAAAGTCACGATATATTCTAAATATAGTCTACTAAGTATTGTATATATTTCAAGACTTTTAATTCTGGTTGGTTTTGTGACATCCCACTGCTCCACGAGGTTCTTTGTTAGGAACCCGTGTCATTCGGTAAAAGAGTGTAAATTTGCTGAGAACTAATAGATATTCGCTCTCTAAGAATTTTCTTGATTTTAGACATGGCATCAATTTGGATTATTGCAGAGGTCGACATGTGTTATCTAGAACTGCGAGTTACACACAAGATTTGTTTGGTGAGGGAGGAGGAACTCGATCTCGAGAGAAACCTAGAAACACAAGAAATTGTCAAAATGAGTCTTGGGAGAGATCTCAGGGGACAACCTTCTAATACTTAAGTCAGATGATCATCGACGTGGAGAGAGAGAGAGCATTAGGGGAGAGGGACGTAGGGCCCGGAGGCGGCGTCTTAGCACTCGACTGAAGAGAGAGCGGGAGTTGGTGGAGAATGAGAGTGTCTAGACAGAGCGTTGGAGGAGAAAAGACGTGGGGGCCGATCCATAGGAAGTGGAGACATAGGTTCAGTTCAGTAGGGGAAGGGTGAGAGACTTAAGAGAGGTGAGAGTTTGAGGGGCGTACATTCCATATATTTTTGACCGTTTGGTCAGAATCTTATTTATAGGATATTCTTCGAGTTCGTCCCCATTTACTTTCGTCCTCTGACTTGGTGATATTGGGATTGTCCTGACCGTGAAGACGTGGGTCATTTACCGACTCGCCTAACAGGGAAGGGAAGACGTGGGTGTTGACTCATCGTTCTTTTGCCCTCTGGATTGTTCGATCATTAATGCAGTGATGGTCACCGGAGGTATGCACTGCTCACCATGAAAGATGGGGGCGCACACGACTTATGGAGTTTAGACTCCGGACCAGTCCTCCTGTGTGCTCTAACAGGTCGCATACTGGACTACGGACCGATTTACGTTGGATGTTATTGGGTCAGGTGAAGTTCCCTTCCTCAACCACAATTATTTAAAAATATATTTATTATGTACGTATTACACAGGTGCGTATTGAACGAAATGTCTGTTTCTCAAGCCAAGCGAGAAGATGGAAAATGATACTCTTTATTTTGACGACGTTTACGTGTATTTTACTCCCACAGACTACATGAGTAATTAATACATTTTATTTAATACTCCATATTAATAGCTAAAATTACAATTGTATATTACTTAATCTCATATGTGATAAACTTATGTGATCAAAATACTATCTTATTTTTTGTTGATATAAACGCATAATTTGATTGTTGGTCGTTTATTAATCAGTGGTAACCATACTTCTTTTATTTCAAAATTTTGAAATCATGACGAATAAAGTCTCGAATATACCTAGGGATGTCAACGAGTCGTATACGGTGCGGATAGTGGACTATCCGTATTAGTATCCGATAACAAATAAATGTATCCGTTTGTTGTTCGTTAAGTATTCGGAAAGTGGTGTATCCGAAAACCGTTATCGAGTATCCAAAAAATGCAGTTAACGGATGATCAGCGGATAGTTACCGGACATAAAAGTACATATAAGATTAAAATTTAAGATGTAAATTAACTCAATTAGAAAAAAATTTAAATTGAAAAGAACAATTCATATGATAAACAAACACATTTCAATTTAGTTCTCATATCATCATTATTCACGAGTCAACATATAATATAATTAAAAATATACAAATAGATAATATTACAATATATCCGAAGATAATATGAAACATATAAAATTTAAATAATAAAACAAACTAACTCATTTGGACTTTAATTTTCATCTTATTCTCTTTCTTTATACATATCATTCATGAAAATAAAGAATATATTAATTTGATAATTTAAAAAATTATAAAAATATCTTATAATTTAGAAATATTTTACCATCATGAAAATAGAAATGACTTAAATTATACACATATCTCATCTTCAATATTATTTTCTTCAAGATACTAAATTATTTGAGTCAAATACAAACTTGTTTAACAGTAACGGACGTATATAGATTCGGAATGAGGTGTATCCGTATCTGTATACGCTAAGAAATCGGATATATCCATATTCGTATTCGTTAATTTATCGAAAAGAAAAATATTATCCATTTACTGTTTGTTAAACTAACGAAACAGAAGGTTATCGAATTATCGATCATCGTTGACATCCCTAAATGTGTCTCGTCATCACACCCCTTTGCCATCTTTCATTTATTTGACCGCCGTCTTATTCAAAATCAAAGTTGAATTATATACGTCCTCATCATTAGCTAACTACAGTATCGGTATAATTAGGCACGATGCAGCGAACCACCTTAATCTGTGGCCTCTCTTTCACAGTTAAGGAATAAACTTTCCCCTCTCTCTTGCACAGTTATTGATTAATACAGCACTCTCACTTTCCAAGAGCATGCGATGTATACCATGATTTTTCTATTGGGCATAAGCCAGTCTTGGCAGTCACCCCCCCCCCCCACTCGGCATTAACCAGAAATTAATCGTACGCAGAAGTGCAGAACAATCATACAGACGATAAGAGGGAGGTAAACCACCCGAAACAGCTCGCCCCCGCTGTGCGCCGAGCACTCACCCCGTCCAGTCGCGAGCCCCCTCGCGAAATCGTCGGGAGGGGGGAGCTCCCGCAGGGGACTCCCCCCCTCCTTCTTCTCCTCTTTCGGAGTCTTCACCATCTGGTCCGTCTCTCCGGGAGCGATCACTGGCTTTTGTCAGGTAAGTTCTCAAACCCTACCTGAAATCTCAGGGAAATCGGAGTCCTCCGATCTTCTCTGGCTCCCTCCCTCCTTCCTCTTGCCCTTCTTCCCCCCCCCCCCCTTGCTCTCCGGCCACCCCCCCGCCTTCCTTCTCCTTCCCTTCCACCTCCCGTGCTGTTTCTTCCCCCTCCCCTCCCGCGCCACCCTCGGAGCTCTCAGTCCTCATCCCCCGTCCTCCCCCCTTCCCCTCTCGAGCCATTCCTCTCCGCCGGCATCCCCCCCTCCTTCCCCCCTCCCGTCTCGTCCCTCCCCCCCCTCCAGTGGTGTTCCCCCTCCTCCGGCCACCTTCCCCCCCTCCGACCCACAGCCTCCCCCTGGTCCGGTGCCCCGTTCTCCCCCCTCGGGTCACACCCCCTCCGCCGCCCTCCCCCCCCCTCTTCCGTCGCTTCCCGCTGCCCCCCCCCCACCTCCGTTCCCTTGACCCTCTTCTTCCCCTTCCCCTCTTGTCCTCCCTCCGCCCTCTCCCATTCTTCTCCTCCGGCATCCCCCTTTCTACGCTTCCCCCCCCCCCCCGCCCCCCCCCCCCCCTCCGGTGTTCTTCCCTCTTTCTCCCTCTACCAAACCCTTTTGTCCCCCCGGGCCTTTGGCACTCGTGTGGTCCACCGGACGGAGAAGGTGGTCAGTTGGTCGCACTTGCAGGTGACGGGTACCCCTCGGTTCTTTCAGAGCTCGGAGATGCTGCGCTTCTTCCAAGCACCCCTCGGTTACTTGTCTCCCGGGTCTCTTTTACTCACCGCTATAGATGTATGCGGTCTGGAAGCCTTGCGCTCCTCGAGGATGATATCAATCGCCTTCGATTCGCCAGCTGCCCCATCGTCGTCAGGAGTTCCCCGCCCTCGGGTTGTTGTTATTGTCTCTCTGTTTTCATCTTATGTAGCTCGTTGGGCTATTGTCTTCAAAGGTCAGAGAGGGTTGTTTATGTGATTTGGTCTTTGGCCCCCTGGTATCCTGTTGCTTATGTGAAATGAATGAACTCTCTTGATTCCGAAAAAAAAAAAAAATCATACAGACGATAATATATACTTCGGTGTCACCGAGGGCACCACCACCACCACCACCAAAGCGTACTAGGAAGGAAAACTATCGTGACCCAAATAAGAAGGTGAAGAGATGATCTCGTCATCATTGTAGCAACCGGAAGAAAAAGGAAGCGCAAACCACCCACATATGCATATCATCATTTGGCCCCCCGGCTGCCATGCATGAGCAAGCTTGGGAAGTACCCCACGGCTTCACATAAAAGGCACCCCCCCCCTAACCCCTCCGGGATCGAAACGCAGGATGCTGCAGCCCCGCGCGGGGCACCACCAGTCTATCAGATGCCCCACATGGCACAGACTACTGCGAGGGACAGCAGCAGTGCCGCCATTTGAATTCTAAGACCCGCCCCCGCCACCTGCACCTACAAAGGAAGGAAGGAAGTAGGAAGATGAACACACTTTGAGGGGGGGGCAGAAGAAAAGATAAAGAGCAGGGGAGGGAAAAGCAAAAGCGGAGGGCATCGATCTTGTACCGGGTCTCCGGCGCCGCCGGTGACGGGCAGGGGGCGGGACGTGGCGGAGTCCGCCTCCCCCGTCGGCAGGGGAAGCGCCGGGTTGCTGCTGATGAAGGGAATCCCGTTGCCAGTGCCTGGGAATGCTGACGGAGCGGCCGCCGAAGGGGACCTCCTCCCGTTGACCGGCGGGGGCAGAGAAGCACCGGCCGGTGACGGTCTCGGGGAGGTAGAGCGGCGGGGCCGAGGGAGAGATGGGAAGAAGTCCCCGGCGTCGTCGCCGGCGGTGGGAGGCGGCGCAGGGAGGGGCGACAGGGTCGGAGAGAGTGCGGAGGCCGGCACTACCGTCACTTGGACACGCCGCCTCCTCTCGCGTGTGCTGCCAAGGGAACTGTTCTCGTAGGAGAAGTAGTAGTTGCCCGGGCCGGATGGATGCCACTGAAGCGGTCAGAGGAAAGTGTCTGTTCGTTATTCGTAGTTAGGGAGCTGGCATAATAACTGTTGTAAATGCTACCAGTAAGTACTCTATTATATGTACTTTGTGAGAGGCAGAGGCACAGGGAAAACAGTGCACTCCTCGATCATGCATGCTTTGGGAGATCAGTACAGAACCATTGCTGATCATGAGTTTCAGGCTGGTACCGTGAAATAGGAGGTAGGGTTGCCTCTGGTGCTGTGCAACAGGCTTGCCTGGGCAAACATGCAGAGGTCGAAGGCTCTCTTGCTGCGGAACATGTAAAGGTCGTAACCCTCCACCTCCTTGAAGACTAGACCCGGGCCAGGACGCAGAAGGAGACACGCGAGAGGGTGTGAGATAAACACGGAGGAACAACAAGGATCTCGACCTCTGGACGTTCACGAGTGTACTTACCGACGGAATCGCCGATGACAAGGGCGGGTACTTCCGACTGGGCCACCCCGTCAACTGCCACTGTGCGTGGGCGAGCAGGCCGGAAGGCAAGGGACAAGAGAACGAGGGCGAGGGAGAAGGGGAGAAGCCGCGAACAAGCCATCGCTGATCTGCTTTGCCCGTCTTCTCTTCAGAACAGGGCAGAGACGGAGGGAGGAAGGAGCATGTGTGGGGCGTCCTACCTCCCTTCTTTTTAGAAGCGCCTGGAGGGAGGACAGAAGAAAAGGGAAAGAGAGATTTCTTTATTCTATACTCACTTTCTCTCTTCTTCTTTTTTTTGTGAAGAGGAGGCTCCTAAGGAGTGGGCATCTGACGACTAACAACAGCAACGGCATCTTGTGCTATTAAGCCTTAACAGGAGAAGAGTGCGGAGGGTGTGGGGGGAACGAGCTTTGGGGAACCGAGCGCAGCATTTGAAGGGTGGAATTACGCCGGACCAAAAGAAAAGATGGGAAACAAGAGGGAAGAAGGCTATGGGGACCGACGCCGTGCTCGTGTACGTGGATAAAAACTATGGCTAGTCCCGTGGAGGAACTCGACTGTCGTATACGACCTTTTGGTCTATCAAGAACAGGGTTCATTGGAGCCGAGCTCGGAAACCAACCAAGGGACATCAAAAGTACACGCTTCTTTACTCCCTCAAGGATTAAATATGTCACGTAGGGAAAAGAATGAACGGTCAAAAGCTCCTTGGCATTTGCTCGCCGGTGTGCCATCGGGCATTGATTTAAATGGGCGAACCCCAAGCCAGTGTGACCAGCAACGGTCAACAGGTCCGTGCCGTGCATTTAAAGTGGGGCACGGCGGGAGGAGTGGGCGAGGTCCCCGGAGACCACATCCGAGTCCACACAATGGGCCAACTCGTCAACACAAGCTGGACATTAGACCCCGAGTCCCGAGTCGGAGAACAAGATCCTCTCTGTCCAGCTCTGACTAGTGACGAAATATTTTAATATACCGAGCAAAACCACGTAGAGACGTTGGAAAGTGTGTGCCTTGGGGGAGGTCATGTATTGAAGAATACTACTGATCACTGCATACACATATCTGATTATTTAGTTATTGATGGAAATCATATATACACGTAGAAATACAAGAGGCGTCTCATTCCATCACTTAAATCCGTGTGTGAGCCTGCTGCAGGGAAGGCAAGCATGGGCAAATCAGGAACAAGAGTCGCTAGTAATGTTAAGCTACATACCAACCAATGAAACAACACACACCCTTCCAACTCCCTCCTCCACAGGGAACTCTTCCTTTTTGATTAAGTATGCTAAGTGGCATTTTCTATATAGACTTCTTCACATTTGTAGAGGAAAACCACGTCCCGGATGATGCATGGAGCCAAGGACACGGATGTGATGACATCCGGGCTGCAGCGCGGCATGGGATTGCACTCCCCTACCATTGCGCGGAGCAAGTTCTTCTGAGACTGCGCGGTAGTCTCCTCTTCCCCGCAACAGGGACAAGATTTTCCATAAGCTGCAAACAATTTGAAACCATATCAGATCTCTTGTCGTGCACAAGCAAGTCATCGCATGGTATTATTTATATGTGCCAATGTAAATTAACCACAAAACATAGTACGAAATTTGATACACTATGTGATTCATCTAGATTCCAAGGGGAAATTCGCACGTGTTGATGCCTGGGAAGTGCTAAGAGGAAGATTACAGGTTCAGTTTGTATGAAGATGTGATCCCGTACCATAAGGTCACCAAATAACGTGCGCCCTGAAAAGCATCTTCGCTCGAGAGTTTTATTGTATTGATTCATGCAGTTGGCATTGATGACAGAATAAAGATTCACAGGTACAAATTACAATCACCAGCAATACACAGCTATGGACTATACATTAGACATGTCCACGAAGCACATAATTTCAATGTTCAAGGATAAAGCATGGAAATAGATATCCGGATCATCTTCTCTGAATAGACCAACAATTTCAAATGAAAGAATGCAATGCGGTAAACCAGTTACTTGTGCCAAGATGACCTACGAGACCTTTGCATTTTGGGTAGGTCGCGTTGCTTGCGTTAAGTGGTTAATGGAACACCAAGTCACTCAGTTTGCAGCTTAAAAGAGCAAAGCCACATCTTCATCTGTAATCTAATTGACCATCTGTGAGCATAAAGAAGTAAAGAACGACTCAAACGAATGAAACCCAGAACCTCCTGGCTCATGTTTTATGACCAAGCTCTATGTCCACATCCACCCAAAGACACTATACAGTTACGGCATGGCAGAAAAAATTGCCTTTTCCAAAAGATCCATCAAATAATGTGATATGGTACGTTGAAATCCACAAAATCGCGGTTTTGAGATACACAGGCCCAGGGTCATAAGCATATGGATCACAACCCATTTAACCGATATGGGACTATTGCCCAGAGACTATGCCTAAATTCTAACATAATATCTAACAAGAACTAGGATACAACAAATGGATGGTGGTGGGTAAGCGTAATTTCTCTTGGCCGAAAAACCGGGGTAAGAGTTTTATGGACTCAAATGAAATGAAGGACAGTTAACAAATCACTGGGGATGCTACAAAGCAGACACTCGGTTGATAGGGTGAAGCTCACAGGAACATCATTACATACTAGAAGAACTTTTCAAAATGGGTATTTGTGGTATCAATAAGCATTGGACAAAGTGGCTTATTGCAGCTCAGAAAACACATGATTAGCCTGAGCTCATGCATATAAACAAATCTATCGGATCAATAAATTATACGTAAGAAGTTTTAGAGTAGAGATAAGTTAGGCTGCCTTACAAGTAATAATAGCTGATCCACACAGACTTTAGCAAATAGAGAAATGACCGCACTTATCATCACAACATTGCAAAGTTTCTGTAAGTGCTGCTCAAGCCCTCTAACCAAATCGCCTATCAGGGACAACCTAGAGATGATTGATGTCTCCAAGTACACATTCCAAAAGGAAAAAAAATCCCAATTGTTAAAATCTCAATCATGAGCAGCTTGCAAGCAGTTGAGCGTAATTTAACTTTAATCTAAGGATTTTATTCAGAACAACCTCAGAATTACCTGGCCAAAAACCAAGCCACAATGGCCACTCCAAATCTGGATTACTGATCTGGATACCCCATTAAGAGGGTTAAAGAGTTATACAATTCATTGTCAACTGAGACAATCAATTCCATACAAACATGGTCTAGAAAAATATAGATCCCTTGCAGATTCGAAAAGCACAGAATGCACATGACTGGAAAGGGGTTTCATTTCTTGATATTACTAACTAGTTCAAGCAATAAATCAAAATCATTGGTCACTTGTGCATGTTAGCTCTGATGAACGATTTCACCATGGATTCCTCGTCTACCATTAATGTTTCAGATGCAATGCCTCGGAAACAAAACTTCAAATATCTAGCTATATTGCATTGTCTTTGCTATTCCCCTCCACAAAATGAAAAGTGTTGAGGCTTTTCTTTTCCTTTGTTGTTGTATATGTATCTTCCAACTAACTGTATGACCAATCAACTTTACAAAGGAAGAAAATGAAGCTCTTCTGTCAGCAATCAATGCGGTTCAAGGATACTCTTTATTTTGACGATGTTTATGTGTATTTTACTCCCACAGACTACATGAGTAATTAATACATTTTATTTAATACTCCATATTAATAGCTAAAATTACAATTGTATATTACTTAATCTCATATGTGATAAACTTATGTGATCAAAATACTATCTTATTTTTTGTTGATATAAACGCACAATTTGATTGTTGGTTGTTTATTAATCAGTAGTAACCATACTTCTTTTATTTCAAAATTTTGAAACCATGACGAATAAAGCCTCAAATGTACGGATGTACCTCATCATCACACCCCTTTGCCACTGAAGCAGACAGAGGAAAGTGTTTGTTCCTTATTCGTAGTTAGGGAGCTGGCATAATAACTGTTATAAATGCTACCAGTAAGTACTCTATAATCTATATGTACTTTGTGAGAGGCAGAGGCACAGGAAAAATAGTGCACTCCTCGATCATGCTTTGGAGATCAGTAGAGAACCATTGCTGATCATGAGTTTCAGGCTGGTACCGTGAAGTAGGGGCTAGGGTTGCCTCCGGTGCTGTGCAACAGGTTTGCCTGGACAAACATTTTTTTTTCGAATGAAAAAAAAATATATTTTTTAAGAATAAAATATACATATTTGGAATGGAATGTATATATTAAGAAACTTGTACATTTGATTCTCAACATATATTTTATTCCTAGTAATTCATAAACACGTATATATATATATTGCCTTCTAATATACATCTATTTCCTTCCAAACATGCATATGTTGTTCTT
Organism: Amorphophallus konjac; assembly: GCA_022559845.1. Classification (NCBI taxonomy): domain Eukaryota; kingdom Viridiplantae; phylum Streptophyta; class Magnoliopsida; order Alismatales; family Araceae; genus Amorphophallus; species Amorphophallus konjac. Next base: position 21,664,173 of record CM040128.1, read on the forward strand.
ATCACTTTTTCCCCCCTCAGATGTATACATTTCATTCTTATGAAATGAGAGTCTAGATTTCTTCGTGATGTCTGATAGGTCACATGGTTCGACTTGCACTCACATCGATAACCTCGAGTACCAGAAAGACTAATGAAAAAAGAGGGTGTGCAACACTTACCGTACACCACTTGGAACGAATGAGATAAACAAGAGAGGAGCTCCATATATGCGACGTCCGAGACGAAACTATCCATCAATTTCTTGGAAAGAGAGAATTGATCTGCATAATTATATTTCCAAAATAGTGGGGCGCTTGTTGATAATCAAGTTATTTGAAAAAAGGAAATTTTAATTATACATGCATCACTGTCAAGAAATGGCCTCCAAGCTCCTCGCAGAGTTTTAGCTCCAATGGTGATGGGATACACCATCTCTTTCTGCAAAACCTGTGTTTCTTTCTCAAGGACTACAATAGTTTTTCAGGACCTGCCTGGCAAGATCTAGAGCTCCACTCTTCCTATAGAGCAAGTGCAAATTGTAAGCTGCCTCGTTGTGAAGATTACAGTAACCTGGCTTTACAATTTCTGGGAGACTTGAATTCTCATTAGGAAGTTTTGGCATGGGATGATCCCTCTCTTCCATTGCCAGGACCTTTTCATAGTATGATGCCGCCAGAGTATAATGCCCAACAATATGATATGCCCGGGCGATGTTATATAATGCTTCCTGGCTGTCATGGCAAATACTTAGGTAGTTATTTAGAAATGCAATGCCCTGCATAACACACAGATGCTTGTTCTTTAATCTGAAACCAAGGGCTAAGTTGATTAAAGAAGTACCCACACATAGATTAATCAATGCAATGTCCGGCTGTAATCTGTAAGCCTGGAGATATTCTCTAGCAGCTGACTGATATCTAACCACAGCAAATTGATGACCAGTTATAATCATAGGGGGCACACAATCTTTGTGTGTCTCTCGCACTTCATGCAGGAACTTGAGATGCTTTGTGTAGGGATACTCCAACCTTGAAGCCACTCTATAATAGCAATGCCAGGCTGCAGAGCTGTATGGATGCCGTTGAACAAAATGCCGCACATAGTCATAACCATGCTTTGGATCTCTAGTAGTAGGTGCTATTTGAACACCAAGAGTTTGAAGTTCTTCCTTTTTTTCGTTAGAAAGTGTACTGCATGAAAGCATCTTGATAATGTCCAGTGCATCCCAGTATTGCTGCAATGAGACCAAGGCATTGCACACATCTAAAATTAGGCGGTAATGCTCGTCATCCTTCAGGAGATTAGGCAGGGGAGGCTCTCGATATACATACTTATGAGACTCATCCTCAGACTCTTCAATTTGCCAACCAAGTCTTCCAGCTAAACTTTCTTCCTTTTTTTTCTCCTTTTTCCTAAGCAATTTCCTCGCTCTGCATGCTTTAAGCAAATCTGTCGTTTTAGCAATTGGTTTGAATCCACGGAATACACTATCATGTTCATGTTCATCCAACAACTTAATCCTTTTAAGTAGATCACTGGTTGAAAGCCTTTTCTTGGTTTTGACCTTATCATTCATTGCCTCAATTAATAATGATTGACGGACAGGTAAGAGAATTGTATCAACGAACTCCTGAAGCATCCCTCTTCTCTGATAAATTTTAGCAAGCTGCATTTTTATTCTTCCATCAAGCCACCAAGAACTCGGTTCCACGTGTTTTAAGCGGGCTGTGCAATCAGCTGAACTTTTAGGAGAGGAAAGTAAACTCACAGCTTCATCTACTTTGTCATCCTCAACAAGAAGAGAAGACAGAGTAATGCGAGCATCAATATTATCTTCCAGTGAATGCAAAGCTTTCTGGAAGAATGGGATAGCTTGTGCTCTTTCATTCAAGGATAAGTAGCACTGACCTATTTTCAGCTGCAGACAACCATTATCATTAAAAGTGGTCCCCTCAAGCATAGAATAGTAATCCAGTGCACAATCATAAAGTCCAACATTTGAAAATGAGTCTGCAACTTCAAGAATTAAATTGCCAATATACTCCGTCTGCTCTTTGTGCAAACGCTGAAATTGAACCTTTGCATTTTCAATTTCTCCTAGATATAGTTGGCAAACACCAGCCTTCACAGTTAGATATAATGGCATATCCTTCCCAGAGCAAAAAATTGATTTTGCCTGCCCAATAAACTGAAGCGCTCTTCCATGAGAATTGTTCTCCATAAGTAGGTCAATGAGCAGAGAGAACATATTCAGATCAGCTACAGAAGAATATTTGTTGATATAGTTCTCCATAACTTTAATAGCCCTGCTGGCTTGACCACACTTCCTGTACATCATCGCAGCCTCTGTCTGGGCCTTAAGATCAGCAGGGTACTGTTTAACTATTTCTTCAAGGGATTTCCAAGCTTCTTGATACTCACCAACTTCAATATATAGTAATGCGTAGTCAAATTTAAGCCCCACGTTTTCCGGATCAGCTTTTATTGCTTTCCTAAGACAATGTCTAGCCTGACCAGTGTTTCCTTGTTCTATGGACCATGATACAAGCAGTTTCCAGAGAGAGGGATCTTTTGGTGCCAAATGAGCAGCAAACATGTAATATGTCAAAGCCTTTTTCCTATCCCCAACCGCATTGTATATGAGACCAAGTGTATGGTAAACATCAGAAAGATTTGGCGCAAGTCGTAGAACATCTTTTAATAATTGAATTGCCTCATCGTAGCGTCCAGTTGCATAATAAAGTGTAGCATCGCCAAGCTTCCTGGTGATTTCAGGGCTCAGTCTCTTTTTAAAACCCTTTCTCCTCCCCCTTCTCTTTGGCTGCCTGGATTTCCTTCTAAAACTATGATTTAAGGCTTCCAATATTTCATCGAAGTTTGCACCAAAAGTATCCTCTTTTCTAGGCTTTTTTGTACATTCATCTCCACGATGAGGCTGGAGGAAAGCCTTGCGCTTCCTGTCAGCGAGAGCTTCATACTCCAGCCGCTCGAACAGCCGGTAGGGCTCCACCTCGATGGCTTCCGCCTCCACAATGTCCACAGGATCCATCCCACCTCTGAACTCGAAACGGTACTCTACCTCCTGCGCATCCACTTCCCCTTTGCCCCTTATGCCGCCGCCTCCCCCATCCTCCTTGTTCTCATCTTCGACCTCACCATCTTCTCCTTGCAACCCTGCCTCCATCACCCCCTCTCCCTGCCCAAGGTCAGGCTCAAGCTCCCCAGCCACCTCCACCTCTTCCTCTTCCATGCCCAACCTCATGTCTCCCCACTCATGACCATCGCCCAGAACCCCCCCCCCCCCCTGCAGAGGCAGATCAAACCACCATGTTCTGCTTAAAATTAATCTCGGTGGATTCGGAGAGGAGAGGAGTGAGGACTCGTTTTTGAGATCCCTTTCAAATCACCAAAATAGCTGTATGTGTCCTGAAACAGAAGTGATAAGAATAAGATTTCCAGATCTCCCATTACCCGAATTTATGGCAGGGAATGTAAAGCCTCTCACTGATGTGGAAGGGACGCGCGGGAAGGAGGAGAAGGAGGAGGGAGAGGCGAGGGTCGGACGGTGGGAGCCAGACGCCCGACGCCGGACGTGCAGCAAGGAGGAAAACGAGATGGGAGAGGGGAGGCCCGGCCAGCGGGGAGCCGGAGGCGCATGAAGGAGGAGAACGAGGAGGGAGAGGGGAGGGCCGGAGGAGAAGGGCTCCAACTGCGGCCGGCGCCCGCCTCTTCCTGCGGAGGGCGTGGTGGAACGGGCAGCGGGGGTGGGGGCAGGCCGCGGATCACCGGAAGAGGAGAGAGAGGAAGGCGGTATACCTCCAGCCTGGGCAAACATGCAGAGGTCGAAGGCTCTCTTGCCGCGGAACATGTAAAGGTCGTAACCCTCCACCTCCTTGAAGGCTAGACCCGGGCCAGGACGCAGAAGGAGACACGCGAGAGGGTGTGAGATAAACACGGAGGAACAACAAGGATCTCGACCTCTGGACGTTCACGAGTGTACTTACCGACGGAATCGCCGATGACAAGGGCGGATACTTCCGACTGGGCCACCCCGTCAACTGCCACTGTGCGTGGGCGAGCAGGCCGGAGGGCAAGGGACAGGAGAACGAGGGCGAGGGAGAAGGGGAGAAGCCGCGAACAAGCCATCGCTGATCTGCGTTGCCCGTCTTCACTTCAGAACAGGGCAGAGACGAAGGGAGGAAGGAGCATGTGTGCCCTACCTCCCTTCTTTTTAGAAGCGCCTGGAGGGAGGACAAAAGAAAAGGTCTATACTCTCTCTCTCTCTCGCGGGTGAAGAGGAGGCTCGGATGGAGTGGACATCTGACGACTAACAACATCCAACGGCACATTGTCATCGGTCATTGTAGGGTGTTTGATTGTTATTCTTTTTCTCTTTTTTCTATTAAATTTAAAAAAAATAATAAGAGATATTTTGATCTCATTTGACGTTTCTCTCCTAAATTTTAAGGAAAAAATCTCATCCAATATAAATCTTTCTAAAAAAATAAATTTGAACTAATTTTTTTTAAAAAAACACTCACGGCGTCTCAGGACTCCCCCTCCCTCCCACTCGTGACCCCCCTCCCCCCCCCCTCTCCCCTGCGTCTCCCCCTTCCCTCCCTTCCCTCTCCCTCCCGCCGGCTCTCCTAGCGCATCGTCCTCTTTCCTCCGCTGCCCTGCCATCCCCTCTCGACCCCTCCTCTTCGGCATTCGGCCTCCTCCTCCGGCGATGCAGCACCCCCCGCCAGTCCCGGCAGGTCCACTCTCGGATAGTCCTCTGCGGCGGGCTACCGGGGTCCGCATTCCTCGCCGCGCGTCTTGTCTCCGTCTACAACCGGTTCGGTCTCCTCGCTGACGCGCGCGCCGTCCTCCTGGGGGCCGTCGAAGGCGGCAGTTGGCTTCCTTGGAACTCGACTCTCCGGGCCTCTCTCTCGCACGGCCACCACGGTGATGCCCTGGCGCTTTACGGCTGGATGAGGCAGCTTGGCGTCCCCCCGGACGGCTTCACCTTCCCCATCATCGTGAGTTGTTGTGCTTCCGTTGGAAGCCCTGCGCTGTGCAAGGCTGTGCACGCCCATGCTGTTGCAGCTGGTTACTCTGTCCATATAATGAGCTGGTCCTGATGTACGGGTGTATGGGGGACATGGGTTTGGCCCAACAGATGTTTGAGTTATTGAGCATTAGAAATGTTGTTTCGTGGAACACCTTGTTGTCTGGTTTTGCAGTGAACCACGATTCTGTCAGCGCTTCCAATGCATTCCGGAGGATGGAATCGGAAGGTTATGAACCGAATGCTGTGACATGGACGTCACTGTTGTCGGCTCATTCCCGTTGCGGGGAGAACTGCAACGTTCTGAGATTGTTCTCTGAGATGAGGTCCCGCGGGATCCCACCCACAGCAGAGTCTGTGTCTGTAGTATTGTCTGTCTGCACTGACATGGGTGCATCAGATGAAGGGAAAGCGATTCATTCTTTTATGAGGAACTCGCTTATATGCTTTTATGGGAAGCTTGAGAATAGGGAAGATGCTGAGATACTGTTATTGAAAAAAATGCCAAACAACTCTGCACCAGTTTTAAAAATTATATCAATTTTACCAAATAGGTTAAAAGTAACTTACATCATTTTTAAAAAATAGGTCAAAATTTGAGATATACTACTTTTTAAGAGTGAAATCACTTCAAAAATAAAAGTGTTCCCAACCACCCTATTAAGCCTTAAGACCCGCTTTGGTAGTCGAATAAGCACGGATAACTCCACTTATTCTGGCTTGAATGAGTTGTGCGACTTTGACGTCGCGAACAAGCGATTCGACCTCGGTTGGGATAAACCCCGTATTTGGGCGAACAACTCATTCGAGCCTCCCCCCTCGAATGAGTTACGCCCGCAGCTGGTTGCCCTAACTCCCGCGGCTGCTTCTATCCATACCCTCGCGGAAACCACGGCGATCTCCCACGAACGCGGGTGCCCGGTGACGATCCTGGCCGCGACGGCTCCTTCATCCTCTTCCCGGTGAGCGGTCCTTGCGACGCGGTAGGGATTTCCCTTCCTCCTCCTCCCCGGTGAGCGCAGTCATTATCCTTTCCGTTTCCCCGATCCGGAGCAAAGATCACTGGGGGGGATCCCCTCGCTACTTGTTTCCCCGAGCCGCTTCCCGCACGGTGACCGATGGCCGGGAAAAGGGTACATCGTGTTGCTTGCTCCCGAGGGCCGCACGGTGTCCCTGTGTTCTGCCTGGTCCTCTCACTGTCTGAAAGGTTCTGCCTGGTCTTCTCAGCACCGATTAACATCACCTTGTCATCTCCGACTGTTTCAACCTTTCGCGTGCCCTCCGGTGCTTCCGTTGACTACATTCCAGACTCCCAAGGGTCATGGGCCATACTGTGTCCGTAGTTCTGCAGAGCTTTCTTTATACATTGCAGGCTTCTTGTCTATAAAAACGGGTGCCCTCTGCTTCCTCCTCCGTATTAGTACTTTCACCACGGAGGTCATTTCTTCCTCCTCTTCTAACTCCCCGCCTTTCACTAGGTTTGGCGCTTAACTCGGTCCCTTTTACATTATCTATCATCGTAAGGCCAGATTTGTATGATGGTCGGATCTTATTTGTTGTATTTTGTTCACATGCATTTGGTCTTGCATGATGAGTTTCAAGGACGGAGGGGAAAGGGGAAATCGATGGTACATGTTTTTGCTTTTCCTGTTATTTGTTTTCAGTCATTATATCGGTTCTATTTTGGTGTATACATTGTGTATCCTCCTTTGGGTGGATTTCTTTTGATGGTCAGATCTTATTGTCGTATTTTACTCATATGTATTTGGTCTTGCTTGATGGGATCCAAGTATGCTGCGAGATGGGAAACTGATGACTCTTGTTTTTTTATTTTTTATTTTTGTTTTGCACCCTTTAGCGGTTCTGTTTCTCTTGTACTCTGTTTAATTTCTAGACATAGTTCTACGTACACGTGAAGTTCATCATGTATTGGTTTGATATATAAAGGGCAATGCTATACAATCTGCATTACAGAAATAATTTGTCTCTCACTTTCATCATGTATTGGTTGTATTGGATCTGTTTTGTCACATTCTATAATCTGTATGTCACTTTAGGCATCCTACAATTTATATTGACTGTCACTTTATATCATGGCTACTTATTATTTGGTTTTCGGACATGGCATTCACAGTAATAATTTGTCAACGGGGAGGAAGTGTAAACGCTTGTCAATGTCTGCAACAGGTACATGTCTCATTCTTATATATACAATTTATGTTGACACACTGTCTTGTTTAAAGTATTTAGGAGTTGACTTCTGTGCTTCAACTATAACAGATAATTTTTAGTCAAGTATTGATTAAGAAGAAGACCTATTTTTCTCTCCATTTCTCCATATAAGAAGAATGTTGGGATGCATACTTCCTACACTTCCTTGAGTAGGGTGGTGGAGTGAACATTGCAGTAGGCAGTCAATGTAATCCATGTCATATATTGTCCGAAAGTGATTTAAATAGGTCATTGTTTAGCAACAGCAGATACATGTTTTACTGGATAGCCAACATAACTTAGATCCTTTTGTTGTAGTTAATTTATTCACATCCGTGGCTTTGAAAAACCATAATGATGGAGGTGATCAGATTATCAGTGTGAGTCTTCTGATGGCCTGGCCTTGTAGCAGTTCCAGGTGTTAATTGCTAAATTGTTGGAGTCATTTTAGTGTACTGCATGGGACAACCATTTTAGTGTACTGCCAGTGTGCTAGTTAAGGAGTTGAACATTTTCCTAACTCAAGTGGCTAAATGCTAGGTAAATAGTTGAACTTTTGTCTAACTAAAGTGGCCCAAGTGTTCTTTCCTTATTGTTATTCTGATTATATATTATCTTCCCACTTATTTAAAGGGCCATCACATAACGCTCGAAAAGGAAAGAGCCGTGCACCTAATTGGTCCGACATCCAGGATGGGAAGTTGTTAGAGTTGTTAAGGGATCATTATGACAAAAATAACATATCAGATGGGACGTTCAAGCCACATGTATGGAATGAGTGTGTTCCCATATTTAATGTAAGGACTGGCCTAGATCATGGTAGGGAACAATTATACAATCGTTGGAAAACGTTGAAAAAATTATACACTTTATATGCCCAATTGTTGCGGAAAAGTGGGTGGGGCTGGGATCCATTGACCAGCATGTCTATGCCTCGATATGAAGGAGCCTGGGATGAGTTAATTGAAGTAATTAATCTCAATATTTGGTCCAACTGATCGCTCATTTTGCACACCATTGACTCATCTTCTAAGCTATCTTATCTCCCATTATTATCAGAGATCTCCCGAATATAGGGTCATAAAGGGCAAGGCATTCAAATTCTTCAAAGACATGGAATACTTTTGCTCCAACAGTACCAGTACAGGTGTAATATCTCGGACCTTTCGGATCCTTTCTTCGTGGGTCCCGGATCTGGTTTTCGGAGTGTTCGGCTCTGTTGTGTCCAAAATTTTATTTTGGACATCTTTCGTGTTTGGATCGGCGGGATCCGGAGTTGTTTCGGAGGCCCGGAGGCGTTCCGCTGCTTTTCCGTGTGTGTTTTCTGATTTCCGGTGTGTGTTTCGACTTTTACTTCGGAAGCTCGCTGCGGGTGAACCGGGCCGTTCACCTGGGCACGAGTGGTACCGTTGCGATCGGTGCGTTCCGAGGATCGCGGGGGTGTAATTTTCTATTTTTCGGAATTTTTCGGTTTTTCTGGATTTCCTATAAATACCCCCCTATTTCTCTCTCCTCCCCCACCTTCTTCTTCTTCTTCTTCTTCTTCTTCTTCCTCCTTCCTCCTCCACCGTAACCCTCTCCCTCTCTTCCTCCCGGTTGACCGCGGCGGACCCCTCTCCGGCTACAGACGGCGGCGGGGCGACGGCGCGGTGACGTGGCGGCGGCGAGGCGATCGTGGGGGCGTGCGGTGCTCACGGGAAGCTTGAAGGACGAGGGTTTTCTAAGGCGTTCTTAGCGATTCACGAACGATCCGGCGGAGCATTCGCTCCATTGGGGTAGGGTGACGTTCCTTAGCCTCTTGCCGTTCATTTCCGTGGTTTGTAGGCCGCGGGGAGGCCGAGAGGGGCTTGATTGAGCGGGTTTAGGGTTTTCCATGATTTGGGGAGAGCTCGCCCGATCTATGGTTTTAACCCGCGATTTCGCGTTTGGATGGCTTAGATGCATGCTAGGGGTCCCCAGGGGTCTTCCCCTTTATTTTCCCCCTCTCCGGTGGAGGCACGGGGGCGTGGTCGAAGTTTTTGGGGTTTTCCCGTCGTAGCGTGCTCGGGAGTGTGTAACGGTCACTCCAGTGACCGTCACATGCTTGTGACGCCCCTAGAGGGGTGCGTTACATTCCTGAGTAGTGTTTTTGGGGTCGGGGGCTGTAACGGCCTCACGATAGACCGCCATTTTCCTACGACACGCTTGGGTAGGGCCGTCAGGGGCTTTCGACCGTTGGTTTGTGACCGTTGAGGGTCAGGCCATGTAACGCACCGGGCTAGGCGCGTTACATGTGTGTAACGCGCTGGGGCAGGCGCGTTACTTCCTGTTTTCACCCCAAGTGTGAGGGCCATGTAACGCGCTGGGCCAAGCGCGTTACATGCGTGTGACGCGCCGGGCTGGGCCGTTACATCCCTTTTTGGCTTTGAGAGCGTGGGGGGTGTGTAACGCATGGGGCCAAGCGCGTTACATTCTTGTAACGCGCCTGGACCAGGCCGTTACATCCCTTTCCCCTCTGACCGTGTGACGGTCTGTTTTGAACCGTTAGGTGCATGTAACGGTCTCGCCTAGACCGTTACTTGCTTGTGACGGCCCTAGGGTGGACCGTCACATGCCTGGTTGCCCCATGAGGGTGGCAACCCCGTTTTTACTCCGACTGTGGCCACCGTGCGACGGGGCTGGTGCGTGGGGTGATTCCCACACGTTGTCAGATTCGGACGTTGTTTTTCGTTGACTCGAGAGTCTACTCCTTTGTGACCCTCCACTAGTCGTAGCCTATTAGTACGCGTGTGCTGGTCGCACCAGGGAGTGGTGTACGGGCTTACCCTGAGGACGGTTTTAGACTGGTTACCGTCGGGCCCCTCGTCACATCAGAGTCCAGTGCCAGGGGAAAACCGGTCAGAGGGCCAGACCTAGGACGCGTGGTCTGTGTGTGCACACGTGGTTGGGGACAGTGGAGGCACGTCGACGGGCGTGACCCCAGCTAGTCACTTGTTGTGGTTACTTGTACGGTGTTCGCGCCTCTGGTAGGAGCTACCACGCCAAGCGGTTCACCTGCGGCGCGGCGTAAGACGTCAGGGGACGCTACCGGCTGTGCTTCTAGTGGGTGGTACTCCTGTCGAGTACGGAGTGGCAGTCTGTCAGTCTTGTGTTTCCGACCTTCGGGTTTTGTCGGGTTGGCCGTTGAGCTTCGGTCTTCTTACCGTGGCACGGGTGTCGGTTTGCGTGCCATGGGACCTTTATTCTGTAGAGTACAGGACTTTCTTTTCCGAGGTACTCTCCTACCGCTAGTGTAGTGGCTTCTCGTTTTACGAGGTAGGGTTCGAGTGATCCCTACTGAGTCTTGTTCCGAGACTCATTCCCTACGTGTTTTCACCGTGTTTCAGGTGAGGCACCGCCCCGGGGGAGCGCGCCTGGGGTGCAGCGTGGTACGGGTGCCCAGAGGTAGTGCCAGAGGTCAGAGCCGGGGTATGCCCCGTGTAGCTGTACTTTTCTTCCTTGCCACTGTACTAGTCGTGGACTATTGTTATTGTTGTTAATTTCTATTGTGGACCATGTAAAATGTTAATTTATTTTCTGCAATTATTTGTGATACTTGTGTAGTCTCCACACCATCTTTTTAACCCTTCCGAGTCTTCGGACTCGTGGGTGGCGGTGCGAGTCTCGGGTTATCGGGCCTTCCCGGTAATCGGATTCTCGGGTCGTTACAACAGGAGTACATGCAGAAGGATCCCAGCGGCCTGTGACTTCCCAATCCGCCATTCAAGAATATCTAAATGCTCTAGCAGGGGGTGGTGGGATAGAGAACCTTCATTTCACTGTACGGCAACAATGTCTCATGTTGAGGTAGACTTCTACAATGACACTAGTCTCTAACCCATGCTGAGGTTATTGTATGGCTAAGAGACTGACATTCCACAGTTACAAGCTTCAAGAATGCAAGTGATAAATGCTTCAAAAGGTAGGAAGGATCGTCCATAGTGTGAGGATCACTGAGGTATGGATCTAAATATTGTGTCACTAAGCAGTATTGTGTCCTCAATGTGCTCAATCCTTTCTCTACTGACCAGCAGCACATCTATATTTCCGTGTGAGCAGATATCTTTCTTGTTACACAAAGATTATGATGTCTTTCAGAATTACAGGTGTATTCATTAGCTCCTATCTGTGGTGCAGTGGTGCATAATTTTTTGAAATGTAAGTAGTCATTACATTGATTTCGCACAGCACCTACGGGCGACGCAGCGGATAACAAAATTTAATTGCCCGATCCCGGTGTTATGGAAAGCTTAATCTGTGCTCTAATCGGTGTTTCTACGTCCCTAATTACGGGTTGCGTGTTTCACCTTGCGCGGAACGACGCTGTCCGCTAAGCCCGATGCAGAAAAACCGAGCCGCACAGCTGTACGGCCTCTAGAGATGATCCACACGGATCCTTGCGCAGCGACGGTACCTCCCCGGCACGACCTTCCCCAGCTCAATCACCTTCAGGAGAGAGAGAGAGAGCAAGAGGGAGAAAGGGGGAGGTTAATCCTCTCCCTTAAGCTTAATGCTTGTTAGCTTAAGGGAAGGAAGGAAGCTAGAGTTCGAATGAACTCACGTATGTGGCTATATATAGAGTTTAGGTTTATTAGAAAAGGGTTCTAAAAGACCAAAACTGTATATATGTCCTTTCTCATATTATACATATGTATTAAACTCTGTTTACACTCCTTTCCAAAAGGAATTAAATGGAAATAATACATACACTTGTATAATAATTATCCGTCACCCAAGAATCCATTGTGTGTGATCCTCTAGGCCCATAGTCACTCTAGTTTAAGGTCCATTAACTTCTAATTCCCAATTAGAAGTAAATTAAATGTATTCTTCGCTTCTACTAGAGCCGAACAATAGTTTAATTTATTCCGAACCTTTGATCACGTTGGGTCAAGCAAATCCGCGTGATCCTAGATGACCCCGGGTTTAAACCAACCTGTCTGGTACCTGTAAGTCCACAGTTACCGCATCGATATAATCCCTCGCTCCTTCTATGAGTCTGGTACGATCGAGGGTACGGTTTCTGTCAAACCCCATGATCGTGCCATTTGACTATGACCTCCTTAAAGTGTATGACGTCTATTTTAAACGAACTCACACGACCCTGGCCAGGGATTTAACGGAGCGTCAATGTCATGACCCATTAACTGTCTGATATATACCCGACAGTGAGCGATCCCCTCTTGACCATTGATGATCTTCACACGTATCCTGGAGTAGTTAATGACTCGGCAACTCATGACTTATGGTTAAAGTCACTTAGCTAAGTAATTAAATCATTCCAGTCCTCGTGTAAGATCCGATCAATGTCTCAGGTCAAAGGACCAACGATGCTACTGAGACCGTTGGATCTTCAGTTGACATTAGGTATAATCAACCATCTGAAGATCCAATAGCGGATCAGTTCAGTGTACATCCTCCAAGGACATACACCTACACATATGTGTTGGTGCCCCGCACCAATGACCATGAGAATGGTCACTGACATATCATGTGTACTGGTTTAATAGGTAATCAAATTCCCCGAGTGATTACCCTCCAACTAGGAACAGTTTAAGGTATGTGTACATGTAAAGTCAATCTCATGTTCGAGATCTCATCTCGAGCTGACTTTACAACCACATATCCTAGGGACAACGTAAAGTAACACAATCGCATATTTACGCTCAATCACCACTTTATTAATAATGAACAAGATCGTACAACTATTGGGCCTACCCGACCCGAAATTGGCCTGTAGCACACCAACACTAACAATCTCTCACTCGAACTACAGCCAATTGCCCACAACTTTGAGGCCCGTCTTATCCCGATGACGCTCAAATACAGTCTGTGTCAAAGGCTTAGTCAGTGGATCTGCTATGTTGTCTTCTGACGGTACACGCTCTACCATCACATCTCCACGATCAACAATCTCCCGAATAAGGTGAAAGCGCCTGAGAATATGCTTTGACCTTTGGTGAGATCTCGGTTCCTTCGCCTGGGCGATGGCCCCATTATTATCACAAAATAATGGGATGGGAGCTGTTATCTCGGGAACTACGCCAAGTTCCAAGATGAATTTCTTCATCCAGACGGCTTCCTTAGCAGCTTCTGCTGCAGCAATATATTCTGCCTCCGTCGTCGAGTCTGCAGTCGTGTCTTGCTTGGAGCTTCTCCAACTGACTGCCCCTCCATTCAATATGAATACAAATCCAGACATGGATTTGCAGTCATCTGGATCTGACTGGAAACTAGAATCTGTGTAAGCTCTAAGCTGTAAGTCCTCTCCTCCATAAAGCAGAAAAAGATCCTTACCCCTTCGCAGGTACTTAAGGATGCCCTTTACTGCCTTCCAGTGCTCTTCGCCTGGATTTGCCTGATATCTACTGACAATGCTCAAAGCATTGACAACATAAGGCCGTGTACATAGCATTGCATACATGATTGACCTTATCGCCGAAGCATAGGGTACCTTATTCATGTGTGCCACCTCCTCAGAAGTTTTAGGACTCATCCCCTTGGATAGGCAAATTCCATGTCTCATGGGAATGAGACCTCTTTTGGAATTTTCCATCCTAAACCTTTTGAGGATGGTATTTATGTACATGGATTGGGATAATCCTAGCATCCTTTTAGATCTATCTCGATAGATCCTTATGCCCAGCACATAGGATGCTTCTCCCAAATCCTTCATGGAGAAAGTCTTGGACAACCAAGACTTAGTTGTTGTCAACATCCCTACATCATTCCCAATGAGTAAGATGTCATCAACATAAAGGACCAAGAAGGTCACTGAGCTCCTACTGACCTTCTTGTAAACACAGGGTTCATCTTCATTCCGAATGAAGTTGAAAGATTTGACAGCCTCGTCAAATCTTAAGTTCCAGCTTCTAGATGCCTGCTTTAATCCATAAATAGACCTTTGAAGTTTGCATACCTTATTCGGATGTAGCTTGGAGGTGAATCCTTCAGGTTGTACCATGTACACCTCTTCTGACAGATTTCCATTAAGAAAAGCTGTCTTCACATCCATTTGCCAGATTTCATAATCCAGGTATGCAACAATGGCAAGGAGGATTCTGATTGACTTAACCATGGCTACAGGCGAAAATGTCTCGTCATAGTCAATGCCTTGCCTTTGACGATATCCTTTCGCCACTAGTCTAGCCTTGTATGTGTCAATCTGTCCATCTGCACCGATTTTCCTTTTGAAAATCCATTTGCAGCCGATAGGGACCTTCCCTTCGGGTACATCAACTAAGTTCCAAACTTTATTGGTGTACATGGACTGGATCTCTGAATCCATTGCCTCTTGCCATTTCTCGGAGTCTACACTACGGATCGCCTCCTGGTACGACTGAGGATCATCATCCTCATCGATACATACCTTAGAGGACCCCTCTGAGACATGTCCAACATATCTCTCAGGTTCTCTCGGTAGTCTACCAGATCTCCGTAGTGTCAGTGTTTCACCTTGAATAGGATCAACCGATACAGTCTCATCTAATGAGTTTGTGTCTATGGGTTGTGGTTCTTGGATCTCGTCCAGTTCTATCTGGCTCCCACTATTTTTCTGGAGTAGATATTCTCTTTCCAGAAATACAGCTCTCTTGGCCACTAAGACCCTTTGCTCAGAAGGGTGATAGAAATAATATCCAAACGTCTCCTTTGGATATCCCACAAACCTACACTTATCGGTTCTTGACTCAAGCTTATCACTCTCGTTCTTCTTTACATGAGCAGGACACCCCCAAATTTTAATGTGATTAAAATTTGGTTTCCTGCCCTTCCATATCTCATATGGAATAGAAGGAACTGATTTACTTGATATCCTATTCAATAAATAAGCCGCAGTCTCTAACGCATAGTCCCAGAGAGACAAGGGTAGTCCTGACATAGACATCATGGATCGGACCATGTCTAACAAGGTCCTGTTTCTCCTCTCGGATACACCATTGTGCTGTGGTATATACGGTGGTGTCCACTGAGAAACTATTCCATGGTCTTTAAGATAAGAAGTGAATTCATGGCTTAAGTATTCACCTCCTCGATCCGATCGAAGAGCCTTAATACTTTTGCCAGTCTGTTTCTCTACTTCATTCTTGTATTCATTAAACTTCTCAAAGGCTTGTGACTTATGTCTCATTAAATACACATAGCCATATCTAGAGAAGTCATCAATAAAAGAAATGAAATAGAGATAACCTCCTTTTGCTTCTATGGACATGGGTCCACACACATCCGAGTGTATGAGCTCGAGAAGGTCAACAGCCCTCTCACCATGTCCACCAAAGGGAGCCTTGGTCATTTTTCCCATGAGACACGACTCACAGATATCAAATGGCTTATATTCGAACGAATTCAAATACCCATTTGAGTGTAAGTGAGATACTCTTTTCTCACCTACATGACCAAGTCTGCAATGCCATAGATATGCAGAATTCACTTCATCAGCATTGAAAATTTGCATAACATTAGAACGTGTATCTAATACATAAAGACCATTGACTAATGAACCATTGGCTATAATCAAACCATTATTCATTATAGAGCACCCAGTGCTATTAAAAGCCAATGTGTATCCAATGTTATACAAGCCAGAGATTGAAATAATGTTCTTAATAATATTAGGAACATAATAACAGTCATTCAGCTCCAGAATGACTTCTGAAGGTAAACTGAGGTGTGCAGTCCCGACAGCTATGGCAGCAACTAAAGCTCCATTGCCCATCCTCAGTTCAATCTCCTTTTTGCCCAATCGCCTTCTATTTGCCAGCACCTGCACAGAATTGCAGATATGAGATGCACATCCAGTATCCAATACCCATGATGTGGATTCCATATATGACAAATTAAGGTCTATGACAAAAATACCTTCATTTAGAATTGCCTTGCAATTCCTTTTCCAATGCCCAGTTTTCCCGCATCGAAAACATTTGTCTTCCTTTTCATTCTTCTTGCCCTTCCCTTTGTCAACTTTGGCGAGTTGCTTACCCGTGGCCTTTTTCTTTCCCTTCCCTTTGTTACTCGTGGTGGATATTTGAGAGGCCTTCCTTTTCTTGTTGGCCCGGCCAATAACCATTACAGATGAAGATGGTTTATCTTTCTAAATGGTTCCTTCAGCACTCTTTAACATATTGAGCAGCTCTGGGAGAGTTACTTCAATCCTGTTCATGTTAAAGTTCATGATGAAGGAAGAAAAGGAATCGGGCAATGACTGGAGTATAAGATCAATGCATAGTTCAAGATCCAACTTGAACCCCAATGCATTGAGTCTTTCAATCCACTCCATCATTTTCAGTACATGGGCCTGCACTGATGAACCCTCAGACATCCGTGTCCTGAAAAGCCTTTTTGAGATGTCATACCTCTCAATCCTACCCTGCTCCCCGAAGAGCTGGCGTAGATTGAGAAGTATACTTCTACAATCAGTCTTTTCAAATTACCTCTGTAGCTCGGGAGCCATAGAGGCCAACATGTAACATTGGGCAAGGGATGAGTCCTCAGACCACTTGGCATAAGCCAGTAACTCGCCCTCGTCGGCATCAGAAGCTGGCTCAGAATGAACCGTGTCCAACACGTACGCAATCTTTTCGGCGGTAAGGACTATGCGTAGATTACGCAGCCAATCCGAGTAATTCGGTCCAGTTAATCTATTTGCATCCAAGATGCCGCGGAGGGGGTTGGACGACGACATTGTAATCTGGATAAGAAATAAAAGACAACTTAGCATGTGTTCAAATTCTAACTTAGATGTGGTTTTTCTATCTTAGTTAGTCCCACTATTTTTCGATCGGACTATATAACCCTCAGTATATAGAACGGGAGATCATCGAGATCTACCTAGTGGGTCGGAATCCCAACGAGACTGATGTACAACCTTGTGGAAAGCACAATAAGCCATACACCATCTCAAGGGCAGTCAACAAGCACTTGCATCTAATGCAATATCCGATATTCGACCCCCGAGAAATCATCCCCTTGTGGAAAGCACAACAAAGGATATTCTCGGTTAGATCTAACCATCATTACTACATAGCAATGAGTTCATGACCCGACCCTTGTGGAAAGCACAACAAGGCCGAGTTCAATTCCTCACCCCATTGAGGCCGAACCTTGGAGTTTAATCCTGCCCCCAAACTCATGGACCTTGTGGAAAGCACAACAAATCCATGAAATGAAGACGTTCATTCACTCCACAATGATGGAGGGCCACGACGACTCCTAGAGCCACGCTTACCAGATCTAAAATTTAAACGCGAGGGAATTTAATTTTATCTTGATCTCACCCTAGGTGGTAATATAAATATATCCAATATATTTACCGTACCTAGTAGTTTGCACAAAATAAATGCATCCAATGCAAAAATAAACGCAAGTGATCATGGACTTTAACCCTAATGTAACTAAGACATCCGGCCCGCTTCCGAAGCAGCTGGATCGTCCTCGTCGGGTGTGCTCCACGCTTTCAATCGTCGACGCCGCATTAATTACAACTTTTACACGGCACGCAGGCCGAAAAAATTAAATTACATGTGACTCAAATTCCAGCAGCCCTTAGGGCGAGTACAAGAATGGAGGAAGTTAGAAGTACATTGGAATTTTAACAGAGAGAGAAAGGAGGTTCGCAGACCCCAATTAATTACATTAATCCAAGTCCATGATCACTTGCCAACCCATTCAAATAAAATCAATCAAGGTTTATTTTCTGAAAATAATCCTTACTTTGAATTTAAAAATGGGATGTGCAAATAAAAACAGGCTAGCTTTGTTTAATTTTAAAAATCAAAGCATGATTAACTAAAATTAAACACACAAGCACGCCAATACAAGGTAATTAAAGTAAAGCACGTAAAGAGCCATCATTTTCTACAGGGGCATCTAATTGAGATAATTAATTAAATTTAAATTTAAATTTAATTATCCAATAATCAAATTTAAATTCAAAATTTGAACATGCCAATAATTTTAAATTTAAATTCAAACTAATTATCCTCAAATAGTAATTTTCTAAAATTCAAAATTTGAATTTAACAATTATCTAATAATTAAAAATTTGAATAATTAAATTTTTCACATTTATCTTCAATAAAATTTAAAATTTAAATTTTCTAATTATCTAATAATTAAAAATTCAAAAACTTAAATTTTACTGAAGTAACTTCAATTATTACTATTTGATCTCAAGGTAAATAGTAATTATCTCACCACGGTAAATTCAACACGGTTAAATAAAAATTAACATGTGACATTGACCATTGAGATAACACTATTTAATATATTCGATAAAATTCTATTTAATTTACTGTGTATTTTAATATATATATCTAATATATATATATTTATATATGCATCAATAAATTAAAAAAATAAGCAAATTTTTTTAATAAAAAAAACATTTTTTTTTTGGTCGGCAGGCGCCTGGGCGCGCCGCCCACGCGCGACGCGTGGGCGGACGCGCCCGCGCCCGCCCGCGCCCGCATGCAGGCGCCGCCTGCGGCGCCCGCCGCGTGGCGGGCGCGGCCCGCCACGCGGCGGGCGCGGCCCGGGGGTCAGCGCCCGTGGGCGCTGACCCCGGGTGCCGCGTGCGCCGCCCACGCGGCGCACGCGGCAGGCGCACTGCGCCCTGGGCGCACCGCGCACAACTCGGGCCAGAAAATTTTTTTTTTTTTTAAATTTGTTGTCCTGATGCCCAGCATCCAGGAAGAACAGAAATGCCCAGCACTCCTGTCTTTAAATAATAATAGAAGATTTAGATTGCCCCTAAAGCATGGTTCTAAACGGTGATAAAAATACCGACCAGAGCGCGAACCTGGCTCTGATACCACTGTAAGGTTTCGCGCAGCACCTACGGGCGACGCAGCGGATAACAAAATTTAATTGCCCGATCCCGGTGTTATGGAAAGCTTAATATGTGCTCTAATCGGTGTTTCTACGTCCCTAATTACGGGTTGCGTGTTTCACCTTGCGCGGAACGACGCTGTCCGCTAAGCCCGATGCAGAAAAACCGAGCCGCACAGCTGTACGGCCTCTAGAGATGATCCACACGGATCCTTGCGCAGCGACGGTACCTCCCCGGCACGACCTTCCCCAGCTCAATCACCTTCAGGAGAGAGAGAGAGAGCAAGAGGGAGAAAGGGGGAGGTTAATCATCTCCCTTAAGCTTAATGCTTGTTAGCTTAAGGGAAGGAAGGAAGCTAGAGTTCGAATGAACTCACGTATGTGGCTATATATAGAGTTTAGGTTTATTAGAAAAGGGTTCTAAAAGACCAAAACTGTATATATGTCCTTTCTCATATTATACATATGTATTAAACTCCATTTACACTCCTTTCCAAAAGGAATTAAATGGAAATAATACATACACTTGTATAATAATTATCCGTCACCCAAGAATCCATTGTGTGTGATCCTCTAGGCCCATAGTCACTCTAGTTTAAGGTCCATTAACTTCTAATTCCCAATTATAAGTAAATTAAACGTATTCTTCGCTTCTACTAGAGCCGAACAATAGTTTAATTTATTCCGAACCTTTGATCACGTTGGGTCAAGCAAATCCGCGTGATCCTAGATGACCCCGGGTTTAAACCAACCTGTCTGATACCTGTAAGTCTACAGTTACCGCATCGATATAATCCCTCGCTCCTTCTATGAGTCTGGTACGATTGAGGGTACGATTTCTGTCAAACCCCATGATCGTGCCATTTGACTATGACCTCCTTAAAGTGTATGACGTCCGTTCTAAACGAACTCACACGACCCTGGCCAGGGATTTAACGGAGCGTCAATGTCATGACCCATTAACTGTCTGATATATACCCGACAGTGAGCGATCCCCTCTTGACCATTGATGATCTTCACACGTATCCTGGAGTAGTTAATGACTCGGCAACTCATGACTTATGGTTAAAGTCACTTAGCTAAGTAATTAAACCATTCCAGTCCTCGTGTAAGATCCGATCAATGTCTCAGGTCAAAGGACCAACGATGCTACTGAGATCGTTGGATCTTCAGTTGACATTAGGTATAATCAACCATCTGAAGATCCAATAGCGGATCAGTTCAGTGTACATCCTCCAAGGACATACACCTACACATATGTGTTGGTGCCCCGCACCAATGACCATGAGACTGGTCACTGACACATCATGTGTACTGGTTTAATAGGTAATCAAAGTCCCCGAGTGATTACCCTCCAACCAGGAACAGTTTAAGGTATGTGTACATGTAAAGTCAATCTCATGTTCGAGATCCCATCTCGAGCTGACTTTACAACCACATATCCTAGGGACAACGTAAAGTAACACAATCGCATATTTACGCTCAATCACCACTTTATTAATAATGAACAAGATCGTACAACTATTGGGCCTACCCGACCCGAAATTGGCCTGTAGCACACCAACACTAACAGAAACCACTCATGGCATCGCTGCCACCTTCTCGCTCACCGAGGGAACACAATCCTCGCCACAAGGACCAATCCACCGGTCAACGCCCACGCTCGGCGGACCAACCAAACGCCAGCTTAACAACCGCTGATCGATCTCACACCCTGCACCAGGGGCAACCAATCACTGAGCTTCCACCAGCTCACCCCAGGCAAGCCAAATACCAAGGACAGCACGGGACCAACTCTCTCAGAACTCAAACTTCGACAAAGCTCAGATCCCATCTGGAAAAAACGCATCTCATAAACGGCCACCAAAGGCCTCGTTGGCACTTGGCTCTCTCCATTCTCGAGCCCCTACAGCCAGCATCTTTTGTCTGTGAAAGACCATCCACTGGTCACCAGACATTTGTCACCGGTCCAACAGGCACAATCCAACTCATGACAGGACATCCGCTAACTCTTCGCACAGACCAACACCACAACCGATCTCGAACCTCACGCCAACTCTACCCTCTCAGGGGAGCATGGGGAAACCACCTGACAAGATCTCCCCTCGGTCCTCACGTCACTCGACTCAGACTTACGGGGAATCCTCCCTTGCTGGTCGCAGACTGAGGATCAATATCCAACGCCAACGTCTCATCAGAGACCTCCACACACAGGCATCGACCATCGACCTGTCTCATCGAATCATATCTCATCAAAAACCCCCATCTCAATTAATCCAAGAGGACGCCTGCCAATCCTGACTCCCGCCCTTATCACAGAGTCACGGGACACACAACCTCTTACAACTCACGGCACACTTCTCCAAACACGATCTCATCCACGAACGCAACCTCCAACGCAAAAACAGGGTACTCATGCGGCAACCTCGCCAGCACATTTCCCCAACTCTCCACCTGCCAGTGCCATGAACCACCATATCTCAAGCAACAGCATGGCAACAACACGTCTCACGCCACCGGAGACAACGCACATCGATGAACCAATCCTCCGCTGCCCTACACTTCCTCAGAAATCCGCCCGCAGCAACCAACGCTACGATCCGCGCACTCTGATCCACACGCACAGCCACCATATCGACAACTCGGGATCCACCAACTCGACAACCATCTGCAACCCCGCAGGCTCCAATCCTCCGCACCTCGGGAACCACAACACCAACCGTAAATCTCAAAACACCGCCCATCTGGCACTCGTCCTTCTGGAATAGCGCCAACACCCTTACACATCAGGGAACGGGCAACGCTTCTCACAGGCAACCACCTTGCCAAAACGCGGGACGCGTCTTGCACGGACTTCATGGCGCACGAAGGCCAACCAATCCGAACACAGCATGCAAGACGACAAACCCTAGCCCAACGCAATCTCTCCAACCAAAGGAGAAGCCAAACGCACTTCCGACCAACGAAAGAACTCCATGCTCGACCTAACCTCGCACCTCGCACATGCTGGAAACAGCACCATCTAGCACCAAGGAAAACAATCGCTTCCATCAGGTCAGCGCCTCCGACACACTCAGCAAGTGTCCCGTCGGACCATGATCACAACATCTCTCGATGCACCACCGCTACAATCCCCCGAACTGCAACACGCCCGCCGGCAACCTCTGCCCAACGCAACACAACCAGAGTCACCAACCACGGGAGAAAGCTCTCGACCTCGATCCGCAGACCCCGCGCCGGCACGAAAGCCGTGAACAACAACCACCTTCACAGCGCCGCACAGCGCACTCAAGCTCTCAAGCGAGAAACAAAGCGGAAAACATGCACGAAACCCTATGCCAGCTGCCGACTGTACTGGACCTTATGGACTCTGATCACTGCAATATCTCGAATTCCCATGTACGTCCACAACCACGCTCTGATACCAACTGTGACGACCCGAGATCCGGATACCGGGAGGAGCCCGATACCATTCGAATCCCGGCCCGTCGCCCACGAGCGGGAGGCTCGGAAGGGCTAAAAAGGAGTGTGGAGGTACAAAGAAATGGGAAATAAAGCAGGACAATTCAACAATTGACAGAATTAAATAAACAACTACAACAGAGTCCAGTCCAATAGAAAGTACAGTCTAAAGCAGTAAAACGTACCACGTGCCAAGTGAGCACTCGGCCCGACAAGCTGGCAACTAAGAACCTCCGCACAGCACCCTCGAACCTCGAGGCAGAACCGTCGCACCTGAAACGCAGGGGTGAGCCTCCTGTCACTGGCCCAGTAGGGATCTGACGGAACCCTAACTGAGAAACAACGACAGAAGGAAAGCTACGCTAGCAAGACAGCAATGAAAAGAAGTAACTACGAAAGCAGGAAAGTAACTACGGTGGCCGGCAAAACCTCGGCACTACAGCTACTCCTACTGTATCAAAACACACCCCAGACTCACGGCCAAGGGCTATCAAACTACACTAGAACCAATCACACGGTACAAAAATTGACACACGTGCCACGGCGAGACAACCGAAACTCAACGGTCAACGCGACCAAAAACCCGAAGGTCGAAGTCACGCGACTGACAGTCTGTCACTCTCTGCCCAGAACAGGAGTACCTCCCACTAGAAGAACGACCGGATGCGTCCCCTGACGTCTTACACCGCGTCACAAGTGTCTAGCTACGACGCCCTAGGCGTGAGACTCAGACACACACAGTAACCAGTACCACAACAAGGACTAGCTGGGGTCACGCTCGTCAGCGCGTGTCCTAAGCCCCTAACTACGTGTGCACACACAGACCATCTGCTCTAGGTCGGGTCCTCTAGCTGGTTTTCTCCCCCATTGGACTCTGGTGGCAAAGGCAAGGGGCCGACGGAAACCAGCCTAAAAACCGCGTCTCACTGGGTCGCGCTCTCCACCACTCCCAGGTGGGTCCGCACACGCGTGCGCAGGAAGCTACGACTAGTAGAGGGTCACTGAGAGAGTAGACTCTCAAGACAACAGAAAATAACGCCCGAACCTGACGAAGTACGGGGACAGCCCCACGTACCAGCACCGTCCCACGGTGACCCCAGTCTGATAAGAAACGGGACTCACAGTCCACGGGCCAAACATATGACCCACTCCGGAATCATCTTCCAGGGAAGCAACGATTTGCGGGAAATCTCACCGCACTCACACCGATACACGGTGACTCGATCTAGCAAGAACGCAGAAGCCCGGAACACCTGGGGTCACCCGGACCCACCAAGCCCACGGGCTCACTTATCGAGGTAACGCGGCACCTCCAGACACCCCAAAACATGGTAACAAAACCCACGGGGTGCCCGGGACACTCACAAGGCCAAAGGTCGACCACTGGGTCACAACCGAGTTGACCGAAGACCAACACAACCCAATCGGAACACTAATAGATCGCCCGGACCCTTACACTCACGAGCACGCAAATCAAGGTAAACAGAACCCCCGGACACCCAAAGACACGGTCACGGAACTCCACGGGGTGTCCAGGGCACACACGGCCCAAGGGGAGCACGATCAGCCGCAGACCGCCCGCCCTGGGAAGCCCGGCTGGTCACCTCCAAGAACGCGGTATAGGTCCATAGCGCGTTCAAGCAGAACGCGCTATACACCTATAGCGCGACAAGACAGATCGCGCTATAGGCCCATAGCGCGACTGCACAGGTCGCGCTAGGACCTCCTAGCGCGACAAAACAGAACGCGCTAGGGACCCCTAGCGCGACAAGGCAGAACGCGCTAGGACCCCATAGCGCGACAGCAACCGCCTTACTGTTTATCTTCTCCGATGAACGCACCCCGTCGGGGCGGCGCGACCCTCAAGAACGCGCTACCCGTGGGTAGCGCGTTCTCAGTCCGCGCCCGAAACACGGTGAGAACCACGAAGAAATCCATTCCACGCCCCGATCACCCCCGGGTGATGGGGAAACAAAGGGGGAAACATTCCCCAACCTCCCTAGCACTGAGAGGACCCATTTAAACCCCAAAAACACGATCAAAACATAAGATTCGACTCACTCCCCAAAAACATGCATTTTTTCCAAATCATCCCGTTTAGCCCGCTCGGCTCACCACGGCCTACAAAACTACCGGGAAATGACGTACGCGGGTTGAGGGTCCATCTCCCTACCTCCACCGAAGATTTCGCGTACCGTGGACGTCGATCCACGAAGAAACGCCTCCTAAACCCCGCCGGTGCCTCCACGCCCACGAACCGGCATCACCGCGCCCTCGAGCCTCGATCCTCGACCCATCCTCGCCGTCCTCCTTGCCCGCATCGCCCCGCCTCGCCCCCGCCTCGGTCCGTCGGCCGCCGGAGAGGAGAGAGTGAGAGGAGAGAGTGGGAGAAGAGAGAGAGAGTGAGAGTGAGAAATGAGAGGAAGAGAGAGAGTGGGGGATTTATATAGGAAAATCTGAGAAATCGGTAAAATCTTGAAAAATAGAAAAAAAAATACACCTCCTCGATCCTCGCGACGCGCCGATCGCAACGGTACCACTCGCGGGTTGGTGAACGGCCCGGATCACCCGCTACAGGGTTCCGCAGGAATTACCGAAACACACACCGAGAATCGGAAAACATACGAGGAAAAGCCGCGGAATGCTTCCGGGCCTCCGAAACAACTCCCGATCGCGTCGATCCGAACACGAAAGATGTCCGAAACGAAATTTTAGACACAACAGAATCGGACACTCCGGAAAATCAGATCCGAGACCCACGAACAAGGGTCCGAAAGATGCGGGGCATTACAATTCCTGGTGTTTGTTATCTCATTCTCATGCATCTTCTTAGTTTTTCCATACTTTCATTTGAAGGTGTCCTGGGCTAAATTATGTGATGTCTAATTTCTATGTACATTTGAATTAAGGAAGCTTTCTAAATATATTTCCTACTTAATTCCCCCAATATTATCCTTGCCAGTTGACTGTCAAGTGTCGACGGGTCTTAGGGGTTCCCTTATTCTTAGTTATCATCAGTCTCCCACTGCAAGTCTGTGGAAGTGCAAATTTCAAAATGTAGAATTAAACTTCTTCAGCTATCATAATTCATATTTTCAGCTCAGCGAGGATACCAAACCATTTTCAAGTAAATGTTATTTCCCTTTTCTCAGGTTTGCTGACACCATGATTGGAGCTAGAGATCTCTCTTCACAGTGGATCGAATCCAAATAGACAGAGTTTTGAAGTTTGAAGCTTCCATTTTACGTAGTAGTGTACTCTTTCTTTTTGGTGTACAATGCTCCATGAGCCAACATGTCTAGTCATCTAAAATGTGAACTTGATGTATTGGCTTATAACTGAACACACGTGTGTGCATTGGATGGTAGATCATCATACCCATTATGCATTGTATTTGATTTTTTATATGTACTAAACAGCCATTTGTATTGTGCTCCCTTGACCGGGGCAAATTAATTTTCATGAACAGATACATGTCGTTTGTTGTCGTTTCAAACATTTGTAAATTTCATTTTAGTATATAGTACACCTGAATTCAGGTTCTGAAGAATGTTAATATGGATGTCCAAGTGATTGGCTCAACTGTGCTTGCTACCACTTCAAGTCAATTTATTTTGAGTTATGTATATGTAGAGTTTGATTATTGGACAGCTACAAATGAACAATGACATGCTATTTGTAATGGGCGGCAGTTCAGTTGAAGGGGTTTATGTTTCTGTAATGAAGAATTATGGTAGGAGAGGGAGGGTTCAAGAGGCCGTCGATGTGTTTGAGAGGATGGACTTCTTTGGGTGCGATCCATCAATTATATCTTACAACTCTATGATGATCATTTTGGTCGACTGTGGATATTTTGATCAAGCCCATAAGACTTATCTAAGAATGCTGGATAAAGGAATTGCATCAGAGATGTGTATACATTATCGATCAGGATCAAGTCATTTTGTAGAACGAACAGGCCTCATGTTGCTTTGAGGCTGCTTAGGGATATGCCAGAGAGAGGGTACAATCCGAATGTTGTTGTGTATTATTCTGCTTAGGGAAATAGCATAGAGTCAATGTAGGTCATTCTTTCAAAAAAAAGGAAAAGGTAATTTAGGTATGTAAAATACTATTCTACTTTATTCCAACAAATTTATCAAACAGCTCAGAATAATGTCTCCTTGTTCCCTTTAACCCGAGCTAGAATAAGAGCCACTTACCAAAGTAGAACAACCCAACCCCATGGATACACTGACCGCCCTTATCTTAACCCAACTATTCTAACCCGTTATCAAAGCGGGCCTAAGAGGAGGAGAGTGCGGAGGGGGTGGGGGGAACAAGCTTTGGGGAGCCGAGCGCAGCATTTGAAGGGTGAAATTACGCCTGATCAAAAGAAAAGATGGGAAACAAGAGGGAAGAAGGCTATGGGGACCGACGCCGTGCTCGTGTACGTGGATAAAAACTATGGCTACTCTCGTGGAGGAACTCGACTGTCGTATACGACCTTTTGGTCTATCAAGAACAGGGTTCATTGGAGCCGAGCTCGGAAACCAACCAAGGGACACCAAAAGTACACGCTTCTTTACTCCCTCTAGGATTAAACATGTCACGTAGGGAAAAAAATGAACGGTCAAAAGCTCCTTGGCATTTGCTCGCTGGTGTGCCATCGGGCATTGATTTAAATGGGCGAACCCCAAGCCAGTGAGACCAGCAACGGCCAACAGGTCATACCGAGTAAAACCACGTAGAGACGTTGGAAAGTGTGTGCCTTGGGGGAGGTCATGTATTGAAGAATACTACTGATCACTGCATACACATATCTGATTATTTAGTTATTGATGGAAATCATATACACACAGAGAAATACAAGAGGCGTCCCATTCCATCACTTAAATCCCTGTGTGAGCCTGCTGCAGGGAAGGCAAGCATAGGCAAATCAGGAACAAGAGTCGCTAGTAATGTTAAGCTACATACCAACCAATGAAACAACACACACCCTTCCAACTCCCTCCATCACAGGGAACTCTTCCTTTTTGATTAAGTATGCTAAGTGGCATTTTCTATATTGACTTCTTCACATTTGTAGAGGAAAACCACGTCCCGGATGATGCATGGAGCCAAGGACACGGATGTGATGACATCCGGGCTGCAGCGCAGCATGGGATTGCACTCCCCTACCATTGCGCGGAGCAAGTTCTTCTGAGACTGCGCGGTAGTCTCCTCTTCTCCGCAACAGGGACAAGATTTTCCATAAGCTGCAAACAATTTGAAACCATATCAGATCTCGTCTTGCACAAGCAAGTCATCGCATGGTATTATTTATATGTGCCAATGTAAATTAACCACAAAACATGGTACGAAATTTGATACACTATGTGATTCATCTAGATTCCAAGGGGAAATTCACACGTGTTGATGCCTGGGAAGTGCTAAGAGGAAGATTACAGGTTCAGTTTGTATGAAGATGTGATCCCGTACCACAAGGTCACCAAATAACGTGCGCCCTGAAAAGCATCTTCGCTCGAGAGTTTTATTGTATTGATTCATGCGGTTGGCATTGATGACAGAAAAAAGATTCACAGGTACAAATTACAATCACCAGCAATACACAGCTATGGACTATACATTAGACATGTCCACGAAGCACATAATTTCAATGTTCAAGGATAAAGCATGGAAATAGATATCCGGATCATCTTCTCTGAATAGACCAACAATTTCAAATGAAAGAACGCAATGCGATAAACCAGTTGCTTGTGCCAAGATTACCTACGAGACCTTTGCATTTTGGGTAGGTCGCATGGCTCGCGTTAAGTGGTTAACGGAGCACCAAGTCACTCGGTTTGCAGCTTAAAAGAGCAAAGCCACATGTTCATCTGGTGATCTAATTGACCATCTGTGAACAAAAAGAAGTAAAGAACGACTCAGACGAATGAAACCCAGAACCTCCTGGCTCATGCTTTATGACCAAGCTCTATGTCCACATCCACCCAAAGACGCTAAACAGTTACGGCATGGGAGAAAAAATTGCCTTTTCCAAAAGATCCATCAAATAATGTGATATGGTATGTTGAAATCCACAAAACCGCGGTTTTGAGATACACAGGCCCAGGGTCATAAGCATATGGACCACAACCTATTTAACTGATATGGGACTATTGCCCAGAGACTATGTCCAAATTCTAACATAGTACCTAACAAGAACTAGGATACAACAAGTGGATGATGGTGGGTAAGTGTGATTTCTCTTGGCCGAAAAATCGGGGTAACAGTTTTTATGGACTCAAATGAAATGAAGGACAGTTAACAAATCACTGGAGATGCTACAAAGCAGACAATCGGTTGATAGGAACATCATTACATACTAGAAGAACTTTTCAAAATGGGTATTTGTGGTATCAATAAGCATTGGACAAAGTGGCTTATTGCAGC
This sequence comes from Amorphophallus konjac, assembly GCA_022559845.1. Taxonomy (NCBI): domain Eukaryota; kingdom Viridiplantae; phylum Streptophyta; class Magnoliopsida; order Alismatales; family Araceae; genus Amorphophallus; species Amorphophallus konjac. The sequence goes on from CM040128.1 coordinate 21,693,132, forward strand.
TCAGAAAACACATGATTAGCCTGAGCTCATGCATATAAACAAATCTATCGGATCAATAAATTATAGGTAAGAAGTTTTAGAGTAGAGATAAGTTAGGCTGCCTTACAAGTAATAATAGCTGATCCACACAGACTTTAGCAAATAGAGAAATGACCGCACTTATCATCACAAAATTGCAAAGTTTCTGTAAGTGCTGCTCAAGCCCTCTAACCAAATCGCCTATCTGGGACAACCTAGAGATGATTGATGTCTCCAAGTACACATTCCAAAAGAAAAAAAATTCCCAATTGTTAAAATCTCAATCATGAGCTGCTTGCAAGCAGTTGAGCGTAATTTACCTTAAATCTAAGGATTTTATTCAGAACAACCTCAGAATTACCTGGCCAAAAACCAAGCCACAATGGCCACTCCAAATCTGGATTACTGATCTGGATACCCCATTAAGAGGGTTAAAGAGTTATACAATTCATTGTCAACTGAGACAATCAATTCCATACAAACATGGTCTAGAAAAATATAGATCCCTTGCAGATTCGAAAAGCACCGAATGCACATGACTGGAAAGGGGTTTCATTTCTTGATATTACTAACTAGTTCAAGCAATAAATCAAAATCATAGGTCACTTGTGCATGTTAGCTCTGATGAATGATTTCACCATGGATTCCTCGTCTACCATTAATGTTTCAGATGCAATGCCTCGGAAACAAAACTTCAAATATCTAGCTATATTGCATTGTCTTTGCTATTCCCCTCCACAAAATGAAAAGTGTTGAGGCTTTTCTTTTCCTTTGTTGTTGTATATGTATCTTCCAACTAACTGTATGACCAATCAACTTTACAAAGGAAGAAAAAGAAGCTCTTCTGTCGCAATCAATGCGGCTCAATGATTCTATCTCTAAAACCAAGGAAATGTTATTGCCCTTGCCTTTTGTTGCACAGATCATTTTTCCATGTTAGCTCTGATCGAACACACCATGGATTCCTCATCTACCATTAATGCTTCAGATGCAATGCTTACGAAAGAAAACTTCTTCAAATATCTATGGCCCCCCACAAAATGAAAAGTGCCAAAATTTTCCTTTTCCTTTGTTGTTGTATGTGTATCTTCCTGCTAAACTTTACAACTAGCATACCATACTACAGATAAAGAAAAAGCTCTTCTGTCACAATCAATACGGTTCAATGATTCTATCTCTAACACCAAGGAAATGCTGTCGTCGTTGCCTTTTGCTGCACAGGTCACCAGTCCATTATGTACTAACTTCCATCTTGATGGTGGCAAGCCAAATTTATGCTTCTTCATTAAAAAAAATGAACACCTGCATCCTTGGCATTTGCATACCACATACACTGACAGCGTGTTGCCAAATTTGAGAAATCCATTGATCCAAAAACTCTTATTAATTTTTCGTTCACCACAAGTATGGGAATAAGAGGCCTTTTTCAAGTCTAACAATTTTGTGCACTAGCACCTCTCCGCACTCCAAAAAGGAGGGTATTTCTACTCCACATGCGCAAGTTCTATGCATCATTTTTTTCCGGCGTGAGGCATATCATTGACATCAATCTTAAGATTCTGTTTTAAACAATCTAGTTGCTACTGCACTTCACACGTTAAAATTAATTAAGACATTTTTTTCTTAGGCTAATTACATATCCGCATGCAGTGACTTCACATATCCTAAAGATTCATATTCACGGTTAGATATTTTTTTTATTAGATACAACAATCGAAAGAGCCAAGGACAAACACCATGTAAACATCCAAGTTTCTCAGAATTCAGAAGTTTCCTTTACCATAAGATACAGTGGGGTGAGCAACAAGAGTGCTCAAAACTTGACATGCTTTGCTAACGTATATCACTTTTAAAAAAAAAATATCGCAGTGGAAGAGAAATTCTATACTACTGACAAGTTTAACATCAAATGTTCTATGGGAGATGAATATGCCCTCCTACCAATTTAAAGGCCTGCAATGATCTCTAGCATGGTGATATGAATGCATTGTATTTATAATTAGGAGAAATATCCCTAATAAACTGCAAGATGAGAATTGAGCAGGCGGCTCCTGATTAGAGGCAAAGAAGGATAGAATAGAGTTTATTTATTTTAAGACAGCATTGGGAGCTTTCACAGGCACAAGCATCTGACTATAAATGAACATTATCATGAACATCTGAAAAATCCAAAGGGTATAAAGATGAAAGCTTCATAGTGAAGTAAACTTTTCACCGCTCTGATTGGATAAATAGAGAACAAAGAAAAGTACCCATACCTGTTTAAGCCTTGCCTTTTCCTGCTCCTCCTGCAGTTTTGTAATTACATCAATGACAGCCGTCATGCAAAACTCAAAAGCTAAGGTAAATCATGCACACAAACATAATCAAACGTGCCCATCCAACCAACCGAAGGCTGCATTGAACTGAAGAATAATTGACAACAGCTGTCAAGTTGACAACTGAAGGAAGACTTGTACTGTTGTACAAGAGGGGCCTCTGACATGATATTCTTTGGATCTTTCAAAGGGACACGAGCGTCCATATTGGATCTGCACCCAATCCCATATCCCATACTCTTGGTGATATGACGAAGTTATCTGGTTCAAAATTTCCAAAAGCCGAAGAAGAGATAAAGGTAAGCAATCAGAAAGTGGAAAAGAAAGTCTTCCAAAAGCCGCCTGTGGTTTTCGTAGGAATAGTACCCATACCATAATGGCAAATTTTAACAAGCAAATCCAAGGTTTCTACACTCCTCTGAACAAATGTCATCACCCTTGTGAACAAACTAACTTGCGTAATGAATCAGAAAAGGGATTAACGCGTCCTATTTAATGTTCAAAGCCTGGAAACTAGGGTTGAGAAAGACAAGAACATCAACAATGAAGCGTCTTCCTCCGTTCTTGTGAATAATGTTTTGCACTTGGATCACAGGGAATTAGGAAAAGAAAAAAAATGGTTCTAACAACTACCGTATAACAGCAACTCATGATGGGCAGGGGAAAGTGTACCAGCTCTCTGACAAGCCTTGCGTTTTCTTCCTCCAGCCTCGTTATCGATGCTTCAAGCTCCAAGATGTAAGCCTAGAAGACGAACGGCAGAATGCAACAATCAAATTAAAAGATTTCACTGGTTGTTCCGATGACCAGTTTATTCCACAAGATTACATAAAAGAGGAAGTTTTCAGCAATTGATGGGTTAAACTGAAGATGATCCACAGACCTGTTTCCTCTCTCTTGACCTCGCGGCTGACTCCCTGTTCTTTATCATCCTCCTCTGCTTCTGCTGCGCGGCCCTGTCCTCAGGATCCTCCACCGGTCTCCTCTTTCCCCTCCCTCCCGCTCCACTCTCCACGCCGCTACCTCCAAACCCTGCAAGAGAGCCATCCACGTGGAGTATGTGCTGCTGCTGTTGCGGCGGGGCGTAACGATCTGCCATAGCCGGGTCGACCACAAAGCCCAGCACCGGGCTCTCCAGCTGGGGCTGCATCGCCACCGGCGCCACTCTGACCTCCTCCTCCGTCACTGCCCCAGCCCGCGCCAGGAACGCCTCCAACGTTATCTCCCCGAAACCCTCCTCCTTGTACCCCGGCTCCGCCCCGCCCTCGACCTTCCTTTCCCCGCTGATCTCCTTCCACACCTCCTCCGCGGTCTTCCCTCCCGCCCTCCTGGCCGCCGAGCAGCTCTCCTGCCGCGGCGGCGGGGCCACCTCCCCGCCACCACCATCTCCCTTCCCGTCGCCACCCTTCTCCCCAGCCCTCGCACCCGCGTCGACGCCGGGCGCGATCTCCCCCGCGGCGCCCCCCGCGGGAGTGTCGGCGTAGAAATTGCGGAGCAGCTCCTCCATGTTCATGGATCCGAGGCTGCCCCCGCGCCGGTCCCCGGCCAGGTGCCCGACGGGGTATAAGGGCGACTGATCCGACCTGGCCGACGTCGAGGCCGACGCCATCACCCGCGACGACGCCATCACCGGCCTCCCCAGGTTTTCCCGGAGTCGTGACGAACACCCAGGTACAACCCCCCTCCTCCTCCGCCTCTATCCCTTCACCCCGATTCCTTTGCCTTCTGTGGGAAGTCCTCCGGGAGAAGCAACCCTGCAGCTGCTGCTGTAGCAGAGTGCAGCGCGGCGGCCCTCCCTCTCTATCCGCTGCCTCCGCGTGCCTGGCGGAGAGAAGGCGGGGGCTCCCCCAAACCGGAAATTGAGAACAAGGGGTGGGGGGGGGGCGCCTCCAAGCTCTCGCCTTTTATCAGCGGTGGCAGTTGTGGGGGGCACCCCTTGAGGGCTCGGGAAGACTGGTCACCACCCCTACGACGCCGCTGCGGGGGGCGCGGGGAAGGGGTGCACCTTTAATAGTGATCGGGCAGGTGGGGAAGTGGTGGGTTCGTGAGGAACTTTTATTATGTGGCGGTCCGAAAGGTTTGGTTGGATGACCCCTTCCCTCCTAACGTTGACCTGGCTCCGTATTACCGTCACGGCTCCGGTGACTGTAACCGCGCTTGGGATCATGGTCCCTCCCCGCTGAACGAACCCGTTCCTAGAGCCCGGCCGTTGGACGTTCGGAATTGGGAGGGAGTGGGCATGCCGGTGAAAGTCACGTTTTTATGACAGAGAGATCAATTAATTTATATTTTATAATAAATTTATTTGACTCATATTTAAATTTTTTTGACAATCTAAACTATGTAGATTCGACAATCACCGTGTTACGTTCTCCATCATCAAAAAAAAGAAAAAAAAATGAAAAAAGGCGAGTCATCTTGAAATCAGGTGAGCTTAATCGGATGAAGTTTGTGTATTTATTAATTTAAAGTGTTGATTTCATGAATATCTTTTTTATATGTAAAGTATCAGAATTGTTATATTTAATTATCAGATATCATCGGCATTGATAAAAAAATTACATTTGACAATTAAAGATGATAACTTTGAAGTTTTAAATGTAAATATATATATATATAATTAACCCTTCTTAGAAAGATTGTGTTACACAATACTTATAGATATTTATTTTTGACGTATAAAAATAAAAATATAAAATATAAAATATAACATGTAGAGACCGGGTGGAGTTGCATTTGCACCCTTCGATTTGGTGCAATCTGGTCCGTCCGTCTTCCACCATTTTCTTGGTCGTGGCCGGCGCCTTGTTCGGATCCTTCCGGAATGTATGCGAGGTGGGTGGGGGGGGGGGTGGAGGATGCGGAGGTAAGCGCACCTGAACAAAACTTTGATGAGACACGAAACTTCTTACTCTTTCTGGCGGCCGGCTCTCCATGATAGACGTTTTTTTTTTTCTCTTCTTTCCCTCCTCTTTTTTGGATAGCCTTGCCGTGGGCTGCCATGTGGGGGCAGGCCCTTCAACATAAACGAGCAGCCAAAATTGTGTGTCTTCTCAGTCAGTCAGTCTCTCTCTCTCTCTCTCTCTCTCTCTCTCTCTCTCTCTCTCTCTCTCTCTCTCTTCTCGTTTGCTTCTGCCCGAGAGATTATATATATGTATATAAATAAGCACACCTTTGGAATGCCCAGTGGCAATGAAACAGATCACCTGTTTCACCTCACCCCCACCCCCCCTCCCCCACTTATTACGCACATCAATGGGGCAATGGCACCGCCCCCCCCCTCCCCCACCAGAAAATGACTGTTACTCGAACTAATGAGGGTGGTTGTGACTTCATATCGTAGGAACAACCAAAGTCGAAGCATATGATATCCGGCTGGCGAAACTAATTGGGTAACTCAATTGGTTCATTGTATCATGCGGAATTTTGAGATCTCGTGGTCAGATTTTACGTCCCTCGTTAGAGTGCAATACTTTGGATTTTTGTGCTATCAACGAGTATGACTAGACCGAGGCATCATTACGAGTGTGACTATGACTGAGGCATCATTTGATATGTAGGCCGCATTTGGGAAGATCGGCAGATGTGACTTTCGAACGTTAATTCATCGATAATATTTAATCTTCTTCAAATGTCACACTTTCGTGAAGATAAAATTATAACAATGGATAGAGAATCAGACACAAAAATGTGCCGTTCTCCTAATCTCTCGAAGCAACGCGAGAATTGTTTCTAAGAATTTTAAATGATGAGAAATCAGACATATCTTACACATTTGTACGGTGACGGGATTATTTGGGGAAGCCATAAATAACGGACGTCGTCGAACGTGCCCAATTAAGGAGCGGATTTTAATTATTGATAATCTCTTGTAACATTTAAATATTATCAAATGTGTAGAGTAGTATCAACTTTTGTGCACCCACCGCGATATTGATGGTACTCGATTCTTATAATTTCGTGGAGAGTTGTTTCCCATACCATAGATTTTACAATAAAAATATTTTTATGCTCTCAACCTCGCTTTGTCTTGAATTTATCTCAAAGATAAAGCCACTTAACCTCGAATCTAACCCATTTTGCCTTGCCAAGAGTGAATTTAATAAATTCAAATTAATCTGAGTTAATTTTAGTTAAATTTAAATTAACTTCTCTCATCTCAACAAGTGAGATAATTTAACCTACTTCCTATCAAATTAAAATGAAACAAAAATGAGTTAAGTCAGCTCACTCTCTTAATCTGAGATAAACTTAAGTCTCTACCGAAGAGGGGCTCAAAAGTTACGTAACGAGTCCATCCTCTATAATAAAATAAAAGGATAAAAGGGTATAAGATAATTATATTATCCTCGTCGTTGAATGCAGTGAGAGAGGGAATGACATGGTGAATAATTTTAAAAGTCATTCGATAAATTTAAATATTGTCAAACTTATTATTAGAGAAAAAAATTTACGTAGATAAAAAATGAGAAGGGCGGTTACCGAGTGACGTCGAATCTTCCGGTCACTCGAATCTTCCACTTTAACGCACATTTGAGGAGATGCGTGTATGTGCGCCTCCAAATATTTCTCGTGGGACGTTTCTAGAAACATTATAACGTATTTTCTGGAGTGCATTGGTACGACGCGTCCTCCTGTCTCTTCTCCGATATCTCCCTTGACAAAGAGAAAAGAAAACCCTGACAGCGATGCATTGGGGGGGGGGGGGGGGGTTGTGTGGGATATGCGTTGTGCAGGGATCTTTGTAGTCCTTCCTCTCTTTTGCTTCGGCAAGGAGACGTCACGTTTGCCAGAAAAAAAAAGTAATAAATAAAAAGAGGATTTTTTTAATTTTGAAGAAACCACGAGCTGCCAACAGTTTTGCCAGTCCACCTAGCTGCTGCCGCCTACCATGGCCCGGGTCCGTTGCATCTCTCTGTTTTTTAAGGTGGTTTCTCACATATAAATTATTGGTAAAATAATAATTAAAGATTTATCATTTTTATATTTAGATTTTTGCACATGTCATTAAAAATATTAATACTATATAGAAAAGATCATAGAATAGTCCTTTTGCACTGTTTTTAAGTGATCTTTTCGTTCATAGAAATAGTGCAAAAAGACTATGCACGCTCTTTTTGTATAATGTCAGACTTTTTAATGATATAATATATATATATATATATATATAGACGGAGAAATGATACATATATAATTTTTATGCTATCACTAGTTTATATGTAAACGTGACTTTTTAAAATCGTAGTGCAATGAAACTTATACTAAACTAATGATGTGAATGTCAATCATATTTTTTCTTCAAATATAATTAATAATAAAATTAGCCAATATGATCGTCTATCTTGATTATTTTTAACTTGTATTTGACAAAACATGCTTCAGTATAAAGACACGATCGTACTGATCATTATCTTGTCAACTAATGGAGCGGTTGGGAGTACTTTTTTAAAAAAAAATTCTTAAAAAATTATGATATACTAATTCTTAATTTAAATTTTAAAATTGATGAAAATCATTCACGATTAGTTCACAAAAATGTCACAACTTTTAAGTTTTAGATAAGCCTTTTTAGAAGATATGAAAAATACTTGGTCGGGGAAAACACACCTCCCCCCTTGAAGGCCTCTGTCTCATTGACTCCTCCTATCGGGATGAGCCCCTCGTCATCACCGCCATGGACGATAGACACAACTTACTCCGAAGGTCGCTGCCACATCAGGCGACTCTCCTCCCCGCTTCAAATGGTAGAGCTTTCTCTCTTGCTTTCGATCGCCGTTGGGCGACAACAGGACAAAGTAGGATGAGCACTGGGCGGCGACAGCGGCTACGGCGGGCTCGTCGTGCTCCCTCCAGAGGCCCTCCTCCTTAATCCACCGCCATGTGACCAAGTCGTAGCACTTAGCGGCACGATCGAATTGGCCCTAGCCATCAGTGCTGTAGCCGCTGACGACCCAGAAGTGGCCCCCCTGCACCACCCCATGGCACTTGTCCCGCTCATCCACCATGGGTGGCAGGGACCTCCACTCGTCGGCCTCTGGGTAGTAGGCCTCAGCCGAGCGGAGTGCATTCTTATGGTTGTCGTGCCCCCCTGGCAACGTACACCATCAACCCTAGAGTGGCGCAGGTGCCAGTGAGGAGGTCGACGACCCAGACGTCGAGGACGGAGTCGAGGGTGGACGGGTCCCAACTGCCTAGCAAGACTAGTTTCTCGGAGGGTTACATGACCGCACACTATGTGAAGAGCGATACGACTAACCCAGTGGGGGGTAGACAGAGGCAAAGGAAGCACCCAGAGACAAAGGAAGCAAGAACATGGTTTGGGAGGGGGGGAGAGAGAGGAACATAGGAGTTGTCTTTGGAGCTTAGGCCGAAAGAGGAATAGAGGAAGGATCCACCGTTTCTATCACGCGAAGAGACGGCGGAATTATTTCTATTTCGAGAGAGATTGTAACGGTTTGAGATTACATCCTAAAAAATCAGGAAAGTATTTTCAATCGTGCTAATTCCATGAACTTTCTATTCATAATTTTTATTTTAAGAAAAAATTAGATAAAAAACTACCACAGAACACCTTATTATTTTCTTCCATTTTTTCCCATGTTTCTCTGATCATTCAACCTTGTGTTGCATCCCAAGTTACTCTTGCGTACTTTTATGTTAAAATCCGTGGCGTTAGGGTTGCTCGTGCTGGATGGCTTTGTCTTTTTGATTGTGGCTCTCGGATTTCCCAGGATCTCATCTGGTTATGCTTCAACCTTTTTAGAAATCCTCCCGCTCACATGTATGCCCACGGCCCTCCCGGACATCATCCAAAGCCCATGCATACATATCCTTTTGAGGATGAGGGTGTCATCGGTTGAATCTATAAAATCGCGGTGTTGAGATATAAAGGCTCAGGGTCATAAGCACATAAATCACAACTCATTTAACCAATACGGGACTATTACCCAGGGACTATGCCCATATTCCAACACTCCCCCTCACGGCCAAGACGGGTCGTGAACATTAATTGGGTGGAGGTGGCAAGAGGAGTTAGGTCATTTGACCTGCTCTGAAACCATGTTGAATCCACAAAACCGCGGTGTTGAGATACAAAGGTCTAGGGTCATAATCACATGAACCACAACTCATTTAACCAATACGAGATTATTGTCCAGGACTATACCCATATTCCAACATCATCTACCTCGACTTATATATGTACATCGGGTCTTGTACCTGGCACAGCTCCCTGACGACAGTCAGGTAGTTTTTCTTCTTTAATTTCCTCGTTTCTTGATTAGCGGGCAAACATTATTCGTATCCTCCTTGTCTGTTTAGTCTCACATCAAGTACTCGCGAGACATTAATGACGCTATAATGATTCTAATTAAGCCTCTCCACCTAAGATTTATATTAACGATTCGGTTTAATACCATGATATCTCAGAGCCATGTTCCTTTTTATTGAGTCGCACCCTCCGTTCGGCCATTTAACATTTAAGTCGGGTGTTTCGGGTAGGTGGCGCAGTTCAACAATATTAATCATCAACTACGACAGGTTGAAATTTGGGTTGGGTTTTCTCCGCACAAATTAGAATGGCATCATCCGTACCGGAGATCCTTTTAGAAAAGCGAAAATTAACTCTACTGTCTCTGAAAAAAATTTAAATTATCACTATATCCCTTTCTTTATGAAATCTACTCGCGTATCCTTAAATTCTTTTAACTCGAACCATGGTATCTCTAGGGTTACATTCACAGTGGACGGTCATAATAATGCACACGAAGGGATCATTTTACCCCAGTGTACAGAGAGAGGACGAGTAAGAGACAGAGAGTCATCACGCCAGGGATGTGAGAGAGAGAGAGAGAGATAGAGTGATATAGAAAGAGAGAGAGTGATATAGAAAGAGAGAGACGAGAGAAGCGGGCGGAGTGTCGAAGGGGATCTCCCCCTCTGGCGCCGGTGCAGATAGAAAAAGAGGGGGAGGGAGAGAGTGACACAAGGAGAGAGTGAGAGAGCGGCGAGGATTGAGGGGGTGCCAGAGGGGGCACTGATGCTGGACGAGACCATGGACACGACAAGCTCGTGACTGTCCCTTAACGAGGGAAGCGTCGGACGTGCGCGGTTGAGAAACCGGCAATGAATTAGGGTGATCGGCTCTCTCGTGTGTCCGGATCGGGTCACGGGACGGTGTCGCACTCTCTCGCAGCAGCGGTAATGAATAGATAAAGCGAGCTAGATATCCCTACACATGCTCTCTAGCAGCGGCATAAATAAATATATATGAAGTAAGTAAAATGCCAAGTAAGGGAGCGAATGCGATACCTCTACGCGCTCGGCGTGGGGAAGACGGACCCGGCCGAAACTCGTACTCCCGGGATAAATATTACACAATGATGACAGCAATGAAATATCACCCACTCCACGCAGCGAGGTAAAGGGCTACACAACTGGGCCCGGGAGAACTGAATTCGGGTTGACGGGCAGCTTCTAGCGTTGATTCGGCAACACCCGAACACGTGACGGTGGGGCCCACGTGCTGTCCGGAGGGACCGTGCGGGACCCGGTGTCACCACTGTGGTGGGGACACTTGTGGAAGTGTTCTCTTGGCTGGCGGCATGCTGGTTCACCGGCCGGAGGCCAGGCGGCTCCGTTCGGCACCGGTCGGAATGACCGGCCACGGATCTGCCGGTTCTATTTTCCGGCGCGCGCTCCGGCGAGAACGGACGCTGCAATCAGCCCCGACGTCGGAATGTGACGAAACTGGCGCCGTTGGAAAGCTGCTTCGAAGTGCTTTAACTATCTATGATTACAGAAAAATAACAAGGCCTACACTTCCAATTGGCGAATTTTGAAGGTTACTGTTGTACAGTGGCTTAACTCTCAGATCTGTAGGGATGTCCTCTGAGAACTATCATTGACCGTAGGGTAGATGTCTGATTCAGCTCTTGAGGTCTTCATCAAAGGTGTAGTAAATTAAGCTAGAAAGACGGAAAAACTAGTTTGGACAAGTTTGGATGTGGCTACGAATTGATAGGATTTCTGAACTGGAAGTGGGTCGGATCTGGAAATGGGCTGAAAGCACTGTAGCTGAGATAGAACACGAATTTTGAAAAATAGATAAATAGTGGATAAAAAATCAATAAAAATGGTGGATGTAGGAGATGATGGACAGAACTCGCAGTAAAATTGGGAGTATTTGGAAATTTTAAAAAGGTGGCCGGATGTGGGAAACTCAGAGATGTTGTCACTGTAGACAGAGATAAAACAGATCTGAGAATGCAAAATGAACGAAAATGGAAAATTACTAAATGGAGGAGTTTGGATGTGAAAATTTAAGTAGAGGTGGGATTCAAGGTAAGAATACACCCTCAAAATTTCAAATCCATCTGAGCTCGTGGCTGACAGAAAGAATTCGTGGAAGTCACCTCTGTCCAGTAGGACAAAACCTTGACGATGGCTCCATGGCGGCTCGTAGGCGGCACGAACGGCGGCGGCGGCGGCACAGATGATCACCGGAGATAGAGGGGAGGGGATAGGAAGTAGAAACCACTCTAGAATTGGAGGTTGGAGGAGAGGAACCAGATGGGAGGAGCTGGGGGCGCAAGAAGACTTTGGCCTTTCAACAAATTTTCTGAATTTTCATTAATTTTCACATGAAAATACACACTTTTATATGCTACCAATCTAATCTAATGTACACCATTGGATCTAGGGAGGGGGATTGAATGGCTAGGATGAGGTTTGAACAACACATAAAAAAAATATAAAATAATAGGGGAGAGGGGCGCCCCCTTGACCAAGGGTATTGGTAGGTGAAGGTAGATAACCCACCTTGGACTAATTTAACCACTTGTATACCCATGTGGCATTTTGACATTCAACCCTTCTAGATGGCCACCTAGGATGGTTGATCAGCCCCACATGAGTGACATGGACCAATGGGAAAGGGCTTAGAGCCCCCTTGCTTGGTCCTACTGGAATTTTACATATAAACCCACTAAGACCTACAATTACGTACCCATATAATACAAGGGTATACATACAAATATGAAAGGACATAAACGCAGATAAAAAGGCGGACGGTCTTGTCTCGATGTCCCCATCAGGCACGCACGCACACACACACATAAAGAGAGAGAGAGAGAGAGAGAGAGAGAGAGAGATCTCACGTGCGTGCATCTCTGACGGGATGCCTGCGCCAGAGAGGGAGACGCCATTTGGCACCCCCTCCCTGTTGCCCTATGTGTGTGTGTGGACGCGCGCTCACACATCCTTGGTGGGATGCGTGTGCCAGAGGGGTCTCACCCTCTACCCCCCTCCCCATGGCCCAACCCCTCTCTCTAGTCTAGAGATGTAAATAGATTGGGTTCGGCTCGAGTAGACTAATAAACTATCTTATCTGTGAAAATTTTATAAATACCATACTTGGATAGTATCGTATTATTTTTGCGAGTATAGATACGGGTATGTCCGTCATGGGTATGAATATACACCCGGATATCCATATCCGTCTATAAAGCATGAGTTGACGTCAACATCCAAGAGAATGTGAGATTTATGGGAAGTGAAAAAAGAGAAATTTGGTCAATAATTTTCTTACCAATGTAATTTTTATATTTTATAAAAATGTTCTTACAATTTTAGAAAGAAGATCAAACTCACAGACCCAACAAAGAGGATAACGAGTTGAGTTCACGTCAAAATCATACGACTAACATCCACAATGAGTTGTTAAGAGCATATTCGGATCGGATATAGATTCGAATATACTAAATCTATACCCCTATTCGAATATGAAACGAGTATTTTAAACATAATCGAACCCGAATCCATAGCTATTTATTCGGATATTATCCAACCCATCATGGGTCGGGTGATATGGATAATCGAGTTTACAACTATCTTTGACATCCCAACTGTTGTCCTCCTCTCCTATCACCCTCTCACTCCTTTCTCTCTCTCTCTTTACACCATAAGATGCCCTCTCCTCTCTCTCACTGCGTCCCTCCAGCCTCCTACCCCTCTCCAATCTCTCTCTCCCTCTCTCCTGCCATCAATCCACCTCTCTCTCTCTCTCTCTCTCTCTCTCTCTCTCTCTCTACCTATGCATCTGTCATCGTGGGTGGGGGGGGGGGGGGAAGGTGCCCCCTAACCATGGGTAAGTCATAGATTTTCATCTTCCCCACTGATCACTTTAGGTTAACTACTATAAACGGTCGTTGACATTAGGGGCATAACAAGGAGTCATCTGAGAATTTGAGACTATTACGGATAGATTTCATAGAGATAGGGGTCGGTGATAATTCAAACTTTTTGAAGAGTATACAAATAATTTTCCCTTCAAAAAAAAGCACTAGAACACAGGCTTACATGATCCGACGATTAAATCTTCCGTCAAACTTATTAAACGGTAAGATTTGACTTTATGGTCTATACTTCTTTGAAATGAGCATGCCTTCGTGTCGTTGGGGCACCACATGCAGCCCCATTGACCGAGTGACTATCAAGTGACCGAGGTCATCAGTTGCCCCTTTCGTCAACTCTGAGCTGAGCTGAAGCCGGGGATTACTCCTCCTGATGCGGTCATGGTCGCGCATCAGGAACACATTCCAGTGTACCTGTGAGAGCTGGTGGCACAAGAGACAACTAAATAAGTGGGGGATGAGCAGACTGGGACAGGGGTCACCCAAGAGTCCTTGCAGAGTGATCGCATAATAATGCACGTACGGCGGCTCATGAAAGGGGAGGGATTTAATTTAAGAACCACTGATGGTCAAGTGCTCCTCACAAATGGGAGAGTCTGTAAAAAAACTTATTGCCTAAGATGAGACCTAGCTCATGATTTAGATTAATTATCTAATAAGAAAAATTATCACCCATATAAGTAAAATTATTACAACTGCAGGAAAAAAAATTCCTTACTATTAAAAAAAAGTAGAAGTGACAAGAACAATAGGGGCCACTTTGATAACAGAATAAGATAGAATAGGATGAGTTATTCTGTCTACTCACCCTTAACCTAGTTTGATAGTAGGGTTAAGTTATTTGGGGCCGGTTAGGAATAAGACCCTTATTCTAGGAGTAACTCATTCTATCATTTCACATAGAATGAGTTATTCTCAGAGTAAGAATAAATTATCAAATTCAAAAAAAAATAATAAACCCAAGGAATAACTCACCCTCACCCATCTCATATAACTTATCTTAACCTGTTATCAAAGAGGCCCTAGATGTCTAATATAGAGAAGGAGGCAAGTACTGCAATAGACGTCTAACAAATACAACATATCCCTGATGAAATATACATATGTATATATAATGAATAGAAAACTGATATAAAGAATATTATCTAGCTAGTTGAAGTGCCAACAAATTGATTTGGGTCAGCCTAATTCGCATGCATATACATACACACACATATATATATATATATATATCTCTCTCTTAATACTTCTAAGTAGGGAGAAATTATCCATAATAATAATGACACTCTTTTAACTTTTTAAAAATCTGATACGAGACAAAACCAACAAACACAAATCAGCCAACAACTTACACAATAAGGGAATGTTTGAATTCCTACACACGAAACTAACACTCCCTTAGCAAAGGGAAACACTTAGGCCCGGTTTGATAAAGGAATGGTCGGCCCCTTGTCGGCTGCATCGTGGGGCGGGTCATCTCCCCCCCCTCACACACATGGTCTTACTCGACCTTATTCGACCATGTTGACCGAATAAACAGACCCCAGCCGGTTTTCAAAGACCCCCTTAAGCAGTTGCTTAGAATTTACAAATTAATATATATCCTGAAGGAAAAAAAAGGGGGAGGGGGGCATGCTGGGAGGACACACAAGACTGGGAACGGGTTCTAATTAATTAAGTTGTTAGAACTTGCTTCCTAAGCATGACTTCCCACTTTGCCTGTTCTCAAGTTGGGGCTGTGGAACGAAGTCCAATGAATATTAATTAGGTGGAAAAATATGTTATCGATCACATAGTAGTTAAAAGAGCTTCAGAAGTTGAGTACTTCCGGATCTTATACATCCACTCAAGGCCGGTTGTTTCGTGTAACATGTATAAAATGTTAGAAGCTCGGTAATTAAAACAGTATATATATCCTAAGGAAGACTTTTAGTTTAGTATGTCATTATCAAGTGACCTGACGTGAGAGTCACACACAAATAAAATTATAATCCTGTGAATAATAAATTTGGGTCAATTCTATTATTTACGAGAGAGAGAATTTTTTTTACGTGACATTCACGTCACGTCATCCGGTAAAATGAATAACACATCAAATTAATTAGACATTAGAGTTGTTCAAAAAAAAATTAAAAAAATTAAAAATATTATTTGTGCAACATCTCGCGATGTAATTACCTGAGATATTACATTAAACATTACTCATCATATATTGACTTGCCTATATTTTACATATAAACGATGTAAATTTGTTCAGTGGCATGTTCCTGTCATTCTCTTTGACCTAGCCACTGTTAATTAGGATAATCCTCGACTCAATTTGATAAAGACTTGTTTGGCTCCCATTCCCACTTTCTTTCCTCGCACTCTCTTTCTCTCTTTCTTTCTTATTCTTTTCTTATAATTATACGGTTCCTCTTCTTATCCTCCTTGATGGATGCTATTGGCTAGCAGGGGCATCGACGTCTCTCTCTCTCTCTCTCTCTCAAAAGAGAGGGAACGGGATGCGTCGGAAGAGAAAAAGGGAGAGAGGATTGGTTGGTCACGTGAGGGGGTAATTTGAGGAATATTCTTTGAATGTGCTCACGTGAGGAATGCCGGTTAACCTCGAGGGATGTACATGTATTCTAGACAGGGTCGACTATGGCTCAAACTGCATAATATATCCTGAGATTTATCACGTTCTATATAGACCGGGACATAACCCTTGTCAAGAGGACTAGGATAAGTAAAATATTCCAGTACATGTTTGGTGATCTGAGAATTGCCGGAAGACATTTAGGTTGGAATATTGCAACCCGGGAACCGCAATGTGGCCCCTGTTCGGTGAAATGCCGCAGCGAGAAGGGGTGGTGGGGCGCGGGTGCCATGCATGGACAAGGGCAGCTGATTTTGCTGACGCTCCCCGTCCCTGACCTCTCCCTTGCTTCCAGGTCCCTCGCCTGTTTCCCTCCTCCTCCTTTGACATGGGTCTCCTTTCTTCTTCTTCCGGTGCGCCCTAATCCCTTCATCCAAGTCGGCGCTGAAGGGGATGGGCTCTACTTGGGTAAGTCCCCCACTTCTCCCCTCCCCTTGGTGCATTGACAAGGGCAGCAGCAGCAAGAAATAAAGGTGCCAGATTTCGGTGCAAGGCAGCGTCAGGAGATGGGCATTTGAAGGGGAGGAGGGAGAGGCAGATGAGGAAGAGAGAAAGGGAGGAGGGAGAGGCATGAGAGAGGCCTGCGAGGAAGTGCCATCCTGCATAACAACCAGTGGATGGCCATTGGCAAGGATAAAGTCGCACTTGACCAACTTGGTGACGTGACATCCTAAAATCCACTTTAGCCATTTTGTGATTTTTGATAGTGGAATGAGTTATACCACCAGAACCAGACTTTTAAGTGAGAGATTTTTTTTCCTTTGATAGTTATAATCTTATTTTACTTGAAATAAAAAAGATAAATAAGTAAAAAAATAAACTTGATAAAAATATTTGATAAAAATCAATCCTATATGATTAAAATAAAATTCAAGTTTTTTAGAGAAATTTTAAAAAATAGCCCTCTTATTTCAACAGTTGAAAATTTATTATCTTTATTTTACTATTGTTAAAAATGATTCTTTTGAATAAACATAGGTACAAAGTTACCCTTTAAATTAGTTGCCTTGTAGGATGTCCGCTTAGATCTATAAAATTAAAATTTTAGAAGAAAATATCCCTATTAAAAGTTGTTACTTTGACGATCACAAGGAGAGACATGTGAAGAGAGAGAGAGAGAGATATGTGAAGAGAGAGAGAGAGAGAGAGAGAGAAAGAGAGAGAGAGAGAGAGAGAGAGAGAGAGGGTATTTTGAATTTTTTAAAATTTAGTTAAAAGTTAACTGGAGTTAAATAAAAGATTTTAACATAACACTAACCACAGTATTTTTGCTAAGTTTTACAACGTTACCAAGTCAGTTATAACAATAACAACATAAGAATGATAGTTTTATAATTATTAAAATAAAAGAGTTATGCTTCGCATTTCTATTTTTTGTTTATAGAACTAGGTATCCTAACCTAGAGTGGGGCAGACAGCAAGTGCCGTGATGTCAATAAATCAGCTATTTTACTTAAGAGTGTTCATATTTCGATTTGATTCGATTTAAGAGTTTTTTTTTTCGAATCAAATCAAACTAAATTAAATCTCAAATTAAATCGAATCATATCAAACAAATTCGATTTGATTTGATTTGACTCGATTCAAATCAAATTTTTTATATCTTATTATAATATATATGAATTTAATACATTATATATAATAAAAAATAAAAATAAAAATATTTATATTTTGTATATTTATACATCTACGTAATCGTGTTTTTTTAATATTTTAATATGTTTATGATATATACTATTAATAAATATAAATAATAAATTTAATTTATTCAATTTAATTTAATTTTACACGTTATGAAATTAAATCAAATTAAATTCAAATTCAAATCGAACTAAATCGAACTAAAGTACTACTCGATTCGATTTGAATCTAACTATGAACATCCTTAATTTTGCTCCCTGACACAGAGAAACGGCCGGGATAAGGGTGCTTGACCGACGTGGTGATGTCCTAAACTTCACTTCGGGATCGGCGAGCGAGTCGAGTCTTCCTCTTCCGGATAGCTGACGTCTATTCCCGCCATTCTGTCCTTCTATTTTTCCGGGATAACATGGGGGATATGCCAGTTCCGGTCTTAACGAGTAATGCCACCTGTACTCCAGTGCCAGCTCTACCCAAGTTTTTGATTGCTTCGTATCCTCCGTTTTATATTTTTGTTCTATTTATCAAAAATATTTTGATTAGCCTAATAAATAGCTCTCGTTAAATAACGAACCATGAAAAATAGTGTTTCTTTTTAAAAAAAAAATAATTGGATCAAAGATGCCCTCAATGTGTGGATGATTGATAAATGTGGCAAATATGATATCTACTGGATCACAAACCGCTTAATTTATTTAAAATGCAACATTATGTATGCACTTGAAAATTGAGTGGAGGCACGGATCACAAGGAAGCGAAAATAGATATGTAGGTGAATACTGGTGCTTCGTAAAATCCTTTCAATCCAACAGTATACCTCTTCTATTGCTCATGACACCCTAATCCCTCGCTAATCTAGGAAAATTGCACTCATAATCCTGGAACAAATTGTTCATCGACTAGAGAAGAATAATCATAGAACATTGTTTGACGATGTTAATGAAGATTAAATACATGCACAGCCCTCTTTGATATAGGACTGTAGATGTCAATTTGCTAAAATTTTAGAGACACACGTGCAAAAAATTTAATAATATTTCGATAACAACAAAGGCATTGAATATGGATGAATAATAGGTTTTGTTTTTTTTGGCAACGATAAATCTGGAGGAGTGGTAGGGACTTAGGTCCCGTGTGGAATAGAGACGGCTCCGTCTCTTTACTCATAATCATGTTTCCTTGTCATACACAGAGTGTCAGAAGATTATCAATCATTTAAAATCTTTAGAAACAGGTACGAGGTTATTTCAAAGGATTTGAAAATTTTAATCTTTTTATGTCTAACATCTCTTTTCACTAAAAAATTTTCTCCTCACGTAAGTCAAGAAGTGCAGATTCCTTTGATAAAACTCAAACTCTGTCAGAGATTTCAATGATTGAAATCTCCGCAGAGTGTGTTCTCAAATAGGACCTTAGAAGAGATAAGCGACTTGGGTTAGATTATCGAGAGACGTCTACTTGAAAACTCTTTTTTTTGTCATTATTCAATGAGAAAAATCTCTGGCCATATATCTTTCGGGTCGTTTTGATACAAGATTAAGATAAATTATCTAAAATGAATCCAGGTGAGTTATTCAATATATTTTCTTTTTTTGAGTTTGATAACTTATCTTTACTCTAAGAATAACTCGTTCCATGTGAAATAGTAGATTAAGTTATTCTTAGAACACAAATCTTAACCTTAATTGACTCTAGATAATTTAACCTTAATATCAAACTCGATTAAAGATGAATATATGAAATGACTCATCATACTTATCTCTTATTCTGTTATCAACCGTCGCCCTTCGAAAATTGAGTACATGACCAAATATTTATCCTCGGGCAGAAGATAGGGGCTTGACCGTTTGACCCAAGTTAGGTCCTCATGAACAATAAATTTTCCATTTGTTACTCTATGTCACTCTCCATCTTGGAAAGATTATCGGATTAAAAACATACTTATAGTTATAGTGCACTTTCTAACTGGAAGTACCTTTTCAACTTTCACAGATTTTAGTTATTTTCAAGGGAGAACACTAGACCTTCATGAATCATTTGTCTCATCTTGTTAGATTTTCAACTAAAAGTTCCCAGCTAAAATTATAAAGTTGATGTTTCTAATTCAGAAACAACCGATCAATCCATTCTTGTTCTATATTTTCACGTTTACAGTAATTACTAAAATTTCATAATCAAGAAAGCGTACCAAACATGCACCCTACAAAACAAAAGAGAAGTGATTGTCCCGGGCGATTATCAGTTGGAGACGGGGATTATCCTTAATCGCCCGGGACGGGCACCAATCATTACTCTTAAAATATAGGCAAGTGATCGATCAACAAAAGGAATGGTCGAGTTTAGCGTCAATAATTTTAATTACCTTTGCTTTCTCAGTTCCTCTTCTTCAATTTTTTTGTCCATCTTTTATCGGTGTTAGTGGATATACAAAAATAAGATAGACCAGGAAATAAACAAAGAGAGTGAAAGTATTTAATCGAGCGAGCGAGAGAGAGAGAGAGAGAGAGAGAGAGAGAGAGAGAGAGAGAGAGAGAGAGAGAGAGAGAGAGGATGTGAGAGATAAGAAAGGAGAGAAGATGTATTATAAACAGATGGGTTAACCTGGGCTCTTATGTTTCGTCTCTCTGGCGACTGCAACTACAAACACAGCTTTGAAGATTAGGCCATGCTAAGGACAACAAGGGGGAGAGAGAGGGAGAGAGAGGGGGTTCTCAAAGAGAGAGAAAGAAAGAGAGAGAGAGAGAGAGGGGCGACGCCGGAGGGGGTTCCTTCTCTGGCTCTGATGATGCTCTCATGAGAGAGTGCTATGAGAGAGAGAGAGAGAGAGAGAGAGAGAGAGACGATGTCGGAGAGGGTTTCTCCTTCTGCTCTGATGATACTCTAATGAGAGGATGACATTAGAGTGAGAGTGAGAGTAAAAGAGGTAGAGAGAGAAAGTGACCTCACGAGAGTGAGAGTAGAGAGAGAGAGTTTGTGGGCATGAAGAGAGAGAGGATGGGGAGACAAAAAGAGGGAGGAGTGAGATTCTGAATATTTTCATAATTTTCAACATTACGATAACCTCAAGATGGAATATTGTTCATAATATTTTTCTTTTTTAACATTCTCCAATTGTAAAGTTTTTTTAATAAGAATTAAAAGATTTGAGAGATTTTAAAAATAATAATTACATTTGAGAGACTAAAATATAAATATGTTTATTTGTAACGACTAAAAAATAAAAAACCCTTATAATGATGTTGGGCTCAGACAAGTTATGCAAATGTATAGGTGACATCACCATTGCACGATTAATTTTTTGAAGAAAATAAAAAATAAATATTTTTAATTATGACATGACATGTACTTAGATTACTGTTCTTTATTAAATTTACTTAATTTTTCTTTCCAATCATCTTGTCACTTGGATGAGACCTAGGTCAATACATTTTTTAAAATTATAAAATAAGATTCTCTTTGATTGAAGAATAAGGTGGGTACCCCATTCTTATTCACGTTAACTGATTTGGTTAAGAAATAATATATTCTGACAAAAAAGTGAGGTAAAGACTAAAAAGATGGGTTAAACATATTCTAGTAAAAAGGTAAAATAAATTAATCCGAATATAATTAAAATAATATTATTTATTTTTTAGTACGCGTTGATCCAGATTATGATATCCATCTTGACCTGTTCTCCCGTCAAAGAGTGCCTAAAAAAATTCATTGTATTCCCAAGAAGAGATGCAGTAAAGGAGTGAGTGCGACGAGCGGCACTCCGCTAGTTATTTGAACTCAACCATAGGCGAGTTAATATTAATGTGCATATTAACAATTTTACTAGCAAAAGCCAATATGCACGGTGCACTGCTTTTAAATAACATAAATATAAATGTGGTGTTTTTTTGTCCTTTATTGGAATGTCTCTCGGTATTCTCTTCTATTTTGACAATGTAATCATAGGAAGCACAGGAAACTTTGCCCAATTTTCTCTACCCATCTTCCCATGGATGTGATTGAATGTGAGGTACGGAGGGTTCTTTCTCATTACAAGACACCCTGTGGGGGCTATTCTAACCGTTCTTTGAAACTTATGGAGGCCACCGCAGTCACTGTTTTATTCCCTTTTAAAGGGATAAAGAAGTGGAGGAGATTCCTCGGCCGCACTCAATTGATAATAGCCACATTGAAGAGGACTAGTGACTAGGTTTTTTGGGTGTTATTGTGTAACATTAATGCTGATTCTCATAGTCCTATAAATACAATGATCTTGTGGACATATTTGTAAAAGATCGTCATATTGGGTGTAGTTTAGAAGGCCCAGTGTAATCCTTTGGAATCCGTGAGTCTTCGATATCTCCCAAGATCATGATTTGTTGACTCGGTCCGACTCGAGTTGACTCGGACGTGCCGTACCGTATCTGGAAAAACTCGATATAGTGTGGATCACCCCGAGTAAGGCCGAGTCGGGTCGAGTCACAGTGAGAGAGAGAGTATTTTTGAGAGAGGGAGAATATACCGTACCAAATCAGGGAATATCTGATCCGGTACGGATCACCGAGTCGATGAACCCTGTCCAAGATGATCATTATGGGCACTATAAACCTAACAAGATATTTGATGTTTGCTTTCACAAATCCAATCAATAACTATTAATGGGTGTTTACATGATTCTTACAGGATACGACCTCACCAACAGCTGGGCTCACGTTCTGTGATGAAATTCATCACTCTGGTGATCGTACACAAGACGGGTTGACTCGCCCGTCTCGACTTATCTCAGTCACAGATTGAGACGATCGATCTGTGAGACGTAATCGTGATATTTTATATATTATTTTAATTTTTTTATAATAATTTAATTATGTGACACGGTTGATTAAATGTCTAAGGGCGTGTTTGGTAACCGAGCACGGTTACCGTGCTCGACCCCGGAGGGTCGAGCACGGTAATCGCCCTCGGTTAAGCGCCCGTGTGTGAGGGGGAGGGTGGGCGGAGGCGGGGCCCACCGGTTAGCGATGTCGGCTAACCGGTGGACAACCCCGTTGTCAAACACGGCCTAAATCTTTTAGTAATCCTTTGGAATCCGTGAGTCTTCGACGTCTCCCAAGAAGACCATTGCGGGCACTATAAACCTACCAACATATTTGATGTTTCCTTTCATAAATCCAATCAATAACTACTATTGGGCGTTTACAGCTGGACTCGCGTTCCGTGATGAAATCACTCTGGTGATTGTACGTGTTAACTATATATCTAAGTCTTTTAATAATTATATCTAAAATTTTAAATCTGTCTACATATACAACGTATAGAGGTGAGGGATGATAAATATTGGAAAAATCCTGTCTGAGTCCATGTTGAGAGTTTTTAGATCGACAAGATTTTTACGATCACGAATTGACGATAGCGATAATGACAACGATGATGCAACTCTCGAGGATTTTTTTTTGTTTAGAATATTCTCGCCTGTGTGTGTGATTCATAAAGAATTTTTTCACGTATTTTATAATCACAGGATATGTCGTCTCAAATATTATTTTCTAAAAGGAGTTTTCCGCAAAACGCCGCAAACAACAACACCACCCACCTTGCTCGCTCGCCGTCCCCTTCCTTTCCCGGGGCCCCAATTTCTTCCTCCTCCCGGAGGTCCCCAAAAGGAAGGCGACTCCGACCCGGGACACCCCCCTCCCAACCAATAACAAGAAGGAGAAGAACACGAACAAGAACAAGGAGGAGAGGAGGAAGAAGAAGAGGAAAGTGGTCAGTTCGGAGACAGTGGGAAGGAGAAGGTGAGCAAAGTTGGGATTTTTCCAGGGGAGGAGGGATAAATAGATACCATTCGAAAGTTTATGCTGCCGCCGCCCTCATCCCCATCTGGTGATCTTCGTCACAGAGCTGCTGGCTGTGCGCAGCAGCAGGAGGTTTCCTAGCTTTCCCGACCGGAATTCCTTGCCCTTTTGAAGATTCGTATGCGAAAAATCCTTCCTTTCGCCTGGCTTCTTTGGTCTCTTTCTTGGGGTTGTTCGATCCTCCTGATAGACGTGCCGGGGCGCGCCTGAGGCCTTTGCTCCGAGTTCTGCTCCGATTGCGCCCAATGGAGATGGCGCGCCGCCGTACCGGCAGGGGGGCGAATCCCCGTTGTCCGTCGCTCTGATTCCTGAGAAGTACGTGGAGGATTACAATAGGAATCCGTTGATAGAAATCTGTGTTGTGGGATTTTCAGATCTGGGTCGCATCGGCCGCAGATCTGGGAATAGATTACTGGGGGATTGGGGGATCCCGGTGGCGATGGATTTGGACGATTTCGAGGCGGTTCTGGGGAGGCTGGGGGTGGATCTGTGGACTCTGATCGAGACCGCCGTCTCCCTGGCCGCCAGGGACCACGGGAGGGAGCTCAGGTCCCGGAGGGACGGTATCGTGGAGCTGCTCTACGCGACGCCGGCTGCTCCCCGGTGCCAGAACTGCGACCCGGAGGACGGGCCGGCCAGGACCTCCGTGGAGAAGCCCGGGGAAAGGGGCAGAGTCCATGAGGAAACGGACCAGCCCGCAAAGGAAGACAGGAACCACGGGGCATCTCCGCCGATAGCGCAGTCGCTCGGCGAGGAAGGAGAGGAGGAAGAAGAAGAGGAGGAGGAAGAAGAGGAACAGGAGGAAGAAGACGATCGGGATCGGAGGCGCTACAGGCGCCCAGTCGAGGACGAGCAGAGCAGGGTCCTCGCGATCAAAGAGCTCCTCGACGATCCCGATCAGGTCCATCTCGCATCGTATTCGATTTCCGTGAAATCCCATTACCCCGTTGTCTTCTATGCATAAAGATTCCCCCTTTTTTTTTCGTCACTATCTTTCTCTCTTGGGCTTCTTCCATGTCAGTCCGAGGACTCCCTGATTCATATGCTGCAAACCCTCGCGGACATGGATATCACGTTCAAAGCTCTGAAGGTAGACCTGCCCGGCAGCTCCCCCCGAACTTTTCTTCACAGGAAGGAGGAAAAGACGGATTTTGCCTGTGGAGGTAACATTTGCTGTCTGTGATCTCAGGAGACCGACATCGGGAGGCATGTGAACAGCCTGCGTAAGCATCCGTCTAATGAAATCCGGAGATTAGTGAAGCTGCTCGTAAGGTGATGATGGATGGATAGATTCTGAGATGAACTAGGCAAAAATGTTCTCCAGTTTTTTCCTTCGACAGTGATTCGTTTTTCCCTTCGCCTCTCGTGTAGTTTTCATCAACTTTCTAAAGAGAAGTAGTAGCATCTGATTCTTGTTCTCGTGAGCACGCAGGAAGTGGAAAGACCTAGTGGACGAGTGGGTCAAGTCGACGAACCCCCCCGAGGAGACTGCAACCGCCTCCATCATCAGTAGGTTCCTTTTCATACTACAATGAGAATCCTCGAGGTGGAAGTGGGATGGAGCAATCCCTGTTACTCCAAGTTCGATTACGAACTGATGTTATTGCAAAATTGGTTGAAATGGCAGCTGACGGAGACTCCCCACAGCAAATCCAAGCCAAGATCAGTCAGAACAGGAATCAAGTGAACCCAGCTGCCATTTTTTTCTTTTTTTTCCTATTCGCCTCTTCTTGCTTTCTGCAAACTATGCTGATGCTTCCTCTGTGTGGGCGTGAACGAAAACAACCAATTGCAGGTTCCCGATTTCGGTTACTCCCCCAACATCCACAGTGTGCATCAGACATCGGATATGAATGAGAAAAGTGATTTCTTTTCCACATTTCGGCATGTACTATCACAGTATTCTCGGTACTTGTTTACATATATGTCTCTGGTCTGTACAGACGGCAGTTCGGGTTCCGATAAAGCCAACAACAGGGAAAGCGAGGCGAAGGCGAAGGCAGCCCCACCCATACGGAAGGAAGCTCCAGTGAAGCCGAGCCCCCATCCGAGGCCACCCTCCCCTGCTCCTCCAGCTGTAAATGATGTGCTAATAGAGAGGATTTGGACACCTTTCATTAGAAAAATACTCGAAGTAAAGAATTCCAATTCCCAACTAATGCGGCCACCTCCACTCTGCAGAAGCCGGAGCAGAAGGACACCTTGCTCGACCCGGAGAGGCTCGCCTCGGCTCGGCGGAGGCTCCACGAGAACTACCAGGAAGCCCACAACGGTAACTACAAAACCCTCCCTTTCTCACCATTGTTCTGCCTTCTTCACCTTCAAGATTGCGACCTAATGGAGCTGACATGTTTAACTCTGATACCGTTGTGGTTGGTGTGGTGGGTGGTGCTCGCTGTTGGTGGGGAGGAAGCCAAGAAGCAGCGGACGATCCAGGTGATGGATATCCACGACATTCCCAGACCCAAAAACTCCTTTTTGCGCGCAGATCACAGAGGGGTTCCAGGGCAGGCGATGGTGAAAAGGAGAGGGTAGACGACGGAGTAGCAAAAGCGCGACACTCAGGAAAAAAAAGAAAAGTTACTGGGTGGGCGCGCAGCCGGCGCCTTTTTGTGGCTTTCCTCTTTGTGCTTATTCTTGGGCACTCCCCTTTCTTCTTCTTTTTCTTCCTCTCTTTTTTCTTCGTCAAGTTTTTCTTCTTCTTCTTCGTCTTCGTATGAATACTTGGGCGGGGTGGTCGACGGGTCATGCTTTGCTTTATCTATCTCTACAGTTTAAAATTGTGAAAAAAAAATGGAGCTTTCGTTCTTCTGTCTGCCATCTAAATGCTGTCGTTTGACGAGTGTCGCATTGCTCGTCGGGCAAGGGATTTGATCACTTCTCCGCTCTCTCTCTCTGTCTCTCTCTCTTCTGTCTGCCATCTTAATGCCGTCGTTTCACTAGTGTCGCATTGCTCATCGGGCAAGGGATTTGATCACTTCTCTGCTCTCTCTCTCTCTGTCTCTCTCAAATGAAAAGATAATGCCATCTATTCTTCTTTAGACACCTTCGGTTCGCAGTTAGCAAAACTATGTGTAGAGACCAGAATTCTCAGTTTGACCATGCAGAGAGCGAGACAGAGAGATGGGTCAGGGATAGATGCTGTTGCTATTGGTTGAGGGGGGAGATACTGCTGTGTTGTATATTCATGTGCCCACATTGGTAGAAAACTGGCATCTTTAGTTAGGATGTTTCATGTGCCCACATTGGTAGAAAACTGGCATCTTTAATTAGGATGTTAATTCCGTGATTTTTTAGTAACGGGGCATTTGTCGGATGGAAGGGAAGTACCCTTGGACCAATGTCAAGACCAGCCTAATATACAAAGAAGAACTTAATTAAGGGACCATGCATAATACACAAATAGAAAATCTAAGTCGGGGGTAAAATCTCTAATAATTACAAAGATGAACGAAGGTGTGGGGGCAGGCTGTCATGCAGGAAGGGTGGGGTGTGGGCAGGCTGGTGATCCCCAGCATACCTTGTGGGAGAGTTTCTGCAGGCATGATCAAGGTTGACGTCGCCCTGAGTCTTAGATTCGCCTCTGTGAAGTCGACGACAGGGAAGAGGGAGGTGTCGTGAGCGAAGAGCAAAACGAGAAGAGGAGGGAGGTGTTGTGCGCGATTATTTCTAAAAAAAAAAATTACTCCGAACATGTTTTTATTTTGGGTAAATTTTAGATGGGGTAAAATAGATCTTGTCAAACATGTTCGAGTGGGCCTCTATTCTCAAATTTTCATTTTGAAAAAAAAAAAGATAAAAATTTGCAACTGAACACCCCATTAATATGGATGATGATAACAATCTCCTCTTTATATCGGACATTGTTATCTGTGCGAGTTGGGGCTTGAACATTCCTGATAAATATTAAATAATAAACACATTTTAACACTAAACATAGAGAAGATAGATAGAACAAGAGCGTCAGATATTTGAATTATATCTCACTGGTTTAAATATTGTCAGAATTGTTGAAATATTCTATTGGCAATGTAAAATATAGGAATTGAGAGGGGGTACATGAGAAGGGGTGGGAGAAGGGTTCGAAAATGAATCTCCCCATAGGGTAGAGGGTCCGTTTGTTCCTAAAATTTTGACAAGAGGCAAAAAATAACCTCAAAGATTTGACAAAGAGATCGGATTAATTTTAGTTTTATTAAAACATTAAAATATTTAAAATTTCTTTCATTTGAGTTGATAAAATTCTCAAATTAAAACCAATGTCTACTATTTTATAAAATATTTTTATTCGGTTTTCCATAGAAAGCAATCACAAAGTAAGAATAAAAGATTTTTTTATATGAAAATCATTGCTAAACGAGAATTTTTAAAAAATATATTCGTACAAATATATCAACAGATTTATCACATTGTAAATTTAAATTGTATAAAAATATCATATTTATTTATAGACATATCATTTATTTTTATTAAAAAATCGTAAGAAAATCACGCACAAATAATATTTATATACTATTTGCATTAACTCAGTGATAAGATTTCTAATGTATTTCTAAAAATGTTTTTTATTAATTTATTTTATAGTAGTAATTTTTATATAAAAATCTCAAAATAAAATGTGCAATGTCCCCTTAATCTATTTAGAATCAATGATTTTAAAATAAAATAAGAAACTTTAATGTTTTATGGCGATGCGAACGGCCCTTTTACTGCAACGTGTCATAATTGCCTTTAACGGGGAAATTATAACTTCGGGCGCCTTCCGTCCATCAAGTATGCGCAAAACCCTGCGAAGTCCCCTAATAATCAATAAACAGCTACTTAATCAGCGTGGGGGCGATGCCAGCGAAGATAGCGGCCGCGGAAGAGAGACCTGTTCGTAGTTAATTTCTTACAAATGTTAAACTTCTTAAATACGTGGATATCACAGCCAAAAATGTTCACTATTAATTGTTATTATTAGTGATGGCAGAATTATCACTAATGTTAGAACATAGTAACCGAACGTACATAAGAAATAAAAGCTTTTATATTCTTAAATAAAAATACGCACATTGTGTTCTCCCTTCCTAGAAATAACCTGTCACCTGATTTAACACCAACAATAGATCGGATAATGTCTACTCATCTTTTGTGGAGCTAAACTCTTCTTAATTATTTTTTTCTTTTTATTTCTCGAGCGTACCAAACATATCTCCAGATTTTTAATTAAATAAACACGAAGGATTGATTTAATTGATTTTATCCCTCTTCTAAATCTTAGACACCGTTTGGTTGGGATGTCGGATAATTCCGATCATTAGAATCTCGTGCAAAATCTCAAGAAAATAGACACATCACAAGCGGTGAGAGAAAAATCTCAAAAACTTAGGAACACAATCCTGACACCAACTTCCGAGTCCAACTTTTAACCGTCGGAACGGTACCGCCATCGGAGTTTGGACAACCGTATGTAGCGCAATCCGCTTTATTTGGGCCCAACTAAACAAAACAGAAGTGGGCTTTATATACGATCCAAACCCCAGTTCATGAGGATGAGGCTTAGCCTGAACTGTCGAACTGGGGGGATGCTCTTTGTCCAGCTCCCCACAGATCTTCGTGACTCATACACTAACATGTCTTTCTAGCAACGTGCTTTTTATAACTATGATGATATCTTCGAATATTATTTCAGGGGCTACTGCCATGATCAAAGGCTCCTCACGAGGAGTTTTGGGGGACATTTTGAAAGAAAATCTCTCTCCTATCTCTCCTTTTTGTAGGTGGCATTTTTTAATGTGATTTTACGAAGAAGGATAAAGTGGATATTTTAAACTATTTAAGATCCCTCCTTTGGATTTTCTTTTTCCCCCCACTTATTAGCTGTCCGAGAATGACAATGGAGAGCTGTTGAAAAGGACTGTTTAATTAGGGGGTGAGTGGGGTGGCATTGTGACGAACAATTATTTGAACCAGGCAAGCGCAGCCATCAAGGAATAACTTATTGCGTAGATAAAGGTTTTGTTTGCCAAGGTGAGGACAAGGACGGTCGCGCGGAACTTGTCGTGCACTGACTGCTTGAGTTGGTGCACACGTTATCACATGATTCACGTTCCCACATGGGCGAGATCTACTGGGACTCCCCTATCTTTGCTTCGCTTCGTCCAAGCTCTGTTTGTTCTCTCAAAAATTTTAAAGATTTTTTTACATATAAATTCTTATAAATTTAGGAATTATCGATTAAACTCTTAATTATGATTATTATTTTAAAGAACTTCCCCGATCATCACTGTTGTACAAATAAGTCTATATCATTCTTTTTATTCGACGAATATTAATCGGTCATAGTTAACTTGACTCAAAGTTAATAAAATATCAAATTATCCTTGATTAGAGAGAGAGAGAGAGAGTATGGGAGGGGGGACATCGGAGGGGGTCTCGATCCCCCTCTGGCGGTGGCCATAGACATAAAGAGAGGGAGAGGGAGAGAGATAGAGGAACATAGAGAGAGAGAGGATGTGGTGAGAGGATGATTCGAGATGAAAAGAGAGGGAGAGAGAGAGGGCGAGATGAGAGAGAGAGAGAGCATAGAGGGAGGGGGGACATCGAAGGGGGTCTCTCCCTTTGGCGATGGTTTGAGAAGGGGGAGAGAGAGAGAGAGAGGAGAGAGGGTAAAGAGAGACAAAGAGAGGCCGCTCCAAATGGGAATGACGTGTATCTGTAGTCGATATCATTTGAAGTGACTTTATATTTTAAAATTTTTAAAAGTTAAAAAAATCGAAGTTTTTTCCACTCGGGGAGAGTTTCGCTCCCCCTCCCTATTGTAGATGCCCCCCTCCCCTTTCGATGAGCCCCCTCCCCCTCCTTGTTCCAGACTGCTACTCTCTCTCCCTCCGATAAGGCCCCTCCCCCCTCTCCCTCCTACGAGCAGGCACCCCACCTCCGACATACCCCCTCCCACCTCCTTACTCTAGATCCCCCCCTCCCTGCACTAGACACCCACCTCCCTCTCCAGCAAGCCCCCTCCCCCCTCCCTACTCTAAATATCCCCTCTCACCCCCCTCTGACACTCTTAGTTTACCACCACCACTCAGAGGTTTCGACATGTTTTTTGGGGGCTAACCAGGGGAGAGAGAGAGAGAGAGAGATCACGTTCGAAAATGATACTTTGATATTTTCCGCTATTTAATCACCCTTAGATGGAATATATATTATACAGAATATTCTTTTTTGTTGACCGCCACAAATTACATAGACTTTTTAATAAGAGTTAGATGATTGTAGAAGTTGTTGGGAAAATAGTCATAATTGAGATCAGGCTAATCGATAATTAAATTTATAAGAACTTATACGTAAAGAAAATCTAATTTTCAAAAATTAATCCCGATTACCAGGTACCTCATTTTGAGCTCTGCTATCACATTTTCTATCACAGTTTTTACCACTCTGATCTCAATTGTCCGATTATGACATTGAATGGTCACCTAATCTTGTGTCTTGGTATTTAATTTCTAACCTGCCCGAGAAAACCCAAATCCTTTGGTGAGACCCAAATGCCCACAATCAAAATTTGTTCTGAACTAAAGGTGGGGAAGAGGAATACGTGCTTGATTCCTAGAAAAATGTTGGTTTTGAACAGAAGCATGTGGATGAGGGAATATATAATGATCAGATGCTTGCTCCAGCAGAAACGGGGCTCGCGCAAAACGGCAAACGGAAACGATCAAAAGAACGGGAACCCATACCTGCCACGAAGCATCCCCTGCAAATTCTGTCTCTGAGATCCTTGAAAAAGATCGTGGCATGCAACGAGATATATATCTATATATATACACTTGATGCATGATAAACATATGTATTTCCATGTTGATATACGGATATATATAGTTCGCGTGCATACGTTGCGTGATATAGATAAGAAATTTCGGATGGAAAGGTACCTACTGATTTAATTCAAAAGTTTTCGTTCTACATCAGCGCTACAATACCAGAGAAGAACATTTGTCATGCATACCGTTCTTTGATTCCTGTAGTTTTCGATGCATAAAAACATTGTTATTCGCACGCGTTCATTTCAGATATGAAAAGGGAGCAAATGGGGGGGGGGGGGGGGAGGAAAGGATAAAAAGCAGAAGCGGTTCACATCATTAATTATTTTCTACAGAAAGTGGCGAACGCAGCACAAATCCCTCGCAGTCCGGCCTTCATTTTCTCGCTGCCATCGTTCCCATGCTCACGGCCTCGTTTCATCTTCCGCAGCTTCTTCTCCTCCTCCTCCCTCGACAGCATCAGTAACATCTTGCTGTCAGTGATCAGCCCTGCCACCGGCGGTGCATCGTCGGAATTGGGAAAGCCCCTCAGCCTCGCAGAGCCCCCGGAGATGGGGAGGAAAATCGTATGCCGGTCGAGGGCGTGACACAGGGAAGCCACCTCGAAGGAGTCGTACAAGGGGCTGCCACAGTCCCAGGCGGAGACCTCCCTCTCCCCTCCTTCGCCCTCCTCCTGCTGCTCCTGCTGTTGCCCCATCGCCAGCTCCATGGTGGCGACTGCGTCTCGTTCAGAGTTGCCCAGATGTGGCTCTTCCCGGTCATCCGCCCGTGTGTATTTTTTCTTGCTGCGTCGCAGATGTTCCATCGTTTCCGTTGGATGTCTGGGTAACCGTCCGTTGGAAGGCACGGACACGTAACATTTTTGTCATAATCAAAATTATGACAAAAATATAAAAGTTATATATTCAAATCTCACTTATATATTTAATAGCAAAACAGGGGGAGGAATTCATACCGCATATTTGTCTGCAGGTGTCTAGAAGGGCATAGTGATAAGGCAAACAAAACAGAAATATCACATATATACGGATCATACAGGTGATGATAATGCTAATAGATGTGCCACTTATAGGTCACTAAGTGAAACCTAATTAATATCTACCTAGCGATCAACGTCTTGCAAGAAAAAGAAGGGACTGCCTAACATATCTTACATTAATTATTTTACAAACTGCTTCAACTACCCGATTAATGGGACTACGACAACTCTTGCTTAAATAGTTTGTCCATTGGATATACATATATATATATATATATGGGGGATGATCCGGTGGTGCCGGCACCCCCATATATATATATTATGTATATATTAGATCGCAACGTTTGCCTACATACGTGTATCTGTATCCAAATGCTAACTCAACTTAATATTAAGGATATTCGATTAACATATGTATAGGTAAGAAAATGGTTTCTACGTCACGTACCACCTCCTCTATTTGTTGAACGGGGAAGTCGTCCGACACCCGTGGAAGCCTGCACACACCAAAAGTCAGAAGGGCGTCAGAAGGAGTCTTGAATGTTATCACAGTAGCCAACCTTCTGATACTTAAGTCAGCAACGGACTAATAGAGAGTAGAGAAGTGCTAGAGAGAGAGTTTGAGATAAAGGTCGAGGGAGGAGATCGGAGAGCCTTAGAGATCCTCGAAACGAGTGCTCGTCGCTCCTAGTGTCTGCTCAAAGAGTGTTCGCTGGGTGATAAGGTCGTGTAAGAGGTCGTTTCTCTCTGATCTTGACCTCTCTGTCTGCGAGTAGACTAGTAGCTCTGTGCTCCTGGGTAGCGTTTTGGCAGAACGAATCACCGTGCTAGTCTTATCTGTCGATGTCCTTTTTATAGGGGGTTGTCTTGGAGAAGGAGCCATATCCCTTGGCGGGGAGGGACGTGCACAGTGGAGTAACGTCTCCAGCGATTTTGGAGAGAGTTTCCCGTTAGAGGGCGATTACCCCGGCTTCGGCTGGTCCCTGGGCGAGTCTTACGGCACCTGTGGGGGGTGCTCGGCCGTTGTGGGGTCGAGGTCGACGTCGTGGGGGATAACGGTCGATCGTCGGAGGGTTCCCCGGCGGCTCTCGTGCCTGGGATGTAACTTTCCGGTGCTGTCAAATCCGATGTTGAATCATGACGGGCCGCGTCCTAAATGGACCGCGGCTACCGAGCGCCTCTTGGGCGTGTCGTGGATGCGGGGCCGGTCTGGACCCGCTATTGTTAGGCCGGTTATGGGTCAGGCCAATTTTACCCTCCTCAACATCCTTTAGGGCGTATGAAAATGATAGATTTTTATGTTATTTAATATCCGCATCCTGTTAGACTTCCATCTAAGGGACTGCCCAATCTATTCTTGGTTCCCGGCGCAGTAAATTTTGGTCTCTTATGATTATGTTTAAAGGACTTGAGAAATGTATAGAGTTTGTTTGATAAATCTATTTGAATACAGATGCAATATTGGGGGTATATTTGCAAACAAAATTAGGGTTTGCCAAACTATTTCGGGACGAGATGATCCGCCCGTCCCGTCTTAGTCACAGACCGAGACGACCGGTCTGTGGGACGCAATCGAGACGCTTTATATATTCTATATATTATTTTAATTATAAAATATTTCATAAGTAAGTTGGCTAAGTGATTCCTCTTGTTTTGGGGTGGGTTGATTTTGAAATCTGTCGGGTTCATATGTTTTTAGATTTATTTTTAAAGATTTTTAATTAGAAAAATCTAAATCCCAGGGGAAAGTTCGAACATGAGACCCTTTTTAAAGATTTTTAATTAAAAAAATCTAAATCTCAAGAGAAAGTTCAAACATGAGAAAAAAAGAGAACAAGACACTTGACCAACTAACATAATAGTTTTATTATATTATTTAATATATTATATATATATATATATATATCTTGCGGGATAGAGCGAGACGGAGCGAGATAATAATGTATCGTATCATTCTAACAAAAAATCGGGATGATCGATACGATCGAGACGACAAACCCTGAACAGAACATGATATTATTATAAAAGCATGCTGAGAGTGTTATTTACTTCCTTTCTGTTTATTGAAAGGCTAAAAAAGAGGGTACAGAGATCCTGTATCTCAATTTTTCAAGGCAAGGGTCTACAAAGACCAGTTGTTCTCTAAAGTAAGTCTAAACATCCAAACGTTTTCCGGCCACGAAAGGCTTTATTGATAGGCAACAACGGCAGCTCGATCCCCCCGGGGGACGAGCTTGATGTATTCGCCGGTGGCCCGGCGGCGTCTCCTTCAACGCCATCCAAATCAAGCGCTACTTCCTGTAGAGGTTGATGTCCCTCCACCACGACTCCATCCGGTGGCTGGGGTCGTTCTGGGTGTACACCCCGCACTTGAAGTAGAAGTTGGCCGGCCCCTTCCCGCTCACCTGCAGCCTCTGCTCGCCGTCTATGAACACGGTCACCTGGTTGGCGCCGACGTCGTGGATCACGTTTATCCTCATCCACCGGTTGTAGACGTTGGTGGCCACCACGGCGGTGCGGTAGTTCCTCAGCTCGCCGTTGTACACCCTCAGCATCATCTCCGTCGACCCGTTGGCGTCCCGGTGGATCTGCACGATGGACGTCCCCGTGGTGCCTGCCGGCACGTACCCGTACCCTTCGAACTGCCAAACACCCGACGAGTAGTCGTAGCCCTGTCCAACCAAATTAACAATGAACAACATATAAGCAAGCAGCTCCTGATTTTGTTTAGCTTTAAATCAAAGTTTTGATGATGGAGCGTCTTGGGTTGGAGGAGAAATGGAGATACTAGAAGGGAATTTAAATCGGCTAGTGTGATGGTCTGAAGGTGACCTACAAAAAACTGTTCTTTATTGAGTAGATGAAGGCCAGAGATTAGCGAAGAACGAAACGAGTGGGGCGGGGGTTGCGCTCAATTACGCTGATGCGGATCTCAGTGCGGGGCTTGGTGGGGTTGCCGGCCTGGAAGGGCTGGTCGTCGTCGAATACCCACAGGCGTCGGACGCCGTCGACGAAACTGTAGCGCTGGTCGATCGGCACGTCGTACGGCTTCTGAATCACGAAGTTCCGCTCCGTGAGGGGCACGCGGGTGAACCCGTCGGTGGGGTCGGCGCTGCAGCAGGGCAGGGGCGACGGAGCCAGCAGCGCCACCACCGCGAAGAGCAGTACCAAACGAGAGGTGCCCATCACGAATGAGAGAGCGAGCAGAGCAGATGCAGTGTTCGCTCTTTCGGTTGGAGTTGGGGAGGGGTGGTGGAAATTGGAGGGGCATGGAAATATCTGTATATATAATGGTACGCGGGAGGGAGGAGGAACAACTTTCGTATTGCGGAGCAGGTGACGACATTGACTTTGTCTCTCGTGGTTTGATTGGGAGCAGAAGCAGACTTCCGGGAGATGCCGCCGGACGCGCCGCCGCTGGTCCTGGATGTGCCCTGTGGATGAGGTCGGTCTACGGTGGTTCGTGTTAACAGCTTAATTAACCTGCTTGTAGCATGCAGCTATATATTGATGTTCTCATCTGATCTGCAAGGTTACATGGCGCATCCAAATCTCTCTCTCTCTCTCTCTCCCCCCCCCCCCATTCATTGATGTTCCCCTTGTCGATGAATTTTGACACGCAACAGATCGGTCTGGTAAACTCCGACGTACGTGGTCTTCTCTTCACATGGACTGTCACATCAAATCGCAGGGACTCTCTTCCTGCAGTGCAGCTGAGGTCACTTCAGGGAAGGTAAACTCTTGTATTTGAATTTCCATATGTATTTGTTTATTTCTGAATAGAATAATTAAGCCGATAAGATGACTCCACAATTTCTTGACATTTCTGTCTTAGGACCTCCTTATTATCGAATGAGTTTAGGATAGAATAAATCATCCAAATTTAGCATCGAGGAGAGTAAAATCAGCTCGGCTGATATAAAGCTTAATTCCGTCAAGGCCCATTCGGGCCCACGATCTACTACGCACCCAAGGACCCCCTACAGTCGCAGCCCGTGACAAACGGCCCACAACGATTGAGCCTCGGATTCGTCAGCGCGGGAAGGCTTCGACTTAGGCGCAACGACCGCCGGATGACTCTCCGGCGACCGAACGTTGTCTCCCACGACATCGGCCTTGACTCCACTAAAGACGAGCACGTCCCATGGGCGCTGTGAGACTCACTAGAGGACCGTTCGACTTCGGAAGAATGGGCCCTCAACGGGAAACTCCCTCCACGATCGCAGGAAACGTTACTCCACGACTGGCGCCGTTCACTGCTAAGGGATGGGCTCCCCTCTCCAGGACAACCCCCTATAAAAGGAACTTCGACGGAAGAAACATGACACTGTGAACTCCACCAACACTACAAAAAAATAGGTCTATAGCGACCACACTATTAGCGACCAGTCATGATTTGTCGCATAAAATACATTTTCGTGACCAAAATAATTAGTTGGTCACTAAAGATTTGGCTTACACCCACCAACACAATATTGGTCACTAAAGGATTGTAATAGCGACCAATTTATGATTGGTCGCTATGTATAGTCGCTAATATACATCTCGAGCCACCATATATATCAACAGCGACGGACAATTGGTCGCTATACAATTTACATTAGCGACAAGATGTTATTAGGTCGCTAAATGTTAAAAAGATATAGCGACCAAGGTTTTATTTGTTACTAATGGTGTCAATACAAATAGCGACTAACGTGTAGTCGCTGAATATTTATTTTAGTGACAAACTTTTTACTTTAGTCGCTATTAAGTTGCAACTTAATTGTAGTCTATATTTACGTGAGTTGCTAATGTTTGATTATAAATTATAATATATTTTTATCTTTAAAACTTATAATTAAGTAAATAATCAATAAAAAATAAAGTATGAATTTCAATCACTTGTTTGATAAACAATTATTAGTTGATAGCTACGTACCAAAATTTACTTAGGAAAGTTTCAACATTAGTGATTACGATATACCTAGTGACTAAGTTAATTAACATATTATATACAGGCATATAATCTCGCTTTAATCGTGGAGTAGTTGAAACATTTTCATTTAACATAGGAGGATTGAACAACATTTGTTGTGTTTGTCATACAGGTCACGTCGATTCTGTACAGTTAATTTGGCTCGGCCAATATGTTGCTATATATGTTGCAATTGTTCACAATGAACACAAGGTAATATTTAAATACAAATGACATATGTAAAATAAAAATAAAGATTAATATATGGATTTTATATGGGATATGTGTCAATTTGTTATTAATTGATTAGATACATAGACCATATAAATATTTTAAAATATAAATAAATATTTTAATAAACTTAATTATTTTTTCCTAACTTGCACTAATCGCTGTTATCGAATAATTAAGAAGGTTTTAACAAAAATATTAAAAATATGTTTAAAATATAATATCACTCTCTTGTCAGTCTCTCCCTAGAGTGAGTTGGGTGACGGGAGGTGATTGGATGAGGTAGTGCTTGACGGTTCCATTGGATGAGAGAGTACGTTACATATCATGGTTGTACGACAAGGTTATCCAATGTCGACATTGGGTGATCATATATATATATATATATATATATATTTGTCAAGATTTAGGGGAAAATCTCCTCCAAAATCATGATATGCTCCAATCGGAGGAGTTGTATTAAGCACATATATATGTAGTTGTTATTATGATTTTAAAAAAAACATATATTTTTTAATTTCACAACAATTGAATCATATTTTTATATTAAAATCAGTGTTATCAGAATCGGATCGGTGCCTGAACCGGACAATGAGCTGGTTTAGTTTGAACCAGTTTGACTGTTCAATCGAACAGGTTTGAACCGTGATGTCATTATTGTTAGAGTGTAGAGCCCGAACTCTCAAATGTGCGCCCTCGCACGGGGTTCGACCTGCCCGGTCAGGTCGCGGGGGTCAAGGGGGCAGCGCCCCTTGCGGGTGTTTTCAGGGGCGGAGCCCCCGGAAGAAAATTTATATTTTTAACAGGGGCACATCGCCTTTGTATAATCAAATATTATACAAATATTATGAATAATCATTACTTAAATAATAAATATTAGAGAATATATCAATAAAATTAAGTTAAATAATTTTCATTAAAATAGAATGCAAAATAAGTGCGATGGCGGGCAAATAAGGGAAGGCGCAAAATAACCCCGCCTTACCTTTTACCTCCCCGCCCTGCCTCCCGTTTCGCCTCCCGCTTCGTCTCCCAGCGCCGGAAGAGGGAAGCAAAGACAAAACCCGGCCTTGGCGCGCCTGTGTTTCCCCTCCCCGCCGCTCTACTGTGCGTGCAACGTTCCTAGCTTCCTCCTTCGCGTCCTTGCCGCTTGTGCTTTATTCTCCGGTAAGTCCCTCGCGCTGTGTCCATGTGTGTGTGTGTGATTTCCCTTCCTCTTACCGATGGTGGCGAAGCTCTCCCTCGACGCTGAGGGCAAACCACCTATCCTTTCCCCTTCCAAATCCATCTCGATGGCGCAAAGGACAGCAGGCATGTGGTGGTGGCGGAGGGAGGGATGGTGGCGGAGGTGGGGGTGGTTAAAGGGGTGGCAGCGGAGTGGTGGTGGCAGAGGGAGGGGTGGTGCCGGAAGTGGGGGTGATTATAGGGGTGGCGTAGACTGGTGATGCTGGCGAAGGGAAGGGTGGTGGCGGAGGTGGGGGTGATTACAAGGGTGCGGCCGAATGATGGTAGCGGAGGGATGGGTGGTGGCGGAGGTGGGGCTGGTTACAAGGGTGGCACAGAGTGGTGGTGGCGGAGGTTGGGGTGGTGGCGGAGGGAGGGGTGGTGGCAGAGGTGGGGCTGGTTACAGTGGTGGCATAGAGTGGTGGTGGCGAAGGTTGGGGTGGTGGCTGCGGATGGGTGGTTACAGGGGTGGTTGCGGATGGGTGGTGGGGGAGGGAGGGGTTCCCCTCTTTTATTTTTATCGGGACATGATTTTGGACTTTCTTTCACCATATTTGTATGTTGTACTTCCAAAGACTTGACCAAAGCTCTTGTAAGAGTGATCGATTTTTTTTTGGGAAATACATCTCTGTACACAAAGATCTTGTTATGTTGGATTAAATGGTTATTCCTGGGGAATGCTATGTCAGATTAGAGAACTCTAAACATAAAAATCATTCTCTCATGTAGTAATTATAAAAAAAACTATCTTTTGATGATCATTCTCATATTTAACAGTTTTGTTTCTTTTTTTTTTTTGAGTGTAGGGATGGATAGGAGTTGGATACGCCTGTCAGATAGACTTTCAAAAGATTATATGGATGGAGTGGATTCATTTTTACAATTTGTTCGTGATCATATGGGGAATGTTAATAAAATTCGTTGTCCATGTCGATTTTGCATGAACATATTCTTGAATGACCTAGATGTCGTTGAAAAGCACTTACTCAGTAAAGGATTTATGAGTTCATATACTACATGGTTACATCACGGGGAAGTCATTAATACTGATGATAATAGACGGGAGATTAGTGGAGATGAGATGTTAGCAGATGGGATATATGAACCTATTGAAGTGCATGAAATTTTAGAAGATATACACAGAGGTGCATTTGTTGATGTTAATTGTCATGAGACAAATGAAGATCAAAGATTTGATATTCCACATGAAGAGGAAATTGATAAATTTGATAGATTGTTAAAAGATGCATATCGGCCATTTATCCAGGTTGTACAAGATTTTCATTATTGGCTTTTCTTGTAACATTGCTTCATGTGAAGGTGATCAATCGTTGGAGTAATAAATCATTCAATATGCTACTTGAACTATTGAATGATGCATTTCCAGAAGGCCATTTGATTCCATCATCATATTATGAGGCTAAAAGGATTCTACGAGATCTTGGATTGGGATATGATTCTATTCATACATGCAAGAATGATTGCGTGTTGTTTAGAAAGGAATTAGAAGACAAGAATGAATGTCCACAATGTAAAGAGTCAAGATGGAAATTGAATGATGACAAAGGTAAGAAAACTCCTAATAAAGTGCTTCGCCACTTTCCATTAGTTCCAAGACTTCAAAGGTTGTTCATGTCAAGAAAGACAGCTTTTGATATGAGGTGGCACAAGGAAAAACATGTAGAAGAGGAGAATGTTTTGAGACACCCAGCTGACTCAGAAGCTTGGAAAGACTTTGATAGGAAATATCTATGGTTTGCACAAGATCCTCACAACGTACGATTAGGATTGGCGACAGATGGGTTCAATCCTTTTGGTAACATGAACAATGCATATAGTATGTGGCCTGTCATACTCATGCCATATAACTTGCCTCCATGGAAATGTATGAAAGAACCATTTTTTATGATGTCATTATTGATTCCTGGGCGTACAGCACCAGGGAGGAATATAGATGTGTATTTACAACCATTAATTGATGAGTTAAAGGAATTGTGGGAGAACGGAGTTAGAACCTATGATGTTGTAACTGATAGTGTTTTTCAAATGCATGCAGCAGTTTTGTGGACTATAAATTAATGACTTTCCTGCATATGGTGATATATCAGGATGGAGCACAAAAGGGTATCTTGCATGCCCGGTTTGTAATCAAGATACATGCTCTGATCGATTGAGAGGTAAGCTTTGTTATATGGGTCATCGGCGTTATCTACCTCAAAATCATAGTTGGAGGAGGAGTAAAAAATTTAATGGCAAGCTTGAAAGGCGGTCTCCCCCAAGGGAGTTGTCTGGTGATGATATTTTAGCACAATTGGACATCCTAAAAGATGTCAAGTTTGGAAGGAATGCAAATAAAAAAAGAAAGAGTACACAAGCAGAATTGAATTGGACTAAAAGAAGTATATTGTTTGAGTTACCATATTGGAAGAACCTCAAGTTACGTCATAATCTTGATGTCATGCACATCGAGAAAAATATCTGTGATAATATTCTAGGGACTCTATTGAGCATTGAGGGAAAGACAAAAGATACAGATAAAGCACGTTTGGACCTTGCAGATATGAATATACGTAATGAGTTACATTTAAGAGTTAGTGGGGATAAGTTTATCAAGCCTCCTGCTTGTTACACTTTGTCACATAAAGAGAAACAAGGGTTTCTTGAATTTCTTCAAGCTGTGAGGTTTCCAGATGGATATGCAGCAAATATATCAAGAAGTGTGAACCTAGAGAAAGGTAAGATCACAGGATTGAAAACTCACGATTGCCATATTTTATTACAACGAATGCTTCCTATTGGAATGCGTGGTTACTTGAATAAAGATGTGCTTAATGCATTAAGTGAGCTGGTAAGTTTTTTTCGAGAGTTATGTTCCAAGACATTGAGAGTGGATGCCTTAGAAGAGTTACAGAATAAAATTGTGATAGTTTTATGTAAGTTGGAAATGATTTTTCCACCGGCATTCTTTGATGTTATGGTGCATCTAGCAGTACATTTGCCACAAGAGGCTAAGCTTGGAGGACCTGTTCAAAATAGATGGATGTATCCTATTGAAAGGAATATTGGTACTCTTAAGAGGGTTGTTCGAAACAAAGCTCATCCTGAAGGTTCCATTGCGGAAGCATATATTGCAAATGAGTGTTTGACATTTTGCTCTATGTATCTTTCTGGAGTGGAGACAAGGTTCAATCGTCCAGAACGAAACTATGATGGAGAGGATCACCTCAGTACAACACTTTCTGTGTTTTCACATAAGATACGCCCTTTAGGCCAAGTTGATTATAAATTTCTTTCACCTGAGGAGTACAATTTGGCTCATTGGTATGTGCTGAATAATTGCGAGGAACTGAGACAATATCTAATGTAAGTGATGTTTATACGCATATAATATATTACAAGTTTAATGAAGCATGTAACCATATCTTTATACATTTTTTTCAGTGAACATGAAGATGAGCTTATAATAGAGGGTCCTGATGACATTGAAATGAGACAAAGAAATCACTTTGCATCATGGTTTAAAGAACGAGTAGGATATTCTTTTAAATACATTATTATATTTTTGACATAGTAACATATTTTTAACTTGTTGTTATTTGACATTGTGTGATAGATCAAACAATTACGTGAAGA
Source organism: Amorphophallus konjac (assembly GCA_022559845.1). Classification (NCBI taxonomy): domain Eukaryota; kingdom Viridiplantae; phylum Streptophyta; class Magnoliopsida; order Alismatales; family Araceae; genus Amorphophallus; species Amorphophallus konjac. The sequence continues at coordinate 21,735,602 of CM040128.1, forward strand.
CAACTCACGAGAGATTAGTGATGAAATATACTCACTTGCATTGGGTCCTGATAAGCGTGTGAGAATATATCCAGGATGCATTGTTAATGGAGTCAAATTTCTCACTAAACGGCGTGATAGTTGTCAAGTGACTCAAAATAGTGGGGTTTGTGTGGAAGGAGAGCATAATGGCAATACAATTGAATTCTATGGAATTCTAAATGATGTAATTGAGCTGATATATACAATGAATTGCCGAGTTGTTTTATTCAAGTGTGAGTGGTTTGATCTCCAATATAAAAAGTCGGTAAAAATTGATGAGGATTTTACAAGCATAAATGTCACTAAGAGGTGGTATTCAAATGATCCATTTGTGTTAGCAGGACTTAATTTGGCATATTCCCAAATTATAAATGTAGAATACCCAAATTATGTGAAAGCATGAAGGAAAAAGGAAACGGAAAGTTTTGGCAGATTGTACTAGCTTCAACAATCTTTAGTCCAAAACGAAGAAAACTGGACTTAATTTGGCATATTCCCATTCAATTCAATTACTTCTAGGCAGGCTGGTTGGTTTTATTCTCTGTGAAAACGGTTGCCTTAGACATCCACTACTCTCCACCTAAGGCAACTCTACTTTGTGCTTCCAAAGGCAGACCAGGGAATACATCATTGTTTATAGCATTTTCCAAGTCAATGCTCGGGGCCTCACTTAATCAACAATAATAAAATAAGTGATTGAACAATAATAAAATTAAAAATGCTACCTAGTTGGTCTGGATGTATGTGCTATGCATTGTTTTTCTATGATTTATTCATATTGATGCTATTTGTACAGCTATCCATATCGCTGGTTTGGATCTACGTGACATGGTATTCTATGACACCATCTTGTTTTCATGTTTATTTGCACAGCTATATGATGTCTAAAAATTTCTTTGTAATTTAGGAGCGTATGGTACAAATGCAACAACAATCAACGGAGTGTGAGACTACTATAGCTGAAGATGACATATGTGCTGAGGTACTTGGGAGGACGTCTGGATACATACGTGGTCGTGGCCATGGACCTAAGCCACCTCAGCGAGCTAGAGCTATTTTTTCGAGTCAACCCACAGTTAGAGAGAAACAATTGGAGCAAGAGGTGGTTACTCTTCGAGATCAACTTGAGGATCAACAGAAGAAGATAGAATTTTTGATGACTTGGATGAATGGAAATAATATTCCACCATCATCATCATGGTAAAAATATATTTCTTATCTTGTTGATCAAATTGTGTTAAATATTAATATTCTCATTTAATTTCTTTTATTTTCTATTATTTTGCAGAATGGTATGCTTCTATATATGGTGCAACCTCTTCTCAATCATCAGTGGATTCATGTTGCAGATTATAAGATCATGAGAGTTATTTTTGTTGAATATCATATGATATTTTGCATTTACATTTTCAAGACAATCAATCACTTTTTATTTTTTTAATGTAATTTTTTGTTACAATGAGAAGGAAGGTATGACATTTGTTCATTGGTATTTTAATATTTTATAAGGTTCAAATGAATGAATGAGATTTTTGTAATATTTTTGTTTGATGTTATTAAATGAATAGATGTTACATTTAATAATATTGAAATAGTGATCAAATATTTAATTGTGATTAAAATTAATTGTGATTAAAATTATAATAATATTGACTAAGTATTTAGTAATGATAAAAAATAGTAGTCACTAAAATTATAATAAAAATAAATAAATAGTCAATCAACAGTGACTAAATATTACCTGCGACCAAATTCAATTATGTCGCTATTTAGACTATTTTTAGATACCTACAAGAATTAACGACTAATATTTATTCAAAATTATGACCAACATTTTAGTCGCTTTAGCATCAATCTATAGCGACCAAAATTATTTGAGTCGCTAGTAGTTAAGGGTTTAGCGACCAATGTGATGGTTGCTAATATAGTAGAATAGCGACTAAATATTATCTGCGACCAAATTCAACTATGTCGCTATTTAGAGTTTTTTAGCGACCAACGAGAATTAACGACCAATATTTATTCACAATTACAACCCAAAATTTCATCGCTATAGCTTACATTTATAGCGACCAAAATGATTTTGGTCGCTAGTGGTCAAGGGTTTAGCGACTAAACATAAAGATTGGTCGCTACGAGTATTAGCGACAATGCTACAGAGACCAAGGATTAGCGACCATGATTTGGTCGCAAATTTTTTTTAGCGACCAATTGTTGTTATATTGCGACCATGGACCTTGGTCGCTATAGGCCAGTTTTCCTGTAGTGCAAGAAACTCCCAGAGAAATCAAGGAGAAACAGGCTAAGAGAGAACTACACATCCTACTACTACTAGAGAGGTCCCGACTGCCCACCTGCGGAGAGAGGATCCCTTCCGAGCACTCTTACCGAACAACGAGGACTCGTTGAGTGATCATTGACAACGACGAGCACTCCTCAGGAAGGCCAACAGCTCTCCCAGGCCTACACAGACGATCTCCTTCCCTCTATTTCTCGCCTAGCTACTCTTCTTCATTCTCTACTCGACTCATTGCTCACTTAAACATCTTAGGGTTGTCCCCATAGGGTAACATCCGGGACTCCTTATGACGCCCTTCTTTCTGGTGTTCACAGGCTTCCACGAGTGCCTGGCGATCCTCCCCATCAAATAAATAGAAAAATATGGTACGAGGGGTAGAAACTATTTTTCCACCTCTACAAACATGATTACTTGTTTTGATGACATTTCGATTCGTCGTTTTGAAACAAATCGAATTATCAAAATATCTAGTTCGTTCAAAAAAATTGAATCGCTTATCCTAGTTTTTCTATTTTTCACATCTTATCTAGCTCATTTATTTTCCAAGCCGAAATGAATCACCCTATTTTATTATAAAGTTGGTTAGTACACATATTTTAGGTAATTTTGAAGGTCAGTTATTCTGGGATTTGAGTCTTCTTGACGAATAATCTGCGTTGTCTCATGGAAAATTTTCAAGAAACGAACGATATCGCACGGCCGTTTACTTCTCAAAAAGAATTCAAACTTCGTCCCCAATGTAAAATTCAAGTACAACCTGCATTGTGCAATCCAATACATACCAATAGGAATGATACACAATATTTTCAACACTTCTATACAAATATCCTAATTAATTCTTTAATGGGTTTTTTACATAAATACCCTCGTAAATATTGGTTATGCCAAATATACCCTTCATATAGTCATATTATCAAAAATATCCTCTAAATACTGTAAATGATTACGGCTATACCCTTCCCGTCACTGCCGTGATGTTAACTCGAGTTTAACTATATATGGTTACGGTAGTAAATGACTAATCTACCCTTCGGTTTACCACCCTCGCCCACACGATGTCGTTTCCCCCTTCGTAAACCTTTCACCAGCCTCACCCACGACCTCACGGTCCCATCGGGATCGTCTGCCATCTCCGACCTGCAACGGCCTTCACGCACCGGAAGGTTCTCCCACTCCATCTCCGACCGACCTGCAACGGCCTTCACGCGACGGAAGGGTTATCCCGCTCCATCGCTGACCTGCAACGACCTTCACGCGATGGAAGGGTTCTCACACAACGGAAGGGTTCTTCTGCTCCACTGGGTAAGTCTCCCATACTCTCTCTGAACCCTCACGGCCCCATCGGTCCCCCTCTTCGTATGGTCTCCCTCTCCTCTATCTCTGTCCCTCGACATGTAAAAAACCCTATTTTTTATCTTTTGACTGTGGATGCCATCTTCTTCTATTTCCTGGTCGACGGTTAGTTAATGTGTCCGGTAGGAACATATGCTGATGAGGATGATAATATTAGGGTTTAGGGTTTGCATTATTTATTGTCTTCGTCTGAGATTGGGCATTTTTGCGTATTTGCAGCTTCAGAATGAGACATAGCAAGTGAATGCGTAAACTCTACCCTACAGAAAATAAACTTGCTGGGGTGAAGGTGATTGTGGCATGATTCCTTTGTTTGTGTATAGTTTATTTGATTTATTTATTTAGAGTAACGTTTAGTACGGTCTTCTATATGTGTAGGGGGTATTCCTATCTAGACAGCAGTGAATCAAGGTGGCCGTGCTTGTGGTCTATACCTATTAATTGAGGTTTGAATTGTATTTTTTGCTAATTGTACAAGACCTATTTACTAAGACTGTTTGCACTTACTTTTGTGTTATATACAAACTTATCATCCCCTTTATTTTGCTTTTGTATTCTATCTTATTTTAAGCATCGAAAGCACAGTTATGGCAGACACATTTACATTGAAACTTCACTATGGAGGGCATTTTAAGACTACCGAGGAAGAAGGAAGAATGATCCCCATAGGTTTTAGACAGAAAACCTACTCCTTTGAAAGAGATTATGCTCATTTGAGGGAGTTAAGAGTGTTAGCTTCTCAAGTCACCAAATGGGGCCATGACCAGACGATTGATTTCTATGCTTTAGTACCGAAGTCGAGTCCTAAGAAATATGTGAGAATTAGTTCAGATGAGGATGCGATTTCTCTTTTTGATAAGTATAGCCATGATTTGTGCATTGTGCTTTATGTTGCCACCCAATATATTGGCGTGCCTTTAGCTTCTTCTGATCCAAAAATGAAGACGGTAACATCTGTGACTAGAAGAAAGTCTAATGCAAAAAATGCAATGCCTTCAGAAGATGATCCAGACTGGAATCCATTAGGAGATGATAGTGAGTATGTTGAGGTTGAGCCTCCAGGCAATAATGAGGCAGAGACTCTATTTAGGGAGGGTGATATATCTGATGATGAGGTTTATACTGATGACAGTCGTGATAGTTGCTTCTCCTCAGACTCTGAGTGTGATATGGAGGTGGAGGAAGGGGACAGTGAGGGTACCCTTATTGTCCGAAACATTCATGATCCGGATATGTCTTTAGGAAGTAGATTTGACACTAGTAATGCATTCAGATTAGCACTTGCCCAGCATGCAATCAAAAATGAATTTACAGTCCAGTACAGTAAATCAGAACCAACTAGGGTCACAGTAGTTTGTGCTGAGAAGAGATGCAAGTGGAGAATGCATGCTTCTCGTTTACCTGATGGCCATACATTTCAGATAAAGAACCTTCAATCTGAACACACTTGTACGGGGGTAAATAAGGCTGGGAATCATATGGCCACTCAGAAGTGGGTGGCAAGTACATGCATTGGGTGGCTTAGGACTGAAGAAGATGTTACAGTGAAAGAAATTTCAAGAAGGTTGAATGCTCAATACCATGTGGACATTCCTTACCACCGGGTTTATAGAGGCAAGCAAATGGCATTAGAGCAAATCCATGGTTCTTGGGAAGCAATGTATGGCAGAGTACCTGACCTACAGCATGAACTAGTGTTAAAGAACCCTGACAGTGTGGTCAAATATCAAACAAATGATAAAGACAGATTTTTCAGGATGTTTGTATGTTTAAAGGCTTGTATTGAGGGTTTTAAGTTGGGATGCAGGCACCTAATTGGCTTGGATGGCTGTCACTTGAAAGGTATCTTTAGAGGTACCTTACTAGCTGCCACCTCGTTTGATGGGAACAATGGAATTTTTCCACTAGCCATAGCAATAGTGGAAGGAGAAAATGCAGATAGCTGGACATGGTTTTTGGATGCTCTGAAGCAGGCCATTGGTATGCCTAGTGATTTGTCTTTCATGTCTGACAGACAAAAGGGGTTAGAAGACGGGCTCCCGCTTGTTTTCCCAGGTGTTGAGCATAGGGTCTGTGTTAGACATCTCTATAAGAATTTCAAGAAGTCATTTCCAGGTGAATTCATGAAGAGACTGCTGTGGAATGTTGCAAGATCATATACTGAAGTTGATTTCTTAGACTGGATGATGCAAATAAAAGAAAATTCTCCCCAGGCACATGCTTATTTGACATCAGCGTCTACAAGGGGAGTCGTATGGAGTAGGTCACAGTTCCATCCACTTGCTAAATGCCATCATATAACAAACAAGTTAAGTGAATCATTCAATGCCTACATCTCAGATGCACGTTAGAGACCTATATTGGACTGCATAGATGTTATCCGTTCCAAAATGATGAAGACCATGCACATTAGGAGGTCAAGGGCTGAAAAATGGACCGATGTATTGGTGCCAAGGGCCAGGAAGTACATATTTGTCATGTCAAGAAAATTGGGTGGATTTTTAGTGGAGACAGGATTTAACGAGACTGCTCAGGTGACAGGTCCAGAAACACGTGAAGTTGTAGACTTGAACCAGAAAAGTTGTACCTGTATGACTTGGCAAAGAACAGGTCTCCCATGCATACATGCATGTGCATTCTTAGCAAGCAGAAGGGGTATTAAATGGGAGGATTATATTGATAGATGTTACACAATGGTAGCTTATAAATCCACTTATGTTTTGGGCATCAGTCCTATGCCTGACAAGACACAATGGATTAAACTTGGAATAAAAGTTCTGCCCCCCATTGTGAGAAGGCCACCGGGAAGACCTAAAAAGAAGAGAATCAGGGACCCAGATGAAACCAAAAAAATTACAAAGGCCCATAAGTGCAAAAGGTGTGGTCAATTTAGACATCATGCAAAGACATGTAAGAATCCAGTATCAACATTGGGTCAAACTTCTACTCCACAAGCAAGGTAATAATATATGACACACTTTTGTATATGAAAGTAATTTAATTAGCACTCATACAAAATTATGTCATGCAGGAGGCCTCCTGGTAGGCCTAGAAAGCAAATGGGTCGTAACCAAATATCAAGTCAAACACAGGGTCAGGTAGTCTTTTTACATGACCATTTCATCATTGTAAATGATCCATTTAAATTCCTTGTTACTATAAAATGTAATCCTTATATTTGTGCATTGTGTTCACAGGGGAGCTTGACAGGGCAAGCTAATGTGGAAGGGAAAACTAGTATTACAGAAGAAGGCCTCCACTCATCCAATCAAATTAATTCCAGTGCTGCAGGTGGATCTAGTGCAATTCCCTCCCAGACATCTTCCTCAAGTTCTATCCCAGTGCAGAGTAGGGCTCCTACAGTTCTTGCTCGGGGTCGTGGCCGGGTGGTGAATTCTAGGTTCAGAAATGTGTAGGGTTGGGTTGAAGTTGAAGTTGGCATGTGTCCTTTTATGACTGTCTTTAAAATTTTGGCTGTTTAATGTGGAAGTTGGCATGTTAGCTGTGACAATGACACTATTTACTTTAGATAGCTTGTGTCCCGTGGTGGTAATTGTCCATTTGTAACTTTAAACTTGTGTCTTGTGAGTTTAATATGTGAAGTTGTCATCTTGCTGTGACAATGACACTTTTGCTATGAAATGTGGCTTTCTGTGATATTTGTGAATGGTTCTGTGAACAGGTTCTGTGATTAATTGCATTATGTGAACAACTTCTGTAAATGGTTTGTGAGTTTATATGTGAATGATTGTCTTGTAGGTTTTGTGATTAATTGCATTATGTGAACAACTTCTGTAAATGGTTTGTGAGTTTATATGTGAATGATTGTCTTGTAGGTTCTGTGAAAAGCATTATGTGAACATGTTCTATGAACAGGTCTGTGAACCACTAAGATAATCACAGATAGGTTACAATACAAAGAGACAGATCACCCTTTTATACTAGGTGATTAGGGCGTCATTAGTCAGGGCATTAAGGACAATAATACCCCTGATAAATAGAAATCATCTTCCAGGATACATCAGAAGCGCATGCTCGCCTGTCCCCCCGGATGCTCTCCTGGGACCAAGCATGCCCTCCAGCAACTGCAGATGCTCCCCCACCATCAGTGTAATATCCCGGACCTTTCGGATCCTTCTTCGTGGGTCCCGGATCTGGTTTTCGGAGTGTCCGGCTCCGTTGTGTCCGAAATTTCGTTTCGGATATCTTTCGTGTTCGGGTCGGCGCGATCCGGAGTTGTTTCGGAGGCCCGGAGGCGTTCCGCGGCTTTTCCGCGTGTGTTTTCCGATTCCCGGTGTGTGTTTCGGCTTTTCTCTTCGGACGCTCGTTGCGGGTGAACCGGACTGTTCACACGGACACGAGTGGTACCGTTGCGATCGGTGCGTTCCGAGGATCGCGGGGGTGTGATTTCCTATTTTTTGGAATTTTACGGATTTTCCGGGTTTTTCTATAAAACCCTTTTTCTTTTTTCTCTTCCCCCCCACCATCTTCTTCTTCCTCCTTCCTCCTCCACCGTGTCTCCCTCCCTCTCCCTCTCTTCCTCCCGGTTGGCCACGGCGAGCTCCCCTTCGGCTGCAGACGGCGGCGGGGCGACGGCGCGGCGACGTGGGCGGCGGCGAGGCGGTCGTGGGGGCGTGCGGCAAGCGTGGGAAGCTTAAGGAAGAACGAGGGTTTTCAAGCGTTCTTCGCGATTCGTGGACGATCCGGCGGAGCATTCGCTCCATTGAGGTAGGGTGACGTTCCCTAGCTCTTCGCCGTTCTTTTCCGTGGTTTGTAGGCCGCGGGGAGGCCGAGAGAGGCATGTTTGGGCGTTTTTGGGGTTTTTCCATGTTTTGGGGTGAGCCGCCCGATCTATGGTTTTAGCCCATGATTCTATGTTTTGGTGGCTTAGATGCATGCTAGGGGTCCCCAGGGGTCTTCCCCCTTGTTTTCCCCCTCTCCGGTGGAGGTACGGGGGCGTGGTTGGTGTTTTTGGGGTTCTCCCGCCGTAGCGTGCTCTGGGGCAAGCGACGGTCACTCCAGTGACCGTCACATGCTTGTAACGCCCCTAGAGGGGTGCGTTACTTCCCTGGGTGTTGGCCTTTGGGGTCGAGGGCTGTAACGGTCCTGCGACTGGCCGCCGTTTGCTAGTGACGCCCCTGGGCTGGGCCGTCACATGCTTTCGACCGTTGGGTTTTGACCGTTGGGGGTCAGGCCATGTAACGCACCGAGATAGGCGCGTTACATGCGTGTAACGCACTGGGGCAGGAGCGTTACTTCCTGTTGTCCCCCATGTGGATGGGCCAAGCGACGCACTGGGCCCAGCGCGTTACTTACAAGCGACGCGCTGGGGCAGGCGCGTCACTTCCCTTTCCATCCCGAGCGTGAGGGCCATGCGACGCGCTGGTCTAGGCGCGTCACATGCGAGTAACGCACTGAGCCCGACGCGTTGCTTGCAAGCGACGCGCCAGGGTAAGCGCGTTACTTTCCCTGTGGTTTTCGTGGGTGTGGGGTGCCATGTGACGCCCTGGCCTAGGTGCGCCGCTTCCAAGCGACGCACTAGGGTAGGCGCGTCGCTTCCCCCTACCCCTGGCCGTGTGACGGTCCGCCTTAGACCGCTATTTCCAAGTGACGGCCCTAGAGTGGACCGCCATTTGGCAGTGACGGTCTGAGGGTAGACCGCCACTTCCTGTGTTGCCCCATGAGGGTGGCAACCTCGCTTTTCTCCGACCGTGGTCTCCGTGTGACGGGACTGGTGCGTGGGGTGATTCCCACACGTTGTCGGGCTTGGGTGTTGTTTTCCGTGACTCGAGAGTCTACTCCTTTAGCGACCCTCCACTAGTCGTAGCCCACCAGTGCGCGGTGCTGGTCTCACCTGGGAGTGGTGTACGGGCACCCACCTTTCGAGACGGTTTGTGGACCGGTTACCGTAGGCCCCTCGTCGGTAGCCAGAGTCCGGCTACGGGGGAAAACCGGTCAGAGGACCAGACCTAGTGACGCAAGGTCTGTGTGTGCACACGTGGTTGGGGGCGGTTGGACCCACGTCGACGGGCGTGACCCCAACTAGTTACTTGTTTGTGGTTACTTGTACGGTGTTTGCGCCTCGGGTAGGACCTACCATGTCAGGCGGTGCACCTGCGGTGCGGTGTAAGACGCCAGGGGACGCTACCGGCTGTGCTTCTAGTGGGTGGTACTCCTGTCGAGTACGGAGTGTCAGACTGTCAGTCGTGTGTTTCCGACCTTCGGGTTTTTGACGGTTCGACCGTTGAGTTTCAGTTTCCTCGTACCGTGGCACGTGTCTCGGTTTACGTGCCGTTAGGGTCTAGTTCTGTAGAGTACAGGGCTTTCCTTTCCGAGATACTTTTCTACCGCTAGAGTAGTGGTTTCTCGTTTTTCGAGGTAGGGTTCGAGTGATCCCTACTGAGTCTTGTTCCGAGACTCATTCCCTGCGTGTTTTCACCGTGTTTCAGGTGAGGCGCCACCTTCGGGGAGCGCGTCAGGAGCGCAGCGTGGAGCGGGTGCCCAGCGGTAGTGCCGGAGGTCAGAGCCGGGGGATGCCCCGTGTAGCTGTACTTTCCTTTCTTGTCACTGTACTAGTCGTGGACTATTGTTATTGTGTTATTTTCTGTTGTGGACCATGTAAAATGTTATTCTATTATAACTGTTTAATTTCTGCAATTATTTGTGATACTTGTGTAGTCTCCACACCATCCTTTTAACCCTTCCGAGTCTTCGGGCTCGTGGGTGGCGGTGCGAGTCTCGGGTTATCGGGCCTTCCCGGTAATCGGATTCTCGGGTCGTTACAATCAGTCAGAGCCAAGACCGCGTCGACGCATTGCCAAGACTGCGTTGACGCATTGCCAAGACTGCGTCGACGCATCAAGTGACATCGAGATGTCTTGAACCCGCGATGCATGCTCCCCTGACGCCAGTGATGCTCTCCAGAGGCAATGAATGCCCTCCAGAGACAGCATGTGCTTCCCTGCTAGAACCCAGATAGCATATGCTCCCCTGGAGCAACGATTGCTCCCCTGGCACTGAAGGATGCTCCCCCGATGCTGAGAATGCTCCCCTGAAGCAGTGGATGCGCTCCTGGAGCAGAGTGTGATCCTGTGCAGAGGCGCACGAGTTCTGACTCCACACTCTAACAGTATAGACTTCAGAAGGGGGGGTCGACCCACAACTGTCCATACTATGCAGACAGAGTGTAGACAAGATCAAGTAGTGTATATCTATCTGACAACCACATGAACAGCACATTCCTACATGATGAAGCATGAATAAATCTAGAAATAGTAGATTGAATAAATCTAGAGCATATTGATATGTATGAGAGCATATTAACATACAGAAGAGTATTTTGACACTCAGGAGAGCATATTGATATGTAGGAGAGCACATTAACACACAGAAGAGCATTTTGACACTCAGGAGAGCATATTGATATGTAGGAGAGCATATTAACACACAGAAGAGTATTTTGACACTCAGGAGAGCATATTGATATGTAGGAGAGCATATTAACACACAGAAGAGCATTTTGACACTCAGGAGAGCATATTTATATGTAGGAGAGCATATTGATATGTAGGAGAGCATATTAACACACAGAAGAGCATTTTGACACTCAGGAGAGCATATTTATATGTAGGAGAGCATATTAACACACAGAAGAGCATTTTGACACTCAGGAGAGCATATTTATATGTAGGAGAGCATATTAACACACAGAAGAGCATTTTGACACTCAGGAGAGCATATTTATATGTAGGAGAGCATATTAACACACAGAAGAGCATTTTTGACACTCAGGAGAGCATATTTATATGTTGCTCAATAAAATGTATACACACACAAACACAATCGTTTTGAAAGATAAAGTATAATATGTCCAGCCCCAGTAAGGGCGTTATTATCTTCTTAAATCCCATTTTCAATCGTAAGTCATTCCCTCTTCCACTAGCATCGGTTGTCATGTCTATCTTGGCTTGTATTATGTCAATTTTTCTCTCTAGCATAGTCAACTTCTTCTCGATCGATGATTCCATAGAAATTATTTGATGCTTCAAGTCTACGGTATTATGATGCGCATCATCAACCCAAACAAAAAAGTCACAACAATCATCCTCCTGTAAACACACACACACACATCTTTTTCTGAGACGAAATGTATATCCTACATCTTTTCCTGCAATAGCATTGTGGAACTTCATAACACTCCGATGTATTTAATGAACGTCTAATACTAGATTGTCCGGTGGTCGTATCACTCATTTTCTTTGTCCGCGTTGAAATCTACCGGACAGTGATAGTGGGTTAACCTCGCCGTCAGCCTGCACCTCAGGGCCAGCGCACACTGGCTGCTCAACCCCAGACGGTCCCGATATATGTCGCCAGATTTCTTAAGGTGGAAGGCGACGTGAGATGGGGAGGCTTCTTCGACAGAGGGTGTGTTGCCGTGGGTGCCAATCCGCCGCCTGCGATGGGGACCCTGTCAGTCGGCCGCCTGAGTTGGGGAGGCTGTCGTTCGCATTGTGAAGATGTTGGGAGGTGGAAGAAGACCCTTATGTATCTTTAACAGAAGTTAAACGCGGGGTATTTTAGGTATTTTAGAGGATTTAACGATATTCGTTATATATCTCTAACGAAAGAGAACCACGGGGTATAACCGCAATCATTTACAGTATTTAGAGGATATTGTTGATAATATGCCTATATGAAGGGTATATTTGGCATAACCAATATTTATGAGGGTATTTATGTAAAAAACCCAATTTAAAATTGTATGGAGCCCACTTTTGGGTGAGAGGGAATTTCTTGCTCCCCAAGTCTCGTTGCAGCACCCCAAAAGAGTGTGTAACAAGTATTACTCTTTCACATTTCATGTAATGGTGGGAGATGCGATTCCTAATGCACAGTATGACTCTGGTACTATATCGCATCCGGGAATGGCCGATCAAATACGATAATGAGTTTCCTTTATATGTTGAATCCACAAAATCGCGGTGTTGAGATACAAGGGCCCATGGTCATAAGCACATGAACCACAACTCATTTAACCAATACGGAACTATTGCTCGGGGGACTATGCCCAAATATTCCAACATTCTCCCTCACGACCAAGATGGGCCGTGGACATTAATCGGGTTGAGGTGACAAGAGGAGTTGGGTCATTTGACCCGCTCTGATACCATGTTGAATCCGCAAAACCGCAGTATTGAGATGCAAGGGCCCAGGGTCATAAGCACATGAACCACAGCTCATTTAACCAATACGGGACTATTGCCCGGAAGATTATGCCCAAATATTCTAACACTATAGTCCAACAGCGACATGCATGCATGCGGGTGGCCAGCATGGAGTTGGACCAGTCTAAGGGGAATTTGCAGTGCCGAAATAGGTGGTGGCCGTTGGAGCAGAATGTTGTGCGGGGGATGACGACATGGGCAATTGAGGTCAGTGCTAGGGGTGGGCATTATTCGGGTTCAACCCGAAAACCAAATCGAACCGAACGATTTGGTTCGGTTTGGTTTGGGTTGAAATTTGAAAATTTTTGGTTTGGGTTCAAACCGAACCGTATTAAAAAATTTGGTTTGGTTTGGTTTTGAAGTTCAAGAAACCGAACAAAACCAAACCGAACCGAATAACCCGAATTTAAGAATATTTTTATCAAATTAATATAAATGTATATGTAACTATAAATCTGAATTTAAAAGGTCTAATTCCCGCCATTCTAATGGGGTTTCCGACTTTATAAAATATGTTTCAAATCACCTTCTATTTTACTGTAACCGAAGTTATTGATTGTTTATGTGAAAATATTATGGAGCTTGTTCTTACAAGTTACAACTTTGTATGTTATTTTTTTAATATTTACTTTATTTGGTAGAAATTCTTTTACACTATCTTTCTCTAATGTTGTTTGAATCTAATCTAATTTATAAAATGGGAGATGAATATGGTTCAAATCGAACCAAACCGAACCAAACCGAATTAATTCGGTTTGGTTTGGTTTGGTTTCAAATTAGTTTGATTTGGTTTGATTCGAGTTGAAGTCTTAATTCGGTTCAGTTTGATTTGAGAAAAATTCTCTTCAAATCAAACCGTGCTCACCCCTAGTCAGTGCTGTCAGGGAGTACGCACCATGGGTGGTGAATGACGGGGTCAAGGTGGCAGGGTTCGTAGGTGTCACTGCCGGGGAGCAAGGTGGTGGTGGAGCCGTAGATGCTAGTGGCGCCGGCCACCTTGCACGTCGCCGTGGCGCAGGGGCGGGGGTTGGTGGCCGGGCGAGATCTGCCATCACTGTCGCTACTCTTGGGCTTGTTGAGGGTCGGGGGGGGGGGGGGGGGTTCCCGATCTCAAGCGAGCGTGACTGCGTGAGCCATAGAGAAACCGTACCAAGCGCCGTGTTTAATTGTGCAAGGGGAGACCAAGATGATGGTGGAAGATGCCGCAGCCTTGGAGACGTGGACAAGTACTCCGGAAGCAGAAATGAAGCAAGAGGAGAGGTCGAGCCCTCGCTAGCTATCCCCGAGGAAGAAAGTGGTGCTCCTGAAGAGCGAGAATGGGGAGCTATTCGAGGTGGACATGGCACTCGCCTCGCGGCCATACACCATCAGGAGCTAGCGCCGTTGAGGATAGATGCACGGGTGACGGCGCCATTCCCCCTCTCGAACATCAAGGCCAAGATGCTCATCCTCGTAGTGAAGTACTCAAGATGCAACACGAGGCGGCAGACTGCGATGAGCCGTAGGTGAAGCTACGGTGGATCAGCGGTGCAAGTTCATCGAGGGGAAAATATATATTTATATAGCAGAGGCAATGTTTGACCGGGTCCTCACCACCCACTACCACGATGCCAAGGAGCTATTTGAGTTGATGCTACAGGTGGTGGTGGAGCACATCATCAAGCAGAAGAGCATGGAGTACATTCCCGAGCTGTTTGGCATGGAGAACGGCTACACGCTTGTGAGGAACTACAGTGGGTTGCAAGAGGTCGATTGGGACCGATACGGTCCAAGTCAGCCCGTATCGTACTGTGCCGGAGACCGTATCGACCCTGTTTCCATTTATTGATAATGGACATAAGTTACGACGGCATGTTACCAACGAGGTGTCATTAGGAGTGTCACAACCAGTGTTATCTGAATTAGGTTGAATCGATCGGTTGGACCGATTCGAGCGTAAACTGATTCAAGAATCGATTCGATTAAGGTCGGTCTGATCTAATGTTATAGAATCAGATGAATCGGACGAACCGTAGTTTGACCGATAAATCGATTCGAACTGATTCGACTCGATTCACCTTTTAAAATAAAAAAATAAATTTAAAAATATTTATATATTCAAAATGATATTTATGTACGAATAAAATTATATTATTATTATTTATCAATTTATTTTAAATATATTTGAAGTTTAAAATTTTAAAAGAACATAAATGTCAACTGTGAAGAGTGAAGACCAATGGAATATTACAAACTTTTAAGATCAATTTATTTAACCATGTTATTATTATTTTTTACTTGTATAGTTACATAATCATGACTAATAATTATAGATGTATATTTTTTATTTTGATCATTATACCTTATTTCTTATTATCTTGGGTTATAAAATCGGGTCGAACTATGTATCAATATTATTATGATGTCACAGTTCAAATCAGTTCGATTGAACGGTCCAACCGGTTCGAACCGAATCAGCTCATTGACCGGTTCCGACACCGATTCGACTATGATAACATTACTCACAACATGGACTGAAACACCTCCAAAATGTTAACTTTATGGTATTTTATCCTTATTCAATATGTTTGACATATTTGGGTTTTAAAGTTTGGTCAACTTACTTGACTTTTTCTCTGATTTTATCAGTTTATCTCAATGTTATCAGAACCGGATCAAACCGGCCGGTCGGATCGGTCCGAGTGTGAATCGGTCAAGGAACCGGTTCGATTAAGGCCAGTCTGATCAAATGTTAAAGAACTGGACGAACCACGGTTCGACCGGTGAACTAGTCTGAACCGGTCCGACCGGTGAACCGGTCTGTCCCGATTCACCTTTTAAAATAAAAAAAATAAATATAAAAATATTTATATATTCAAAATGATATTTATGTGTGAACAAAATTATCTTATTATTATTTATCATTTTATTTTAAATATATTTAAAGTTTAAAGGAACATAGATGTCAATTGTAAAGACTGAAGATCAATAGAATATTACAAAATTTTAAGGTCAATTTATTTAACTATGTTATTATTATTTTTTACTTGTATAGTTACGTAATCATGACTAATAATTATAGATGTATATTTTTTTATTTTGATCATTATACCTTATCTCTTATTATCTTGGGTTATAAAATTGGGTCGAACTATGTATTCATATTATAATGATATCACGATTCAAACCGATTCAAATCGAATCAGCTCATTGATCGGTTCAGATACCGGTTCGATTCTGATAATATTAATTTATCTAAAATTATGAAAAAAATTAAATTTAAATATTAAAAATAATAATTTTAAAGTTACAAATAAAGCAATATCATACCACGAGATCCTAACTATTCACCGACATGATGAAGCAATAGTTTAGCTCAACATAGGCAATGCTTGGTGTTCGAAGGTTGAAGGTCTCCCATCTAAGAAGGTATGCTGCCCCACCGCGGCACCCCCTTCCATGCTAGGACTCCTTTCGGTGGAGCCCATCTCTTCGTAAGTCCCAATAATTACCGTCACTGGTGGGCCTATATAGTTGCTCTCTGTAAAGAACGCCTTCAACCCATTCCGCCTGGGAGATAGGGCCGCCCCCCACGAATCCCCGATCTGTGAAACATGTGACACCTGCTGTACTGTAACGCAGGGTTTCCACTTTCCAGATTCCAAAATACTTGCTACACGCCGAGCAGGCAGGACACCCCTTTCATTGGTCCCACGGATCAAACAGCAGGTAATTCTATTTAATGTATGTTGTAAAATCGAATTACATGTGATTAATTAGTATGATATGGAGAAAAGAAAAATAAAGTGTGTGCCATTTAATTGTTGCATACTATCTTCCAATATAAATTATAAGGTTATATTTGGTACGGGATTAAATTGAAATTATCTCTGTTTCAATCCCATTATTCGTTTGATATGACAAAATTTGACGGAGATATAGGGAGTTAAGAAAAATAAAGATAATCTCAAATACGAAATTAATACGGAGATAACTCATTTCAACTTTTACCCTAAATACGGGATTAATACGGGGATAACTCGTTCCAACAAAAAGTTGGAATGAGTTATCTCTGACCTCTAACTCCATTCTCTCTCTCTCTCTCTCACTATCCTCTCTCTCTCTTCCCTCTCCCTCTACATCCCACGTAAAATAATATAATTAATAATTATTATTATAAAAATATTATTATTATTAATGATGACGGGCTAAAATTATAAATTTAACAATATTAATAATCAAGAGTAATATACATACACATATTAATAAATCCCATGGTACCGTTAATTATGCATCAATAAGAGGGGAATAACTTTAAAATAATAATATCATTATCATTAATTATTATTAAAGAATCTTATTACTATTGATGATGATTGGATAAAATTATTAATTTAACGATATTAATAATAAAGAGTAGAATTGATAAACACGTTAGCAAATCCTATGGTATTGTTAATTAATCATCAATAAAAAAATAATTTTAAAATAATAATATCATTGTCTTTAATTATTATTAAAAATTAAAACATACCTTAAATACTAGTTTCATTTGTGTTAATCATAACTAATCAAAAATAATAATTTGATAATATTTTTATTATTAAAAATCAAGATCATCAAATATAACTAATTAAGTTTATCATTAATCATAATCATAATTATTATTATTAATTAAATATAAGTTAAAGATTTGAAAAAAATTAAGTCATCTTAATTCCAACCAAACGAAGAATAACAATGTCTTTTAACCCAGGATGAGAAGGGTAAAATAGTCTATTTTTAACATTTGTTTCCGTTTCTATCTCTATTTTTTACCAAACGAATAATAGGAATACTAACATACTTATCCTCTCGCATACCAAATGCACATGAGAATAAGAATAGAAATAAATTAACCCAGAATGACTTGTACCTATTCCCACTACAATTTATTCTGATATCAAACATCCCCTAAAGGGTCACTTTGGTAACGGGTTAAGTTGGGTTAGGGTGAGTTAACCGTGGTCAGGTGGGTTATTTTTTGTTTAATAATTTTTTTCTTAACCCGGGTCGGATAGGGTTAAAGTGGATTAACTCATTCTTAAAAAATAGGTGGAATGAGTTACTCCACCCGGGTTAGGGTTAGGGGTGAGGTAAACTAACCCGAGTAAGTCACCTCCCCTAACCTAACCTGTTACCAAAGTAGCCCTTAAAAAGACTCGAGATCTACGTCTTTTTCTTTTCCCTCACATTAAATCAGGTGTATGCACGAACTAATCAAATCACATTTGCAACAAATTAATCTTCAAACTCGGTTTTCTAATAAAAGTACTTAAATATTTGTCAGGTGACGAGCCAACCATTGTGGTCCGCCCATTCTGGCCCAAATCTGTGTTTTTTAGAGCATGAAAACGGTTGGATTTAATGTTTTAAAATTATCAAAGTTTGATTTTATGTGTGGTTTTGCCCCACATTGGAAGATGAAAAAAGTTTTCATCTTCTTTTAGTACGTTGGGACTATGTGCTACCTTGTGTATTCATTTGGGGAGACTATGGTAATTGGGCTATTTGAGTTTGTGGGCTCCTTGGGCCTTATTCTATATCACACACACACACACGTGTATTACCTTACCTTGCCGATGCCGTGTCGTGCTTGCGTGTTTATAATATTCGACCTTTATTTTTGTTTTACTTTTTGACCGTTTGACCGGCGCGTCTCTTGGGTTTCCTTCGCGTCTCCTCGGATTCTCTCTCGCATCCTTTTGGGAACGGGAGTGTCTGTTCGTGTGCTTGACCGTTTTTTAACTCTCGTTGGGAGTCTATTTAGGGAGACAGTTCTTCTGAGGGTTGACACAAGAAGCGAACCGTTCTTTCTCTCATTTTTCTCCTCCTCGGATTCTCTCTCGCATCCTGTTGGGAACGGGAGTGGCTGTTCGTGTGCTTGACCATTTTTTAACTCTCGTTGGGAGTCTATTTAGGGAGACAATTCTTCTGAGGGTTGACACAAGAAGCGAACCGTTCTTTCTCTCATTTTTCTCCTCTCTGTCATCTTTTTGCAAGATCTAGAAGTGGTCACTGTGGTGTTCGCCCTGACGTCGTAACTTAGAGTGCACATTTGCACCGCCATCGTTTGGATCGTCGTATCTTGAGAAAAATTTTACCGTGGAGCATGTTGCACCGTGTAGGGGCAAAACGACTCTAAAGAAAGTGACATCATGTTTCGACCCTAGTTTGATCTTTCTAAACTTAAATTTCATATTCTTTCTGTTGATCCACTCGATCGAGAAATCTCTCGATTGTGCATCCGTGAAGATATTAGTTTTCCAACAAAAACAACACGTCTCACTGTGTACAAGTAATTTGTAACTAGCCTGAAAAATCTTTATTTCCCATACTTCAGATGAAATTCTCGTGCAAATTAGATCTTGAATCTTAGACATGATCTCTTGGCCGTTTTGACCGGCTACATCGACACAGAAGTTTGGGCTATATTTGGATGGATTCAGCAGAGAGATTTTAGGTCTTCTAATCATTAAAATCTCTTCTCCCCTAAAATTATTTTTAAATATCTCAATATTTCATCAATTTTTATTTATGACATATTTCAAATTTTAGACAGATTAAAAAATTAAAAAAATTCAAAATCTATCCAAAAGATATTTCTTCTCTCTCTAGGAGATTTTAAAAAAATTACACCACCCTCCATCCATTTCAAATACGCTTGTAGGGCACGTTTGGGAGTCACTCTTGCATGAATTCTAATGATTAACAAAGGTTCATCTCTAACAAATATTCCATGACCACCTAAATTTTAACGTTAAATTTAAATTTTAAAAGAGAGAGAACGTAGAGACATAATGAGCCGATTTCTATGCTTCTCAGAAGCGGGGGAGTGAGATCACGGGGGATTTAATCTCCCACCATGTTAGACATTTGTACTGAAAAAATTTATTTAAAATACAATATAACGGATTTGGGGAGCCTTAATCGTAGGTGCGGCTTTGCCTGACATCTCAAAGACTCAACCCCATCATTCCAACGTCCAATTTCCAGAAGAAACATGAAGGCAAGCAAGTGCAGGGTCCAAAAAAGAGGCTTGTAGAGACGTTATTTTAATTAAATTTGCCAAGGCAACCGGTCTGCAACAAAGTCCGGTCACTCGCGAATGTCCAAACTTCCAGCCACGGCACGCAAACGGCTTTGTTGTCAACGCTACAACAGCTGCTCCGTCCCGGAGGGTTGATTTGCTTCATCTCGACGGTCGATCGGTCCGTCGGCGTCGTCTTCAACCCCATCAACCGGCTACTTCGTATAGAGTTTGATGTCCCTCCACCACGACTCCGTGCGGTGGCTAGCTGTGGCCGTTCTGCGCGTAGACACCGCATGCACTTGAAGTAGAAGGTGGCCGGCACCCTTCCCGCTCACCAGCAGCTTCTGGACGCCGTCACCTGGCTGATGTTATCCATAGGGTGCTAGCTTCATTATGAAATTATATGTTTTACTTACTCAGGTACTCAATATTGTGTTTTATTTCATAAAAGAGTTATCAAAAGTAACATCAGCACTTGAAGCTAATACCCTATAGATAACTAGTGGGTCAAAATTATTATAATTCCATGAAAAAAAACTAAGACAATCCAAATAAATTGAAAATTATTATGATAAATTAATTTAATATTATACCTATGATGAAAGAACAAATGAACATTCATAAATCTACGAAGAATAACAGAATCCTTTCTTGATGGGCCCCTATATATATAGGTGTCATTAGCTGATTAAAAAGATCAACAATCTGAAAATCCACATTTGGAGAAAATTTTGCGGCAATATATGCCAAAGATAACAATTGCATTGGGCAGGTAAGTCATCCCGGATGACTCACCTCCAACTCACCTCGGGTGATTTATTCCACCCTTTTAGTTGGAGTGAAAGAATTTAAGGTTATCCCTAATTGACCCCGATTAAGATAAAAAGAGCCAAACTAAGACTAAGTCATCTCACTCCGGATAACTCACCCTAACCCGACTTACCCTTTTATCAAAGTGACCTTTAAGGAATGCTCGAATATATATGATTTTAATAAATTTTAAAATGTATTGTTAGTTGTGGAGGAATTTAAAGTGTGAATTTTAAGTTAATACTTGTTAGTCAAAATGCACTGTGATTTGGATTTTAAATTTTAACTCAAATTAATTTCATAAGAATTGTTACAAAAACAGTGTGTATATTTCAAAACACATCTTCGTGACCAGGAATTTTGAAATCCACTTTTGAGTCTCCTCATCCTCTTAAAACTTTATGCACGCCAGTTAGATTTTAAATCGCTATGATTTAAAACTATACACTATTCAGTGCATTTTGAAATCACAACTATTTGTATTCCTAAATTATGATATCACTCACGACTAACCCGTCGTAGTGCAGCTAATGGAGACTAATGATCCGCGAGAGTACATGGTGCGTCTTCATTAATTAACACTATTTCTGTATAAATATCGTGATTAATCATTTGGTAGGTGCATGAGTAGCTAGGTCCGAAGAAGACTTTCCAGAGTTCGTGTTAAAAAAAAAAAGAGTGTAGGGTGATGATTAATTCTTGATGTATTGATATGGAACTTCCTCAAGTACCTAACAACAGTTGTCATCTTAGGTTGTAAAAATAATATTTTTACTATTTTCTTAATGCATGTGTGTTCCGCTACAAATATTTGACTTTTAAAATATAAAAATTTTGATATGACACAAATCGTGTCTACCAGCGCATGCGCTAGCTTGTTCAAAGGCATCATTAACACCTAGGGATGACAAAATTAAATCAAACATGACCCGCCAACCCGATATACGCATCCCATTAAAATATAATTAAGGGGTAGGCTGGAGTTGTCTCCAGATGAAGTGAAGCCCTAAACTTTCTCGAATGATTAGCTGCTTAAGACATTAATTTGGTTCGTCACCTTCCCCTATCTAGAGAAGATCGCACGCTCGAACATGATTGTTCTCTCTCTTTAAAAAGTATACTTTGTTGACCCGGAACGTGCACAAGGATTTACCACACATATAAATATACAAATATACATATATATATATATATATATATATATATATATATATATATATATATATATATCCTTATTTATACTCAACAAATTAATTATACGCACCTAATTGTGCCGTTGTCCCTATCTGAATTCTTCAATTGTCATTCCAATACGATTACAATACTTAATTTCGAGAATAGGGTGTGGAATAGACACTTTAATTATGAGATATTACATTTTATATTTTTCAATATATTTCTCGTGGACACATCTTAACATGTTTCCCCGTATGTAGGGTGATTTTGACTCTCACGTGATCAATATTGATAACAATAAATACTTGATGCATAACTTGAAAATACAAATGTACGTAGGATTAACACTAATATTAACGCTATCTATATTTTTAGTTTTTGTCTCTACTCAACGTGACATTTTTAATTATGATATGGTATCGGGATCATCTACACACATTATCCTACACTTGTTACCGTTATAAAATCAAATTTGACATAGATATGTGAAAGAAGACAATAACATGAGTTCATACTTCATAGTGATATTAAGGGACAACTAAATTTAAAAAAAAACCTCATAGATATGTCTTTTTGAAATCTATGTTATTTATACTATATCTCTAAAATTATCTCATATTGATTAAACGACAAAAATTAAAAAACTCATATATATATATATTCTTGAAATCGATGTTATTTATAATTTTCAAAATATACCTGAATATGTCCAAATAACTATTTTTTGTCATAAAAATAGTTGTTATTATATATTTATGGTTCTCGAGCTATCAAACTACAATAATGTTTTAAAATTAAAAATTAAAAAATATGATTAGGTTTGACATTATCTCATCAAGTTAGGATTGCCATGTATCCCCTTGTAAAACTAGCATGAGGATATATTCAACGTTTCAATGCGTAAACTGCACTTGAATTGCGTTAACTGAATTGAAGTCACGGTGAAGGTATGATCACAACTATTGAATGCACTAAAGGTACTGTTGTCAATTGTTGAAACTCACTGGTACGAGTATATATATAGACATAGTTACAAAAATTTCAAAACAAAGTAGGCATAAAAGAGTAGAGTTTATTCTACTAATTAATCAACTTCTTCAGGCTTGAAGCTAAGTAATTGTAGAGGCTGAAAAATGTTTCATTCGCTTCGTAACTCTTCGATACTTAAGTTAGTAATGGGGAATAGAGTAGAAAGAAAACTTAAAAGAGAGATAAGGAGAGAGCCTATAGAATGGAGTCAAAACGTGGAGAGTGTCCGGAGAGGGGAAAAGTGATCGGAGAGATGGAGAGTGTGCGGAAATAGAGGCATGGTCGAGAGAACTAGAGTGGAGAACCTTCGATCTGCCCTCTCTATACCACCTGCCCTTTATGTCATGGAGTCTCTAACGAGGTTATCTCTCTGTGTGTGTTAGTCTACGAGTGTCCTTATGTCCCTGTATGTCTGTTTGGGGACCTATGTGTACCAGCCACAGCAGGGTTATTTATTCCCTGGTTTAGCAAGGGCGTGGTTAGTGGAGGATTGTCCTAATTGATCATGGGCAGTGGCGGAGCTAGAAATATTTGAAAGGGGGGGCAAAAAATAACTAAATATAATAAAAATTATTTATTTTCATTCAAGTAGAAGATATTTTACAAGTGAGTTATCCACGACGGGTCTTCGTATTCTGAAAGCGTTATATTATTACCTCGTTGTCAATACT
Organism: Amorphophallus konjac; assembly: GCA_022559845.1. NCBI lineage: Eukaryota > Viridiplantae > Streptophyta > Magnoliopsida > Alismatales > Araceae > Amorphophallus > Amorphophallus konjac. Next base: position 21,759,239 of record CM040128.1, read on the forward strand.
CTTGAATGCCTCCTTCTCAATATAGTCATAAAATTATCATTCATCCATTGATCACCATAAAAATTACTTCAACTTTAAAATTAGGTACAGTGTTTCCGACGAGTGGGAGCTGACTTTGTATTATATAATCGAGATAATGAATCACAAACATGAACAACTGAGAGGGAGAACCAGGTTAAGCTGCTGAGACATGTAAAATTCTCATGATTGAAAATACACGAAATAATAATTAAAAAGAAAGATAAAATCAAAGTCCTGAATGAAATGTCTTCCCCAGGTAAAATTCTATGGTAAAGCCCTACGATTCTATCAAAAGGCACCAAATAGATAACAAGAGAACTGAGCAAGGGAGAAAACTCACTGTATTGACAGAAAAATTCCTCAGAGTGGAGTGAGGTGTGGGGGGCCGAACGTGCAGATCGGAGAGACCTGCTACAAGCCTGCAAATCAACCCTGTGCAGAGCCCGATAGTCTTTTTTTTATTTATACTCAACTATCAAAAAATAACTCTACATTGTTACAGACAAAGTTTCTCAGTCAGTAGCCGCAATACCTTTTTACGGTTCTACTATGCTGCTTTTATCCTCTTTTGCCTCTTTTAGATTTTTATGTTACAAAAGAAATTCTCCATCATCGATTTCCGGTTAAACAACTAACCAATGAATGTGGGTGATAAATACTCACCATCAATAGATATTTTAACTTAATCGTAAAACCTAAATATCTACCATCGTAGATATCTAATGGGCCCAAAAAACTCAATAGGGGGTGAGGGGCAAATGTAAAGAGAGAGGGATTTACCCAAGTCAAGGGGGGACAATTGTCCCCCCTTGCCCCCTGGCTCCGCCACTGATCATGGGGATCTTTCGTCACTCCCTCGTCTACTCTTGGAGGAAAGACAGCGTCATAGGCATCTCAGCGACGTGGTTGTGATCTTGAGTTCGTCGAGGTAAGTCTCGTAATGTCGACTTCAACATTCGTCCGTTAGCGAGTCTCACGACGCCTGAAAAGTACGAACACAAAAATCTCATCCGTGGACTGATCAGGCCTCGATGGGCTTCAATTGGACCGTCCTTCAGGACCGTATGTCGACTGGAGAGGGCCGCTACGAGTTTGACTACATTGGACCGCAGTGGACCTGACGTACTTTCCCTTCCTCAGTAACTAATAATTTAACTCTTTTATTCTTCGTTGTTTAATTAGTTCGAGTGATATAGTTGTCTGAGTATATATTCAAGAGTCTCCCCAAACCAAGAGTTTTCATATTTGAACAGTCTTTTCTGCATCCATTTCGGATGACATCCTTTGGTTCGAGAAGTAATAGCGGAGACTACGCAATCCGGTTAGAGAGCAAAATTAAGAGAGCTCAATAATCCTCGAACAGTGACACTTGACCTTCCTCGTTGGAGGTGGTCAAGGCCAATTAAGGTTGGTGTTTTCTTCGTGACAGCTTGTTCATCGGCATCTCATCGACAGCTAAGGTACACAAAATCATATATATATATATATATAAGTGACCCCCACCAATTAATTACCATGCATGTACTTCCCATTTAGAAGAGTATAGGCTTCATATGGGTTCAAGTCACGCATGAGACGTGTTAACCCCCGTACAATTTACCATATATATATATATATCCACCTAATACTTCATGTACTCAATTATCTCTTAATTAACCCGCAGCTTCTTGTCGTTGCCTGGCTGTCCATTCTTGAACCGAGACTACTACAGTTCGCTTGGGTAAAATTTATAAGTTGTTTCCGTACGTGGCCCATGTATATGTTTAATCAATATGCACTCCCGTGCATGTTTCGCGGCATTTTCTCTTCCACGTACGTGACCAGGCGCAGAGTTTTGTGAAGAACGGGCAGTACTTTGAAATTTGGACGTAAGGGAGATGTGTTTTTCAATAACGTAAACCAAGTTTTCTTCTGCAACCAGGCACGGCAATTAAAGGGCGGGCACCGCGCTTCTGCCGGTGCCGGTAACTTAAGTTCCGAAAGAAGGCTAGCTGCCCAAGGCTTTTAACACATATCTACTCGAGGGGCGCCACTTCCCTAAAACAAGGGCGACGCCAGGAAGATACTGTCCCGCCGTCTTGTTTGCTCCCTAAGCTAACTGAATCGGTTCAAATCCCCCTCTCTCCCTCGGCCACCAATTCAGATCAGAGGGAGAAGGGAACAAGGTATTCACAAGCGATGCGTATCCCTCGTTTTCAGGCTCCTCATGCACGCCACCTCCCTCCCTTCCGCCACCAAGCAATCATATGAAGGGTTCTTTGTACTATCTTTAACCCATGCAGTACTCCATTTTCGTGTATAAATCCCCCACCCCTATACGCTGCATGCAAACATACAGAACAATTAACGACGAACCAGCAGTACTTACTGCTAGCTAGCAACTCGATCATGGCCTCCTCGAATTCCCTAACGCCGTCGACCTTTCTTCCCTTCTTCCTAGCTGCCTCTCTTCTAATCATCTGTCCGCCCCTCACCCTCGTCCTCGGCTCCACGAGCAGCGCCCCCTCCCCCGTCGCAGGCACCAACAGCACCAGCAAGTCGGCCCTCACCATCGCCCAGTTCCTCCAGGGCCACAACGCGGCGAGGCGGGACGTGGGGGTGCCGCCCCTGCGGTGGGACAAGCTGTTGGCGAAGTACGCCCACGTCTACGCGAACCAGCGGCGCCACGACTGCCAGCTGGTGCACTCGCCGGGGTACGCCTTCGGGGAGAACATCTTCTGGGGGATGGGGCGGCGGTGGCGCGTGGATGACATCGTGGCCGCCTGGGTGGGGGAGAAGCGGTGGTACCACTACGGCAGCAACTCCTGCTCCGGCGACGACTGCTCCCACTACACGCAGGTGGTGTGGCGCACCACCGAGCGCGTCGGCTGCGCCAGGATCGTCTGCGACACCGGCGACACCTTTGTGGCCTGCGAGTACCACCCTCCCGGGAACTACGTCGGCGCCCGGCCTTATTAATTAGTTCTTTCACATCCACATGTATCTTCTCATTTCTTTGTCGTTTCGCTACCATTACTTATTATTATCATTGTTATTGCAATTGGGATGCCATATTATTCCTACGCATGGTGCCATCGTCACCTGCTAAATAAAAGCATTTGTACAAGGTTATACAACAATAATATCACCGTTCGTTCGTCTCTTTCATCAGCATTAAGTGTATCCTCCTCATGATCAGCAGCGGACTAGGGATCGAGCACTTCTCACTTCACGAAAAGTACTGTGGCTACATATATATATATATATATATATTCCCAACATTAATCACAGATTAATAGCTAAAATGATGCATGAACGTACACACATAAATATGGAAATATGTACATGTGAATAGAAGAGAGTGTGCACAGTCAATAGCACAAAATGTCATAAGCAACAACGAATGAGCCTCTGATCGTGATGCATGGTCAGAATTAAACATGGCTCTTTCAATTATCGGTCTTTTAGAAAAGACATCGATCTTGTTGAATCCACAAAATCATAATGTTGAGATATAAGGGACCATGAGTCATAAGCACGAGGTCATAAACACATGAACCACAATATATTTAACTAATACGGGACTATTGCCCAGAAAAATTATGTCCAAACATCAACACTCTCTCTCAGGGTCAAGATGGGCCGTGGACTCAATTAAGTGGAGATGACAATATATGGAGTTGGGTCCATGACTCGCTTTGATACCATGTTGAATCCACAAAATCACGGTGTTGAGATACAAAGAGTCAGGAGTCATAAGCACATAAACCACAACATATTTACCCAATACGAAATTACTGCCCAGAGGAACTATGCCCAAACACCAACAGATCTATGGTGATCTTGTATGTACTCAGCCACGAATTGACGGATATGGGATACACACTCATATTAGAAATGTTGCTGCAGTGCCCTTTTACGCGGAATTTTTGTCCCATTAACAAGGCGCATGTTTCATCATTAATTGATTAGTCGGATGATAATATTGTTTAGTGATGTGTTTGATACATTCTTCTAATTAGAGGATCAGAGGGTACTTCTAATTCGGAGGAGAGTGGAGTAGGCCATTATTATATATATGTCGCCCGTAGCCCAAACAAACTGTTTAGCCCAAGTAACTCTCCCACGACGTAGCGTGCTGACTTTGAGCAAACGCACACATACTTCGGCCAAAGACGGGCCGGTAAGGGGACGATAGAATCGGCACCGCAGTTAAATGAGAGTCCAATATTTCATTGCGATGCAAAGTCACTTCATCGTCGTACTCCAACAATTACGACAAAATCGTGAAAGAAAGGGGGGTGTCACAAGCAAATCCCACGCCCGCAACGTTTGACTTCGTCCGGATTCAATTCTTTGAATTCACTTCTCCCACTTTACATAAAAACGTTAACTGTGTTTGCATCTCGAGTTCACGTTAATTAGGAGGTTTGAATTTGATTCTATGTGTAATAATCATTACATCTATGTTGCTCAAAATGTGCATATATCATCTCAATTTTCATTCACGAGATCTTATTATATATATATATTAGTATATTATATCTCAACTTTCCAGAAAGAAAAATAAATTCAATCCTATGCACACAGATCCTATTTCCCTATGTTAGGTGACTTTGGAATAAAATAATAATAAAATAACAGAGTTCAAAATGCGAGAATGAACTTCAAAATGGAAGTAAAAACGAATTTTAAAAAGTTTAACATAATTAGTAAAGTAATGAAATATCATAGTCAAGAGAGCGTAGATAGGTACGTATCATTGAATATTCTAAACAGAAATATAAAAATTACAGTATACATAAATATAGTAAACTTTAAAAGACAGATGAAAAGGTAAGAGATTTTCACAACAATGAATTTTGCATGTGTACTCTTGATTTATATGAATTATCAAAAGTATTCTTAAATACATCTAAATAGTTGCATTCATAATATTCTTCCGATAGTCATTAACTTTGAAGAAATAATTTTATATAAAAATTGACAAAGCTATTAATAGATGTAAACACTTAAAATTTCTCTTTGGAATAGGGTTTGTCGACCTATTTGTACCATATGTACCATACTTTTATTGGTATGGTATGATACGATATCGTATCATACTATACAAGTGTGTGTCATGAAAAAATATTACTGTATAAATATTTATTATAATATAATATAATAAAAAGTTATGTGTAATATAGTTGATTAGAGTGTTTGTGATTTGAGCACGACGTCGAAGGTTTAAATATTATTTCTCTAATAATTTTTTGACTTTAATTTAAATTTATAAAAAATAATGATTAAAAAAAGAAAAATCTACGAGTTCTAATCTCACTTCTCATGTTTTTTGACTTCATTTTAAATTTATAAAGAATAATTATGGTTTTTTTATTTCAATTTAAATTTATAAAGAATAATGAAAAAAAGAAAAGGGTTCAAAACTTCAAATCTCATTTTTCTCATGATTTTTTTGACCTAAATTCAAATTTATAAAAAATAATTAAAAAAGCCTGCATGTTCGAATCTCAATTCTCTCGTAATTTTTTTGACTTCAATTTAAATTTATAAAGTATAATGATATTTTTTTAGTTCAATTTAAATTTATAAAGATTAAAAAAAGAAAAAAGAAAAGTGTTCGAATCTCACTTCTCTTATGATTTTATGACATTAATTTAAATTTATAAAAATAATAAAAAATAAAAACTTACACCTTGTAGGTACTGAACTCAAAATCTTACATTTCAAAAAAACACTTCAAACTAAATGACATGTGAAGATACATTTGATATAAATTTAAATATATAATATTTTAAAAAATATCATTAGTATATTGATTACGTGTCACACATCAATTATACTGATCTCTAGTTGGTATGATCTGGTACGTGCGATGCGTCACGTATCGGATCAATACGTCAAATCTTAAGTGTTAGATCACGTGATCTCATCAAACTTCTCTAATATTTAACTTAAAATTAAATTCATCAGTTTAATATTTAAACTCACTCAAGTTAACAGTGAAGATACAATTGTAATTATTTAGATTATTTGGGGGTATATTAAAAAATTAATATAAATATGATATAATAAAAAAATAAATATTATATATATAAGCATGAAGATAAATATGATATAATGAAAAAAAATAAATGTTATATATATATAAGCGTACAGATAAATGTACGAAAGGATACTAATGGACAAAGTTTTGACGTACTGGTTGATACGTGACATATCGCACGTACTAAATCATACCAACTGGAGATTGATATAGTCGATCCGGAGATTGATATAGTCGATACGTGATACATAACTGATACGCCACTAATATTCTTTTAAATATTATATATTTTATCTTAAGTCAAATGTGTGTGATTTGGTTCGGAGTATTTCTTTCGAAACTTGTAGGGCGTGAATTTTTCTTCTTTTTTATTATTTTTTTATAAATTGAAATCTAAACTCATGATATAAGTGAGATTAATACTCTCGGCCTCGTGCTTAAATCACAAGCACTCTAACCAACTATACTACATATAATTTTTTATTATAATAAATATTTATAAAATAATATTTCTTTCTTAACACATATAATACCGTATCATACCGATAAAAGTCTAACACACATAATACGAGCGGGTCAACAAATTTTGCTAATGCATATCCTTCTCAATGGATAAAGATGAGAACATAAATCAATGTTCTATCTTACACATATTTGGTGAGATTTGAGACTCCTCAGGGTCCCTCTAACTATAGGACAAATGCTAGATAGAGTGGAGCCCAGGGTTTATCAACTCGTTTGTGTCAGCCGTACCGGTCTTTCACTGGTATGATATGGTACAGATTGGTACCGTTACATATCGAGATAAAAAAATACATTATCTATATATGTTACAGAATAAAATTTCTTAAATATTCTTTTATCTTAGTTGGTTAGTTGATACGCAATTTAAGTGGGCATCATCGGTTCGAATCCCACATCTGGTTCAAACACGAGATCCTTAATCAATTGACCTACAAAAGAGATTTATTATAAAAAATAATTAATATTTAAAACAATATATGTAATGTACCGGTTATATACGATGTATCGATCGTATCGGTCACTAGCCGGTACGATTCAGTACTGATTTGTCAAACTTGGGTGGGCGCCATCATGTAATAGATTTTTGAGAAAATTATTTTCATATTTTTTTAAAAAAATTTAAAATTATTTTTATATCCTTACATTCATCATTTTATTATAAAATTTTTAAAAAATAGTCGTTGTGTTATTCGGCACAGGTATAGAGATAATTTTTATTTTAAGGAGTTTGAATGATCTGAGCACTTTTTAAAAATAAATTAAGAGTATTGCAGTAAATATGATACGTATAAGAGTATAAAAATAATTTCATAAGAATTCAAGATTACAATGATAATTCCCTAGATTTTAGGGCGAAGCTTCTCCGCTGCGCTTCTGATTTTCTTGGGGACGGCTTGGTTTGGACTTTGGAGCCAGAGGAATCAGAACCCTAGAGCGATGGCTGTGAGCTCGGCAGCTGCCGCTGCGACCTCCTGCAGTCTGGTTTGCTCGGTCTCTATCAAGCCTTCCATTCTCTCCGCCATGGGATCATCGAGACACCCCTTGCTCCGCGGCCATGTAGCCCGTCACCGGAGGCTCTGCACGTTTCCCCGCCGCCGAGTAATTCCAGTGGTAATTGCTTGTCCTACCTCCGACTTTTTCTTCACGGGGCTCTGCGAGCTCTTGGCATTCTCCTTGCTTGTAGATAGTTATCTTCGTTCGCCGTTCTGTTGCCGTCTGTTTATTTTCTTTTACAATATGTACAAGAAATTTTGGATACTTAGATTCTTTTGGTTATTTGCAATCTGCAATTTCTTGTGGATATGAATTGTACGTTGTGTTTATTTCATACTTTGCACATACATTTTGCTTTGATCGTGTGAAGATGATGTTTGTTAGAACAGCGATGGGCACTGGTATTGTAGGGTTGAAATCTGGTAGATGACTTCTCGTATATCTTTAGTGTTATTTTGACGTTGCATGTTGGCAATTCCTTTGTTCAGTGTGTATAGTTTTTTCCTCTTTGGGGTTCATGTGAAGATGGAAAGAAACCATTCCATTTTTGGTCTAATTCTGAGTATTGAGTGGAAGCAGTTGAAAAATGAAGAAAGAACTACCTGAGTGGTTTTAGTGTGCACCTTGGTTTATTTGGACCTCTGTCTCTGGAATGGCTGAAGTTCCTCATCATTCAAAAAGGGGACCTTTTTGTGGACTCGATCAGTAGATATATTGTGAAGGTTTATCAACATGGAGAATGAGTGAAACTCCTGGTTTCCTAGCTTGTCAGGAGAATTTTATGTAATCTTGAAACTGAGTGTGGTGACCATGAGATGAAGTGTTTCATCGAACATGGTAAATGCCGTAAAACTTGTACACAAAACACAGATCCTTTTAGGTCATGTGTACTGTCCATGTTCTATGGGCTTTCCTGGTAGCCATTTTCTTTCTGTGCACCATTGTTAACTCTCTGTTAGTTAACTAGCTGATATTCAGAATATCCGCAATGCCCCTCATTGTGCTATTTATGATGTATGAGATGCGACACTTGTTGCTTGTCTGTGAGAATTTACGTCATCTGCTTTTATGCGGTTATTCTGGGGGCGCGGCCAGCCATCCCTATCTCTGCAGCTGGGGGCATGGCGCCTCCTGCTGCCAACGCTTTCGGCGCTGGCCGTGCGGCCGGTGCGAGCAGCCTTGCGTGGCCGGCAGCGGCTGCGCTTGCCTCCCCTCCTTCGGCCGACGGTCCTTCCTTTGCCCATATCCTCCTCCAGTCCATCTCACTGCCAACTCTTTCCCTGTCCGTCCACCCACCTGCCCTCACCGATTCCAGGGAACCTGCCGCCTTCTTCTCCCTTGACGAAGTGCGGGAATCCTGCAAGCCTCTCCACTTCGCCACCATCGCCAGAACTCCGCGCGGCCGTCCTCCGTTTCAGGAGATTCGGCGACACGTGGCCCAACGGTTCCCCTTCAAGGAGGATTTCATCCTCAGTGCCCTTGATGGACGGCACTAACTTCTCCGGTTCCAGAACTTGGAAGATTACCTCCAGGTGCTCCTCCGTGAGTCTCTGTTTGTGCAAGGCCGCCTGTTCAAATTTTTCCAGTGGTCGTTGGATTTCTGCCCGGATGCCGACTCCCTAGTCGCTCCGGTTTGGTTGGAACTTCCGGGCCTTCTTGCAAACTTCTACAACGACGCGCTCATCCGCTCAATTGCTAGGTCCATTGGCACCGTTCTGAAGGTCGATCGGAGCACCGCCTGCTTGCTGCGGACCCATGCCACCCGCGTCTGCGTTCTGCTCGACGTCTCTCATTCCCTCCCACCTTGTGTCTGGGTTGGCATCGGGGGTGGAGGGAAGTGGCAGACGGTCGTGTATCCTGACCCGCCTTCCTTCTGTTCTTCATGCAAGCACCTTGGCCACCCTGCCACCAATTGCAAAGTGCGCTCTGGTGGTCCTCCTCGCCAACCCTCTGTTCCTACGGCCACGTCAGGCCCCTCCCGGGCCACTCGTGTCAAGGCTCTTGCCCCTCCTGTTGGGGGATGTTTTCTTGTGCTCGACCTAAGTGCAGGGGGATCCCCCGATCCGCCATCTGTTCGTGTTTTTTCTGCTGGGCGTCGCAAGTGCAAGATCTTGATGAGCATGCTGGTGATCCTATGTTTGCGCATCGCCTTGGTGCCTCGCAGGTTGCTGTCCCTGCTGTGGCCCTTGGCGCCTCACAGCAGCCCTCGTCGTCCTCTCTGCTTTCCTTGGTGCCCTCTTCCGGGGTGCTTGGCTCGCCAGGGGTTGACCGCTGTCCACCACCGGTCGAGCCTGCCTCCCAAGGGGTCCACCCCGGCCTCCCTCCCTCTCCTGCTGGGCCTCCTCGGATCTCCTTTGGTGTTGCCCTCCCTGCTGTCGGCGGGGAGCGGGTGGCCGAGCCCCTCCCTGCTGGCCCCCTCCGCTCTGGGGGGCTGGTCCCCTCCGCACTGTCTTCCTGTGTTGTTTCTGGCTCTGGTGCAGCTGCAGTGCCAGGCTCCCCTGCTCATTGTGCTGCTCCCAGCTCCGTCGGTCTGCCTGCCTGTGCAGGTCTCGGGCCTTCCGCGGTGCTTGCTGATGCTGTTGCACCTCCGGGCTGCTCTCCCCCAGGCTCTGCTGGATGGCCAGGCACCTCCTCCGGCCTGCTCTCCATCGGTCTGCCCGCTGCCTCCCTTGCCGGCCTTCCTGCTTCATCCCCCGCTGCTTCCTCCTTCATCTCCCTGCCCGGTTGGGAGGCCTGTGTGTGTTGATGCTGCGGCTCCTCCGGGATCGATGGTGCCTGCTTTGGTGTCCCGTGCTGGTTCTGATGGGTTGCCCGTTGGCTCTGTGGTGGCAGTGGAGCCTGGTTGCCCGACCCCCCCTCGGTGGGACCATCCTGCCATGCCGTTGCCTGCGGTTCTGCCTCGTGCCTCTGCACAGGTCGCCGCTGCGAGCGGCCCCTCGCCCGTGCCTACTCCCACCGTCCATGCTGTTCCCCTCCATCCCGTTGACTTTGGCTCTTTGCCCTTGCTCGTGTCCCACGAGCTTTCTGCTGTGGAATTGCTCCCCGGGTACGCCCCCTCCTCCGATATCACAGCGGCTGTTGGCCTCTCCCCTGCGGAACTTGGCGCCTCTCAGCTGCTTGGTGCTAGTAGCCTCACAGCCCCGGCCCCAACTGCCTCTACGATGGTCCCGGTCTGCTCCCCTGCGCGTGTGCCGTCCCCCGCGTCCTCGCCGCCCTCCCTGGCTCAGTGTTCTGCCTTGGAGGAGCCTGCTGGTGTCGACGTTGGTGGCTTAGCTTCCCCACCCTCTGCTGCAGCCTCCTGGCCTTGAGCTGGTTCGCTTGGAGCTGCCCCTCCTGCTGGTGGCACTGCAGCGGCGGTGGCGCCCGGCTGTTCAGCCCCCCCTCGGGGCCTTTGCCCTCCTGGTTCATTGGCGTTCTCTGGTGTGCCCGGAGCTGTGACTGTTCGCAAGCCCTCTTTGGTCGTGCTAGCAGCGGCTCGTCGTCCCTCCGAGCAAGCTCTGCTTCGACCTTGCCTTCAGCTCCTGGTGGGGATGTTGGCTCCGCCTTTCCTCGTTGCCGAGGTTTCTGTTCCCCGCTCGGTGTCTCGTCGGAAGGTCCGCGTGCCTTTGCCGCACCCTACTTTTGTTGCTTCCCCAAGCCTGGCGGGTCGCCCGGCGTGCCCCGCGAGCGTCGATTGCATCTATGCCCCACCTTCGGTCGAGCTGGAGTCCCACCACGTCATCCTGACCCTACGCGCCGACCGCAGAGGAGCGGATCCTCCTCCTCCTACTGCTGTTGGGCCCCCGCGATCCATCCCTGTTGTTGCTTCCTTCCAACTTGCCCTTGATGATCCCGTTGGGGTGTAGGGCACCATGCTCGTCAGCCAAGCTGACGATCTTCATGGTCTGGTTGATGAGCCGCACGTGGAGTTCGATGACTTTGGCTTCCAGCCTGCCCGCCGGAGCAATCGTAGGAATCGCCGGCGGCCTAACCGCTTCAGCGATTTCAGGAGTCCCCGTCATTAGCTGGTTGTATCGACATGTTGGCCTCTTTCGTTTCTTTTGGTTTTTGGGCCCTCGGGCTATTTGTTGTTCTCCACCCCCTGTTTGGGTGCCGTCCCTACCCCTGTACTCCTCTATGTTCTTACTGCTTTCATTAATGGAAAATCGCTTGCCTGGTGACCGGGGTGGCACGTCATGTCCCTTCCGCAATGAAGGGATGAACGGATTCCCTCGTTTCCCACCTTGCAAGTATTACCTTTCAGTTAAAAAAAAAACTTCTTCCGTAAATTTTTTGAAGCATGGGATGAATCTCTTATTCTTGTCGGATCGTGAGGCTATCACCCTTTCTGATATAACGTAGGGAAGGAATTCCAACGGTAGAGAACGTCTGGCCATAAACACAGTGAACATCACAGTATGCAGAAATGGGAGCTTCGTTTCTTTATATATTTATCTTTAGTCTTCACAATTGCAGGATCCGTCCATATTACATGAGTGTATATCTGTGGCATATTATGAGCACAACCACTCAAAATCTTGACAAACTTGCATGTCCTGGTTGACAACTTTCCTTGTTCACACACCATATGTGGCTTGGTGGGTTTCTTATAGTTGGAGGTGCTGCACATGCAGCCATTTTTGGTAAGAGACTATACAGAATGGCATGATTTACGAAATTTGATTGAATGATCGAGATGACTTATTAACATTGAAGTGTTAACATCTCACTTTCTTAGTCTCTTAAAGGATATGGATGATAGATATCTTAGATTCTACATTGGGTCTGAAATAGCCGCTGATAAGTCAAAATCCAAAAAAGGACCTATTATTTTAGCAGTTTTTATTATATAGTTTTTCTAGCCGTTAAGTTATTTGTTGTTGGGTATCAATTTTTGTCTCACTCTGGGACATGGGAACATTTGAGGTTACAGTTGTTTGAAACCCCTATAGAAGAGCTTCCTTTGCTGGGTTGTAATGCTTTGTGATCGGTGTTCTTAGATGCGACAGCATTCTAACCTAGGCTATTTCATGTGGGACATTATTCTAACTATATTTACTACAATTTACAACAAAAGCTATTGATTGTTACTAATTATGTTACATATTTGAAATAATAAATAGGCTGTTTCCGACGGGGGTTACCATTGTCTTTGCACCTTTTAGGAGATGGACATTCAACATACAATCACTTACAACAAGATGTGACCACTTTCATGATTATAGTTTATAATTGTGTGTTACATGCTTTGCCTTTGCCAATCCATGTACAGTTAACATTTAAGACAGCTATTGTAAATATGAATATATTTGGTTCGTACTGAAATAGAAAAAGAAAATGGATGACTGAACCTGATTGTTACTAGGTAGAGTACCTGTCACCCTACCCTGCCTGTTGCATGTATACATCAATATGGACAACTTTTCAAATTGGACAGGTAATCATATGTGCTCAAAATTTGTGGATTATAAAACAGATGGAGAAAAATCTGTTTACACCCAAAACCTGAACTGAAACCACCAGCATTTTTCATCAGTTTTCGTTTGTTCAGTGTGTATAGTTTTTCCCTCTTTGGGGTTCATGTGAAGATCGAAAGAAACCATTCCATTTTTGGTCTAATTCTGAGTATTGAGTGGAAGCAGTTGAAAAATGAAGAAAGAACTACCTGAGTGGTTTTAGTGCGCACCTTGGTTTATTTGGACCTCTGTCTCTGGAATGGCTGAAGTGACCCATCATTCAAAAAGGGGACCTTTTTGTGTACTCGATCAGTAGATATATTGTGAAGGTTTATCAACATGGAGAATGAGTGAAACTCCTGGTTTCCAAGCTTGTCAGGAGAATTTTATGTAATCTTGAAACTGAGTGTGGTGACCATGAGATGAAGTGTTTCATCGAACATGGTAAATGCCGTAAAACTTGTACACAAAACACAGATCCTTTTAGGTCATGTGCACTGTCCATGTTCTACGGGCTTTCCTGGTAGCCATTTTCTTTCTGTGCACCATTGTTAACTCTCTGTTAGTTAACTAGCTGATATTCAGAATATCCGCAATGCCCCTCATTGTGCTATTTATGATGTATGAGATGCGACACTTGTTGCTTGTCTGTGAGAATTTACATCATCTGCTTTTATGCGGTTATGCAACTGCTGATTCAACAAATTAGCATCCTATGTGGCTGTGAGCATGTGCCTTAAGTACTTGTACTCAGGTATCTGAGAGGCTTGATGGGAACGGCTAACTTAAACTGGTCCGGCTACGTGACTAAGCGAGTCAGAAATACACTACAATAGATCGACAAATAATCCATCACTCACACCAACTCCAAGGGAAGCAATACGTAAAAATAACAGATACTATGCTCTAGGAAGCTGTCCCTCGCAGCGAGAAACGTCGGACCAAACAGTAGGTAATAGTACCACGGTCTAGGGTACCAATCTCACTTGCAACGGACTCAAAAATGACAGTCTCAGGTGGAACGCTCACAAGTACACAGTTCGGCAGAAAATAGTAAACAAGCTAGACTAACCTAATGCTCCCAATGGCGGCAGTAATAACACAGATGCTAAATAAGCAAATTGAGCGAGCGAGTTTCCAACGCTAACCGACTCGCTGAATAGCGAGACACGCTGCCGAGGACGATGGGGTCTCTGACTCCCGTATCAGTGGGCTGCTGCTGTGGCGAAGGGTTATGCGGGGCTCCTGGGCAGTCAACTGGCGGGGCTGTTAAGAGCGATTGCGGGCACGTGGGGAAAGGCCATGGGGCGGCGTTGGTCAGCCCCAGACGGGGCCTGGGCAGCAGGAGATAGTGAAGCGCAGGGCTCCGGCAGCCTCCTGTGATGCACCGGGAAGGCCCACAGTTGGTGCGGGGGCAGGGGGGGTCGCCGGTGAGAGTGACCGTGCGTGCAGAAGGCTGCAGCCTGGCTGCGGGTGGCGTCGGCGTCGGCTGTTGCTATTACCATCGGCAGGGGCAGGTGGGCGCTGCGAATCTGTGCAGCTGGTGACAAGCTCCCTCCAGTGCCGCTGTGGACGGCGGGGATGGAGATGGCGGGCGGAGGTGGATGCAGGCTGGACTGGGCAGTAGGGGGCCTGGTTCGCAGGTTGCAGCAGAACGGGAGAAGTAAACAGAAGAAGAGGAGGGGAAAAGGTGTCAAAGGTGAGGTGGTGGCGTGTGGGGCAGAGGATGCAGTTGGGGTTTCGGAATAGGGAAAGAAAAGGCAGAAGAAAAGGAGGGGGGAAAGGGGCCTGCTGTGATCGTACCTGAGAAGAGAGGGGAAGAGGGGAAAAGGAGGATGGGGACAAGGGCTTCACACCTAGGGCTTCACACCCGATAGAGAAGAAAACTGGCGGCTTCGTCAAAATTCTCATGTAACATGTTCATTACCTCCAAAACTGAGATTACATCATTACTTATAGAGGGTGGAACGCTTATGGTCCGTCTCTCAAATCCTATGACCAAAACACCCTAGGACCTAAAATAGCACAAAAATCCCACCCAAAAAAATATAGAGAAAATAAAAAAGGCTCTAATGGGCCACTAATGGGCCTTTCAACTACTCAAATGACTAACTAATCAATAAAAAGTACATCAGTCCACTAATGGATGATAATCAAGCCAAAGAGATGCCGGGGTCGCTGCTGGAGGCCTTCGTCGGCACTAAACGTGGGTCGGGTCGAATCGGATCCACGCTCGGGTGTCCTCACCAAGGCTGATTCTTCCTCTATACAGAATTCCTTGTTATAGGATGTAACATAGTTGATATTCATGTTTGTATTACTCCATAATGTGTAAATCTTTGCAAGTGAAGTTGTAGGTGGCTTCATTGTCTCGAAGCAAGATAACTGGTCAAATTCATTTCTTTTTGCTTCAATGAAATCATGATGTCTGTATGTCAGGCTATAAATGGACTCTAGATTCTGGGACTTCCAGAGTTCTTTTCTTTTTATGTGCCAATGCTTATGAATGAGAAAATGCAACAGTTCATGAATTTGCATTTTAAGCCTCCAATCTAGAAGTTTACTATAGATTCTATGAATTTCGTTTTTCCATGAAAAATGTTCGTTCTCTGCTCAGGACATGGAAAATGAGCACATATTAAATGTTCATATTTGGAATCTACATATATATGCTTCTCTTTAGTTTTCTTTATATTGGTTTTCATTACCATCAATGATTCATCCGGTAAAGTATTTGCATGATGTAACAGTTTGCCAACCTTTTCTACAGGTGGAAGCAAAGAAGCAGACATTTTCTTCATTTGATGAACTGCTGGAAAAGTCTGATAAGCCCATATTGGTTGACTTTTATGCGACTTGGTGAGTCAGTAATTCTGATTGCAAATATAGTTTGGTTTTTGTATTTGTAAGTAAAAGAAAAATGACTCCTATGGATATAGTGTCAATTGAAATGTAAAGGCTATCTTTCAATACTTTTTTTTTGTAGATAAATTATTCTTTCTTAGTTTCCTCTTTTGTATGGTTCTGTTAGTGCGATCTAATCTCTACAAGATGGGAGTTTTTGTCTCTATTGGAGTGACAGCCTAAGCTCCACAGCATGGAGTAACACTAGGATTAGGTTATTTGTTTTCACATATGATGAGCAACACCTGTATTACATTCTAATAACTACATTCTTAGTATGCTTATCCGCCTGACTTGGGCAGTTCTGTCCAAATGGCCACAAAGTGATGAAATGATGATTGATAAATTCCACTGTGTTCTAAAAGGATCTTGCGTATGAGCTCTTTCCAGTGATTCTTTGTTATAATTGCCTCAACTTTAACATTTAAATTCCACTGTTAGCCAAAAGGATCTTGCTGATGCGCTGTTTTTGTTGTTTTTGTGTTATGGCATGCCCCATCTTTAACATTTTGCAATAGGTTGCCTCTCCTTTGTCACATGAGAATAACAATATGCAGTCCAAAGAATGGGTAAAAGGGCATTTTAATGTGAGATAAGTTTCAATTCAAAATTAAGGATCCAGGAGTAATTTTCTTAGTTTATTCATGTGAGCTTGAAGTTGGGACCTTATGAGTCATCAAGTCTCGAGGGGGTATTTTGTTCCTAACTTGTGGTTTATCATTTTGCAGGTGTGGTCCTTGCCAATACATGGTACCTGTTCTTCAGCAAGTGAGTGATACGTTGAATGATAAAATACAAATTGTGAAAATAGACACCGAGAAGTACCCAAATATTGCAAATCGTTACAGCATAGAGGCACTGCCCACATTCATCATCTTTAGAGATGGGAAGCCCTGCGACCGTTTTGTAAGTAAAGATAAATGGTTCCCCTGTCTTCAGAGTTTCCATAAGCCCCCCACTGCCCCTTCTTTTACACACACACACACACACACACAAATAACCCCCTCTCCCTCGACCTGTTACAAGTGTCAATGTTAGCTTTTTCTTTTGCCCTCTTATGGTAGCACTGTGTTTTACTTTTGCCTTCATTAGCCTTGCCCTATGCATTCTTGAGATATTGGTCAAATCAATAACAAATCTTACAAATCTGAAGGTGGATTGTTTCCAACATTTCCACCCAACGAAAGAATATCAATAATTCACCTTTTTCTATCCTCATATTTATCCAAGTTTCTTTTGTTGCATACCCTTTTACTAGTGACCTCTCTTTTTTTACATATTCGTCAGGAAGGTGCACTGCCTGCAAATCAGTTGATTGAACGCATTGAAAATGCACTAAAAGTCGCACAATAGCGTCAACAGGAGCTTCATCTGCAGGTACGGCTTCCCACTCATTCACTTTGTCAAACCTGCTGCTTTTGCATGTCCAACAAAACTTTTTCCCTCGGAGTGATTAACAGCAGCTTTGCTCTTCTTTTGCCATTCCCTTGATCTGATTATTTCTTGGTGGGCAGGTCAAGGGGGAACTGTTGGTAAGCAAGGTGGAAATGTCAAACCAGACAACCGTAGTGATTAGTGGCTCTGATTCACGACATTTCTTATGGCAGTTAAACAAGAACCTTGTGGCTTATATTTGTGTTCTGCACGCCAGGTCTCTAAGATTCAGTTATTCTTGATATCGTTGTATACAAAATGTCAATGATCAATGGTGATGCATCTTCAGCTTTCCGTTTCACTATTTACGTGTAATCCATGACCCTTAGGGAAGAAACTGCAATATTACTATAGTTCTGGGTATGATGTATCTTTGGATGCCAATCTCATAGGCAGAGTTGCTGCTTCATACCTAGCTATCTGCAGGTACATGGTCGCTTATTATTTATATCCTTTTGGGCTGATCAGATAATGAAGATCCTGCATATGGAGGCAACCACTTCAGGCTTCCAAAGGAGCGGCAAAACGGGGGCATCTGCATCTGGACTACCATCCGGAATGGCAGGTTGATTGACCAACCTCTGCTCTTTATCCGTTCTGGATTCGTAGTTAGTATTTATAGTTGCTTAATAGCAGCGGGACAAAAGCCTTTTTTCCGTAGTCGCCTACTTGACTGCTTGCTTTAAAGGCGGTGGATGCCACCTGCTTCCCCAAAAGCCAAAACCCGAATGATCTTAGTGGAATAACTTCTTTAATGGGCTGCTACAATTCGTTCATGGTTTTGTAGTCATCCGATAGATTATTCGATAAAAGGAACATTAACCTGTGAAGAGAATGTTTGATGCAACTTTTTGTTAGTCTAGTTATTTTTGGGAAAAGGTATAAATCATTGAAGTCACTTGTTTGATTTCTTTTTAAATTTTTCAGGCAAAAACATTTAAAGTAGCTCTTCAGAGAAATTAGTTGGATGTTATCTATCCATTGTTTCTTCAGGCTTAAGTGGGGTGTAAGCCAACATGTATGCTTGACCAACGATTTGTGAATATGTTCGATAAAAGCTTGACTCCGCTCATTCTACTAAGAAAACAAGCCAAGTTTGGACGATTTTAGGCTCAATTAATAAACAAGTTGGGCTTGGATATAGACATACTCAGCTTGTTTTATGTTTATGAACAAGTTTTGATTAAAAGCTGATTGTATTTTTCTAATAATATGGTCATGATCATTTAATAGTGTATCTATAATTCACCTATATTCTAGCTAATAATATAATTAGTAGATAAATATAAGAGGCAACTCATTTTATTCTTTGTTATTCATTTAGTAGTTCAAATAAATTGATAAACATTAAATAATTTAGGATTATGTAATATTCAAAGAGTTTGAACTAAGGTCAATTCAGCTCGATTATTAAAGGTACTGAATTCTATATTCGACTCGTTTACTGTTCAAATAGTTCATATTCAAAAAGAATTCAACTCAATAATCAACAAATTAGGTTTCAACAACATGGTATTCAAGTCGGCTCGGTTCGCTTGTAGCCTTATCTGCAAGCAGTAGTCAAATCCCAGTTTTAAGTGAAAATTTGCCGAAGGTATCTTTGATGCTCATAAATGCTGGTTGTGTTTTTGTCAGTCATATCATAGGAGGTTCCGTGAATGTTTGAACCAGAATTCGTGTCAATTTTGTCAGCTTTTTTTTCACTTGAAATCATATATGTCAGATGTCAACTCTCGAGTTTTCATTAAGGGAACTGTGAGAGACATTCATAAGTACATCTGCTCAGGTCTTCGGTGGTCTTCACATATGAATTGTTTGGTACTGGCGACAAGTGAAACCAGCTAGAATGTTACAGATTAATGTTCTAAATGTTCTCTTCAAAGTGTATCACGTCCGCTCACTTCTCACATATTGATGGCTTTCTGTTGGGTTTTCTGCATCTAGGTGTGAGCATTTCCCTTTTTGATTTTAGGCTTCATAATTACGCACTTGGGGTCTTCTCCATCCTGCATACACTGGACTTGCTGTGTTCTGAAGGTGTAACCCATCAGTCTTTCTGATATCCTGTTATGTGTGGAAATCCAATCAGGTTTTAGACTTTTGAGACTGTTGTTTCATCCATGGATGTAGGAAGGTTTGCGTCTCTCTCTCCCTCTCTCTCTCTCTCTCCTTCTTTCTATCATCGGTTCTTTGATGAGTGATCCGTCGTCTTCAACCGGTGAGAGCGAGCCCATTGTTTTACAACAGCTTCGACTATAGTACATGGGATTGGAATTCGTTAAATTTATGTGATCAAACATCATCATCCTTTCACCCACATTGTTCCCTGAGAAATATCTTTCTGCACGTAAGAGCATAATGTTGGTCGGATTGGGTAGAGTGGCATGCCAAAGAGAGACGTAAAATGTCAATATTTTGGATGATAGAAGACTCTTGTTAAAGAAATAGGAGGTCTTATGTTCGATCACTTTGGGAGGGTTTTACTTGGTCACTCGCTCAATTCTTGAGAGGTGCGTGGCTCGAAATTTTTTGATTAGTCAAGTTCTTCGTCACCAAAAAATATATATATTTTGCTTCCTGTGCTTGATTAATAAAGATGTGCTACATTCGTCACTTATAATCTAATGCTGGACTATGATACGTCTGAGTAGTCAGACATGATCTTTTCAGTGTAGATGATCACATCGAGAGGGGAACTTAATTTGGTATATATTGGTCGACTAACAGAATATGCAGTTCTTTTACGTTGATGATGCGCCATGTTCAACTGATAAAAGGATGTCGCAACGTTCATTATCTATCATCCTATTGATAAGAGCTCATGATCTCCGCCTTATTAACCAAATGCAATACCTCACGACCTAAAAGATCTTGTTTCCGTTGATGGATGGGTTCGAACCTTTCACATGTCAGTGGCAGTGGAGGGCCCAGATGGGTCCATCAGTCACCACGTGAAAACCATACAACCTTTGGATGTGTGGACGTAGAGAAGGCTCATTACACACGCAGGGGGGGTGCTGCACATATTAGGTGTATAATACCTTTAGTTTTTTTTTAAAAAAATTGAAATAGTCCTCAAGATATTTTAATTTTGGATATAAATCACGTCATTATTAAATTTTAAAAAATAAAAAATTAGATTAAATAAATAATATTAAAATTAATTTTGTTTTTATTTTTTAAAATAATCAGCTTATGATGTAGTTTGATTTTTAAAATAAGCTATTTCAATAATTATTTTAATTTTTTGAACAATAATTTAAAGATATTACACACTAAGAGTATATGACATATCTTGACGTGCAGCAAGTCGTGGACTTGTCGCCGTTGGCACACATCGCAGTCTGTTTCATGGGCTGGGTTTTACGCGGAGACAGGTGGTGGCCTACTCACCTTCTGGCCACAAGAGCGTTTGGTTTGGGCCGACTCTCCCTTCGAATTGTTAACGGCTAATAATCCTCTGTGGCCCACTAGCAGCGGATAAGAGGTCGTGGTCTGGGGCCTCCTATCTTCATGCTGGCAGATTTCTAACCGGATGGATAGGGTAGCTGATGGCGACTCGAGTTCTCAATGTCATATTCATTTCAATCCTCTTCTAGACTTCTACGTGGAGGGGCCGTTGTGGTATGACTAACAAAATTTTTAGCTGAAAGTTATTCTTGAGGTCTTCTTCCTGTACGAAGATTAAATAAGAGATTATGCTTAATTAAGTTGAGCAAAAATATTAGTTTATCCTTTCATTATAATCCTATTTCTGTTTCACAAAGTTCCATCTTAAAATTTTCCATAATTGAAGGCCAAAATGTAAAATGACATAAATGTTTTATAAGATCTAGTATCCTCCTTTCAGTATGGTAAGTGAACCGAGACTAATGGAAGCTCAAAACCATTTTCAAAATAGAAGTTGAACTAAATACATCCTACCTTGTTTGGCGCGTCTTCTACTTTGAAAACATGTCTTGTACATTCACAAGCTCAATCCAATTGCTTCGAGAGAAGGATATTAGATCTGAGAACCGTTTGTAGGTTATTTTATTAACTCTTTTAATTTTCAACTAGATTTCCGAAAGAGATTTTCTTCGATTAAAGTGGAAATAAATCTGTCAGAAAAAAAATCGACTTAAGTCTCTCCAAAACTAACTTATACTTCCAGCTAACCGTTTTTGCCGGATGCACACTTACATTCATTAAGTAAACGATTTCCTGAGGTAGCTTCTGAGCGGCAATTGTTGGAAGCTTTGATTGAGACACGTTTCCAGCTGCCACCACCGCCCTTCCTAATCCGGAGCTAGATTTTGGACAGGGATGTCCGAATCATTAACAAACATCCGAATCCGGATGGCATCATTCCTTGCCGACACCGCTGCGGCGGGGGGCCTCCCGCAGGCCACCTCCACCGTGCAGTAACAACTGAGCAACAACAGCTGACGCCACCGTCATTGAGATTTTTCTTTGGCTTGGGAGGAAGATAAGGTTGGGAGAGAGATAATTTTAACTAGGGATATTATTATATTTTCATAAATTTAATTAAAAGTAATCATAGTTAAAATCACGATTAATGCCGATGATGGTATTTTTGTATAATATAGATTTATATAATGATATGTCCATTAATATATTTTAAAAATAATTAGTTTATGAATTTTTATATAAAAAAATCGGTGACTGTCTAATATGCGCTTGGCATGTGCCTTGACTGAACTCAAAGACTAACTTCTAACATGGTGAGATGATATAGATATGTTCTCACTTAGTAGTATAATAGATGACATTATATTAACTATTAAGCCATAATTACATGTATATTCTTAAAATATTATGTATTCTATTTCATACAATGGTATTATTTATATTATTATGCACTCTTATATTAAAGAATAATAATGCTTCAATTATATCCCTATGCTCTAAGGTCCTTTGTTGTAAGGAGTTAGCCCTTTTTGAGTTGACTCAACTTACTTAACTTAGCTTGGGGTTAATCCATTTTTGATTTGATAGGAGAAAATTTAATCCATAATTAATGAGGTGGATTAATTTACTTTTACTCTATTATGATTTGATGGGTATTGAGTTAATCTGATAATGATTATCATATCTCTTTTTTTGATTTTTTAATATATCTCTCATTCTCTCACTCTACGTCTCTCCCCTCTCCCCTCTCCTCTCTCTCACGTCACTCTCACTCCCTCTCTCTAATTAAAATAAAAATAATTTAATATTTTATATTTTTGATAAAAATAACATATTTTTATATAAATATTTTTTAAAAAATAAAAAATGATAAATAACACAATTAATATCTCTAATTAAAATTCAAAACATAAAAATATCATTAATTACGAGTTTAGATTACTATTCATCTTCAATTTTTTTATTTTATTTTAATTCTTAAATATTTTTAATATATACTATAAATTGAATCCATCGTAAAAATAAAAATATTTTTGATAAATAACATAATTAATCTCACTAATTAACATTTAAAACAAAAAAATATCATTAATATGAGTTTAGGTTAATATTCATCATCAATTTTTTTATTTTTAACTATTGTTAAATATATACTATAAATTGAATATATCATAAAAATACAAATATTTTTGATAAATGATATAATTAATCTCACTAATTATTATTTAAAACACATAAACATAATTAATTATGGCTCAGATTACTATTCATCTTAAAAATTTTAAATTTATTTTAATTTTTTTAAATATTGTTAATATATTCTATAACGTGAATATATCGTAAAAATAAAAATGTTTTTGATAAATAACATAATGAAGCTCATTAATTAAAATTTAAAATACAATAATATCATTAATTATGGGTTTAGGTGACTGCTCATCTTATTTTTTATTTAATTTAATTTATTATATTTTAATACATTTTACAAAATAAATATTTCTTGAAAATAACTTTTTGTTAAATAAAATAATTAATGTCACGGATTAAAATTTTAAAAATAGAAACATCACTAATTATGGATTTAGGTTATTGTTCATCAAAAATTTTTTATTTTACTTTAATTTTTAAATATTATTAATATATTTTATAAACTAAATATATCTAAAAAATTTGATAAACAGCATCATTAATCTCACTAATTATAATTTAAAAGACAAAGATGTCATTAATTATGGTTAAAAGTTACTATTCACTCTCAGATTTTTATTTTTATTTTTATAAAATTTTTAATATATTTTATAAAATAAGTGTACTATTACAATAATAAAAATATAATTAATATTACTGACTAAAATTTAAAGAAGATAACAAATTTAATATTTCACTGTTAAACATAAAAAATATGGGAGAGAGAGATAACAATAGAGAGAGAGAGAGGAGAGAGTGTGTGTATTAATGGGAGAGCGTTAAGTCTAACCCACCTATTTAGGTGGGTTTCAAAATCCTGGGTTATCCCGAGATTAATTCTAGGTACAACCAGATTAGATTAAATTCCCAATCAAACCACAAAATAATTTGCCCTGGGTTAACTCAAAAGTTAACCCACGGGTAACTACATACCAAAGCGATCCTAACTGATTAAAACAGTAAAAGTTTACAGGATGTTGTATTAAACATATAAAACATAAAGTTTTGTTACGTCACCCACCATTTATTATGTGAAAGAGTAAATAAAAATAGATTAATCTTTTTTCATCTTAATCTTCCAAAAATTAAGCTAAACAAATGGTACGTGACATTAGAGATATATATAATAAAATATAATTTATTATGAGAGTATACATGATAATCATAAGAATATAAGTGTGTAGAAAAGAATACACAGGATTATAGAGATTATATGTAATTATCTTTTATATTAATATGTAGGGTAAACAATCTTGCATAATCTTAGAAGGCACTAATTAACCGCATTCGTATGTATCGAAATGTTTGTCGTATCATCGGTTCGAATTATGCTGATTTTTTTGATGGCACAATCACGTACGGTGTGATACATACAGTATTATGTCGTGAATTAATTTATTTTGAGTCAATTTTTTTTTGATTAAAATAATTTTTATATTAAAAAAGGTATCAAATCGCACGATACCTATTGAGTGTCGGCATGCCTATTTTACACTGACACGGTTGGACATGGCCGGTACACACCGGTACGTTGAGATCCCTCGAAATAGAAATTGCCTGTAGTAATATCTGAGGCCACAATTACAACATTGATATTTAATAGATACCTCCAATTTGTGGGCTGCATTAAACAGGAATGAATTAACTCTTTTGAGTAATGCTTCGTGCGTCCACCACACTAATTATATTTATCGGTGTAATTAGTATAATATTTAATATTTTTTTTAAATTTTTTTAAGTAGCCCTCACGTCTAATTAGGTTGGTGTGTCGATCACGTCACCGGATGACGTGACGTGAGGGCCAATTAAATATAAATTTATCGTTTTGTGAATAATAAAATTGACTCGATTTCAATTTTACTATTCACAAGGTTAAAAATTTTCATTTAATTGACTCTCACGTCACGTCATCAGGTGACGCGACCGACACACCAATCTAATTAGACGTGGAGGATACTAAAAAAAATTAAAAAAAATTATTAAATATTACACTAATTACACCGATAAATATAATTAGTGAAATGGGTGCACTAAACATTACTCAATTCTTTTTCCTTTGCGTTTCAAGTGGAGTTGGCCGGAGAAGAGACTTCCACATACCACAACAACAGTATATCCAAATTGCAAAATGATTCTAGCTCCATTGAAAAATTGACATTATATAGCCGGCTTAAATTAAGGCCCTGTTTGATTAGTTGGTTACTTGGTTCATTAGTTAGGATCTAATATTAGTTTTGGTATTAATTTTTCAGAGTATATGGTATCAATATGGAAGGAGGGTCAAGGATGACAATTGAAGGGAAATAATAAAATTAAAAGTAAAGGAAGGAGAGGGAATTTTTTTTTAAACTCATGTAAAGCTGATTATAATATTTTTAATCGAATTTAGACTTGTATTAAATTTGGTGTAATATTACTCTCTTTCGATATGGAATCAAACACCACCCAAGAAATCAACATTTTTTGGCGGTAGGTGTAGAGGCCATATTCACCGAGATTGCAAGTCCAGTGTGCATCATCTCCCGTGAAAGGGCTGTGTCTAGTCAACTTAAATGAAGATATATAGCATAAATTTGTTTCAATCAGGATTCCACTTGATCATTCAGTTAAAATCCACCCTAAATTTAATTGATTGGACGCTAACTGTTTGGACAAATCCAAATCACTAGAAATGTTCTATAACCAATAATTCCATGCGTGAAGTCGTGTAAATGTGACTCCAGATTAAGGAATCATAATAAATTATCCAAGTGTATAAGCTATCACTACAATGTTAAATTGATTGCTAGATTTAGAAGGGGTCTACCACATTAAGTCTAATTTTAAATTCACATTAGAGATGGAACTCAAGGGTGCATTCGGGTCTACTTATGGGTAGGATTATTCTATTCAGTGAAATCTCTACTCTCTATAATTGTTCTCAAATAGGTCAATATCATCTCAAATTAAAAAAGAAAAGAGATTATCGAAATTAAGATGACAGAGATAAAAGAGAAAAAAAAAGTGAAACTGTGAGGACATAAGATTTGATATTACTGTATCTTTAGCCAATTGCTACTCTACAGCCTTTAACCTTGTCAAGTTTGCTTTCACTAAGCAGCAATGGAAGCTTTCCCTGAACCCTTTGTTCTTTCCTTGTCATTCATTGTCTGGAGGCATTGTTTGACACGACTCCCGATTTAAATAATTTTTAGAGATTTCTTACTACATTGAGACGCGGAAGTTTTACAGTAGAGTTTCTTATTAGGATGTTATTAGCTAGGAAGCGACTGATTGATGTGTATGCCCAGCATTCGTGGGAAGGGTTCCACGTACGTTCACGGACCCAGAAGAACAGAGTGGTCTCCTTCACACGACTGGAGTTAACTCAATCCTTGTTCAAAGGCCGTCGAATACTCTTACCATATCAAATGCTCATACGGCATACCATTCCATTCCAAGGCCTAATGTTATCCATCTATGGACTTCAGCAATATCTGAATGCATGGCATCTCTTAACATGTGAAAACGTCGCTATAGCTAGTCTAAGCGCAGAGAGAGAGAGAGAGAGAGAGAGAGAGAGAGAGAGAGAGATTAATTTATGTTATCAAAACACCATCATATATATATATATATATATATATATAGATATATATATATAGAGAGAGAGAATTTATGTGATCAAAACATTGTGAGAGAGAGAGAGAAAGAGAGAGACAGAGATTTGGTAATCTAAAGTAAGGGGCGTCAATCAACTAGTCTCGGATCAAGTTTAAGTTGGTTCGATTCAGATTCGATTTATCAATATTAAAATTTGAGTGACTCTCGTTATGTCGGTATTGCATGATCGAGTTGGACACTTTTACAAAAATATAAATTATAACTAAAGTCTGACGCGGCTAGCTTAAATAAAAATAAATTGCCCATTGGCCCACAGCAAGGGACAGGTGGTGAGCGCAGCAGCTAACCTTTCTATTCTATCCACAAGAGGGTTTGGTTTGGGCCGACAAGGACGCCCACCCACCCTTCGGGATATTTTGGTGATGATGGGATATGGCTTGCGTGGCCCACTGGCAGTGGATTTAACAAGTGGTTAAGTACGTGGCTCGTGCCTGGGCATCCACCCTGTCTTCATGCTCCCAGATTTCTAGGCGGATGGATAGGATAGGGTGGTGATGGCGCGATCCAAGTTTTCAATGCGCCCCCCCCCCCCCCCCCCCCCCAGTAATTCTGAGTACCTTCTGATCTTATCAAACACAGAGGAACCTTTCGTTGAAATTTATTCTCGTCGTCTACTTTGCGTGTACGATGAAAATTATTGAATAAGAGTAAGTTTAGTTAATTTTAAACGGTTACACAATTATATTATTAGTGTATCCATTTCCTTATGTTCCTATCTCACTTTCACCGAGTTCCAGTTAAGAAATTTTGGTTGTTGAAGGCTGATCATAATATAAATGTTTCCAAAGGTCTATAGAAGCCCAGGATCATTTTTTTTTTATAATAGAAAATTGCATTTGATCATACACTCTTAAACATGCACTTTCTAATTAAGAATATCTTTGTACTACCTGTGTCATGTTAGATCTTCTAGCTACTTGTGTGATATGTTTTCTTTTTCTTTTTAGTTTTCAACTAAAAGTGTTAAGCTAGAATATCTTTGATCATGGTGGAAACAGAGTTGCTAGGAAGAAAAAAAATGGACACGTTCAGCTCTCCAAAACTAAACTGAACTAAATTAAACTTCCAACTAAACATGTTGCCGGATACACACTTAACCGGTAATTAATTAATCTACGATTTTCCTCCTGAAAGTAACGTCCGGTGGGGGAGGGAGGTTTGATGGAGGCACTTTACCGGCCACCACCTCTCACCCCCACCAATTATTAATCCGGCCCTAGCTAGTCTTGTCCAAATTATTTAACATGCGAATCCGGAGGGCATCATTCCTTGCCAGACAGCACCGCTGGGACCCGCCACGTGCCATCCACCACCACATGTTATGGTCGCCCCACATGCCTTATAGCACGCTCATGATCAACTATATCATTAGAAATAAAATCAAATCAAAAAGATAAATGTTTAAATTAATAATATATATATATATATATATATATATATATATATATACACTTTGTGGTCACCGCTTCAGTTTACAAGGGAGAAAGAAAAATCTTCTTTTGACGTGGACACAGCATCGGTCCTCACGTCTGTGCAAATTGAATGAGACTGATTGTACATTTTGATTTTTTTGAGTTAATTTAGACGTCACTTAAAAAATAAAATATTTAAGATTGCAAACTGAAATAGTGATGTCAAAGATATCCACAAATTCAATTATCCGTATCACTTGATTCCTGGTGGATCAGATAATATTCGAACAAATAAATATATATTTAGATATATTGAAAATATTTATTTCATATTCAATTAGAGTATGAATTTAATATATTTAAATTTATACTCAATTCAAATATATTCTTAATAATTTATTGGGTACGTTAGTCTATGATTTTGACATAAAAATAACCAGTTGTCCTCTTTATTAGGTTCGTGAGTTTATTCTTTTTGTTAAAATTATAAGCATATTTTTATAAAATATAAAAATTATTTTAAAAAGAAAAATATTGATCGAACTTATTTTTTTTCACTTCTCATGAATCTCACGTTCCTTTGAATGTGGACGTGGATTTATATTTTATAGACGGATCTATATATCTGCAGATATATTCGTACTTGTGACAGAAATATCCGATCCATACGTGTAAAAATAATATGATATTATCTAGATATAATACTTATACAATTTTAATGTATAGGATATGATATTGATCCATCTGAATCGAACCTCCTGGACTGAGTTTACCGGGAGACACGTGGGCAGCACACCTGAGGCCTTCTATCCACAAGGCTGTTTGGTCCGGGCCCGGCAATGACGGCCACCCTTGTGGATATTTTTTAGGCCTCTGTGGCCCACCAGCAAAGGATAAGGGGTCGGCTTCTTTCCGGGGGGACCTCAGGGCCTTCTGTCCTCGTGGTTGCAGAATTCAAACCGGATGGATAGAGTGGTTGATGGCGGTTCGAGAGTTCTGAGTACTAGTATTCACGTCCACTTTCTGTACGAAGATTGTATGTTTAATTAAAATTTAAAGACAACATATTTGTTTTACTCTCACAAGCTCAATCCAATTACTTTGAGAGAAGGATATTAGATCTGAGAACCGTCTGTAGGTTATTCTGTTAACTCTTTTTTGTTTTCAACTAGATTCCAAAAGAGACTTTCTTCGATTAAATCGGAAATAAATCTGTCAGGAAAAAAAAACCCGACTTAATTAATTCGCTCCGAAACCATCTTAAACTTACAGCTAGACATTTTACCTCATTAAGTTAACGATTTCCTGAGGTAGCATCTGAGCGGCAGTTGTTGGAAGCTTTGATTGAGACACGTTTCCAGCTGCCACCACCGCCCTTCCTAATCCGGAGCTAGATTTTGGACAGGGATGTCCGAATCATTAACAAACATCCGAATCCGGATGGCATCATTCCTTGCCGACACCGCTGCGGGGGGCCTCCCGCAGGCCACTCATCACCTGTGCTCACCGTTTCGTTTTACAAAGAAATCAAAAAAAAAAAAACTCTAGAGCTTTACAGATGGTTAATTGGCAGTAGTTTATGAGGATCGCGCGTTCCATAATTTTTGTGACGTCATCTGATTACTTTTATATGAATGCCGTTAAATGCACCTCAATCAACGTCACCTTCACTTTAGCGTATAGGGAGACACATGATTTAAATAAAAAAAATTTACCTGCCAATTTATTCTAATAAGTTCTCTCAAGATCAGATGAAGTATACGTGGTGCTCTCAAATACACATCTTGAAATGCACTTGAGTGTATATGAAAAAATTAATTTGAACTGGTATTTTTGCTTTAAATTACATACATACTTCTACAGTTCTACTCGTGTTGACTTGATGCACGTGTACGGTTAGTGCATATTAATTTAATGACAACAACACCCCCATATATATATATAAACAACCAAATGGCGTCACAAAATTATAAGACACAATTATTTATTTGGCGTTAATTACTGCATCACAAATAATATAACAAGTAAAACTCAAAAATCTTCTAAACATGGACACTTCAGCGGCAGACGGTCATCACCTAGAAGCGCCATCACACCCCCCCACAAGCTGGAAGTGGTCCCAGTATGGATTCTTAATCTGTACACCGATGAGTTTCTCCTAAATGTGTCCACCAGCTGGCTACCAAACGGCAGAAGTCCGATATTTTTGGACACTCAACCCAACCTACGAGGGAACCCGAGAAGGCTCAAAGCCGGTGAACTTTTAAGCCGATTTCTAATTACTTTTATTTTCCAAAAATACTGTCCTTAAAATTTCTATTTTTTTTAAAAAATTTTATCGATAAATCTATCTACACCGAAGTAAAGGCAGAACGACTCTAAATAAAATGACTATACATTTGAATCTGAATTTACATTTTCTCGATCGATTAATTCCCTTGATTTTCATACTTTCATCTAACAGAAAATCTCTACGCGTGAATAGTTTGTTTCCAACAATCATCTCGTCTATTATCACAGCAAATCAATAATAATGACTTTCGAAACAAAATTCAGTATTGAATTCATTTTGGTCAAGAGGATGATGATTTTCATTAACCCATAAAGTGGTACTGTTGTCTCATCTAATTCTGTACCCGTTGGAGGGCACTTTTGTCCCGGATCGACTTACATAACATGATAGAGTACATCGTCTACCCCATTTATATATATATCAGATCTAATAAATTTTAAAAACTGTTTTTTTAAATAACAATGATTCACTAAAATTACATTTATGTGATGAATGGAATGTCAGGTTACTAAACTAAAAACAAAAAAAAAACCCTTTATCGAAGAGTGAATTGGCCCAAGCATGGTACTTGACCGGATCCGATCGATGAGCGAAACCCCGCCGTCGTGACAGCTCATCCATGCCATCCCACGAAGAAGATCCCGTCCCTTGTTGCTCTCGCAAGCTTCTACTCCTCTGTTCTCGATCCCTCCCCCCTCTCTGTTCCTCTCCTTCCCACGGTACACTGCCGCAGCTATAAATACCGACCCCAAGCTCTCCATTTCCTTTCACACCCATCAGTACGTGCCTCAACACCATCCTAGCTCACCAGACTTCCCCCTCACTAGCTAGATCACTCTACCTTATCACCCACAGCCACACATGGCAGAGGGAAAGCAGCACCGCTTCTTCGACAGCCACAGGGAAGAGGAAAAGCCCGCCGAGGAGGCCATGGGGTACTCCGAGACAAGCTTCGGCTCCGGCGGATACGGCAACGACTACTCCCAGACCACCGAGGCCTTCGGCGTGGCCTACGACACCGGCCGCGCTGAGTACGACGAGTACAAGGAGGAGGAGAAGGAGCACAAGCGCAAGGAGCACCGCGGCGAGATGGGCGCTCTGGCCGCCGGAGCTTTTGCTCTGGTATGATGTACTGAAGTCCCATGATCTTACCAGCACTCCAGGCATCCGAGGCTGACACTCTTCATTCGTAACTTTCTAGGGTTTTTTTGGTTTCCCTCCACTCTGGCACCGCACACATAGGCCACTTCAGGATGCTACTGTTGAAGAGACCATGCATGCTATTTCATTTTACTATGAAGATTCTTCTTTTACGTGGCAACAAACAAATTAAACCTACGATTCCTCTCTCTAGTTAACTAGTTCCTTTCACTAGAGTTGATTTAACGTAGATTTTGTTCTTAAACCTCTTGTGCTGGCTGCTGTGTTCTCATCTTAATTATATATTCAACAGTACGAGAAGCATGAGGCAAAGAAGGACCCCGAGCATGCCCACAGGCACAAGCTTGAGGAGGAGATTGCGGGCGCCGTCGCCGTCGGCAGCGGTGGGTACGCATTCCACGAGAAACATGAGAAGAAGGAAGCTAGGGAAGAGGCTGAGGACGCCGAGAGATACTCTACTCCATTTCAGCACCACGAGGGAGCTTTTCAACACCACGAAGGGCAGGGAAGGAGAACCTCTATTCCACTTCTGCATCAGGAAGGAGTCTTTCAACACCACGAGGGGCAGCGAATGAGACCCTGATCAGCTCCACTATTCCAACACCATTTGTACTCCGAGTGAATCTCTGCTCAGCATCGACCACCTCTTCTAAACCGCTGCCTTCGCCTAGCACATAATTAAACCCCTGGGGTTGTATTACCATTAAGGCGTTAATTACTTACTGTGTTTTCTCTACTGTGTGCACTATCAGTACTACTGGTGGTGGTGGTGGTGGTTTGCTCTACGCCTTTCTTTCTGTCTACTTGTGTAATAATCACGGGATGCTCTCTCGGACTTCCTCTGTGTATCTGTGTGGGTTTGATCCCCAACTTAATGGTGACGGCATCTTGTCTTAAGTGTTAATGAACGGTTTGTCTCTGTTGAATACCACGGATGCCCTCTCGGACTCTCTGTCTCACCTTCGTCTTTTTTATATATATTTGTCATCACCTAGCTCGCTCATTAACCTGGAGTACGTATTCCAAGTTTTCAAGAATAATTATATACCCTAGAATCGATCTTAAGTATCCTATTTCATACCCCTTTATTATTGGCATTGTCATAGATACCCTATACATCGAAGATTAATACTGCTTCTGTCATATTCCTCAGACCGTTAAGAGTTAACAGGATA